>CAWUFW010014303.1:0-421451 GCA_963921515.1 Calotriton arnoldi | reverse complement strand
GGGCTGGACAGCTGGGAGGCGGGAGCGGGGAGGGAGCTGGATTGGGCCGGTCGCGCTGGGGGGAGGGGCCGCGGGGGCAGCAGCGGCGGGGAAAGGTAAAGGGAGGAAATAAGGGATAAAGAAAGGGAAAATAGGCAGAAATAAGGCACGAAAGAGCAGAGATGCAGAAAGGTGAAAGATAAAAGAGGGTAGAAAAACGAGTGAAAACTAGTGAAAGGGCAGAGCGAGAGGAAGGGAAAATGAGCAGAAATAAGGCACAAAAGAGCAGAGATGCAGAAAAGTGCAGACAGGTGAAAGATAAAAGAGGGTAGAAAAACGAGTGAAAACAAGTGAAAGGGCAGAGCGAGAGGAAGGGAAAATGAGCAGAAATAAGGCACAAAAGAGCAGAGATGCAGAAAAGTGCGGAAAGGTGAAAGATAAAAAAGGGTAGAAAAACGAGTGAAAGAGCAGAGTTAGAGGAAGGAGACAGAGGTCCACTGGACCACCAGGGATGAGGTGCAGGGAAACCTGCGGGTGGAGGAGGGCCTCGATCACCAACACTCGAGAGTGCAGGGGCAGGGGCAGGCCTCACTTAATGGTGGAGTTGCGAGGGTGGGAGAGCAATTTCACTGACAATGAGTCAGTGGTCTTGCTCGCCTGTCCCCGCAGTGGCCGCCATTAAGTAGGGGTCGGGGAGGGCTGGACAGCTGGGAGGCGGGAGTGGGGAGGGGAGCTGGATTGGGCCGGTCGCGCTGGGGGGGAGGGGCAGAAGGGGGCAGCAGCGGCGGGGAAAGGTAAAGGGAGGAAATAAGGGATAAAGAAAGGGAAAATAGGCAGAAATAAGGCACGAAAGAGCAGAGATGCAGAAAGGTGAAAGATAAAAGAGGGTAGAAAAACGAGTGAAAACTAGTGAAAGGGCAGAGCGAGAGGAAGGGAAAATGAGCAGAAATAAGGCACAAAAGAGCAGAGATGCAGAAAAGTGCAGACAGGTGAAAGATAAAAGAGGGTAGAAAAACGAGGTGAAAGAGCAGAGTTAGAGGAAGGAGACAGAGGTCCACTGGACCACCAGGGATGAGGTGCAGGGAAACCTGCGGGTGGAGGAGGGCCTCGATCACCAACACTCGAGAGTGCAGGGGCAGGGGCAGGCCTCACTTAATGGTGGAGCTGCGAGGGTGGGAGAGCAATTTCACTGACAATGAGTCAGTGGTCTTGCTCGCCTGTCCCCGCAGTGGCCGCCATTAAGTAGGGGTCGGGGAGGGCTGGACAGCTGGGAGGGGAGCTGGATTGGGCCGGTCGCGCTGGGGGGGAGGGGCCGCTGGGGCAGCAGCGGCGGGGAAAGGTAAGGGAGGAAATAAGGGATAAAGAAAGGGAAAATAGGCAGAAATAAGGCACGAAAGAGCAGAGATGCAGAAAGGTGAAAGATAAAAGAGGGTAGAAAAACGAGTGAAAACTAGTGAAAGGGCAGAGCGAGAGGAAGGGAAAATGAGCAGAAATAAGGCACAAAAGAGCAGAGATGCAGAAAAGTGCAGACAGGTGAAAGATAAAAGAGGGTAGAAAACGAGTGAAAACAAGTGAAAGGGCAGAGCGAGAGGAAGGGAAAATGAGCAGAAATAAGGCACAAAAGAGCAGAGATGCAGAAAAGTGCGGAAAGGTGAAAGATAAAAAAGGGTAGAAAAACGAGTGAAAGAGCAGAGTTAGAGGAAGGAGACAGAGGTCCACTGGACCACCAGGGATGAGGTGCAGGGAAACCTGCGGGTGGAGGAGGGCCTCGATCACCAACACTCGAGAGTGCAGGGGCAGGCCTCACTTAATGGTGGAGCTGCGAGGGTGGGAGAGCAATTTCACTGACAATGAGTCAGTGGTCTTGCTCGCCTGTCCCCGCAGTGGCCGCCATTAAGTAGGGGTCGGGGAGGGCTGGACAGCTGGGAGGCGGGAGCGGGGAGGGGAGCTGTATTGGGCCGGTCGCGCTGGGGGGAGGGGCCGCGGGGGCAGCAGCGGCGGGGAAAGGTAAAGGGAGGAAATAAGGGATAAAGAAAGGGAAAATAGGCAGAAATAAGGCACGAAAGAGCAGAGATGCAGAAAGGTGAAAGATAAAAGAGGGTAGAAAAAACGAGTGAAAACTAGTGAAAGGGCAGAGCGAGAGGAAGGGAAAATGAGCAGAAATAGGGCACAAAAGAGCAGAGATGCAGAAAAGTGCAGACAGGTGAAAGATAAAAGAGGGTAGAAAAACGAGTGAAAACAAGTGAAAGGGCAGAGGGAGAGGAAGGGAAAATGAGCAGAAATAAGGCACAAAAGAGCAGAGATGCAGAAAAGTGCGGAAAGGTGAAAGATAAAAAAGGGTAGAAAAACGAGTGAAAGAGCAGAGTTAGAGGAAGGAGACAGAGGTCCACTGGACCACCAGGGATGAGGCGCAGGGAAACCTGTGGGTGGAGGAGGGCCTCGATCACCAACACTCGAGAGTGCAGGGGCAGGCCTCACTTAATGGTGGAGCTGCGAGGGTGGGAGAGCAATTTCACTGACAATGAGTCAGTGGTCTTGCTCGCCTGTCCCCGCAGTGGCCGCCATTAAGTAGGGGTCGGGGAGGGCTGGACAGCTGGGAGGCGGGAGCGGGGAGGGGAGCTGGATTGGGCCGGTCGCGCTGGGGGGAGGGGCAGCGGGGGCAGCAGCGGCGGGGAAAGGTAAAGGGAGGAAATAAGGGATAAAGAAAGGGAAAATAGGCAGAAATAAGGCACGAAAGAGCAGAGATGCAGAAAGGTGAAAGATAAAAGAGGGTAGAAAAACGAGTGAAAACTAGTGAAAGGGCAGAGCGAGAGGAAGGGAAAATGAGCAGAAATAAGGCACAAAAGAGCAGAGATGCAGAAAAGTGCAGACAGGTGAAAGATAAAAGAGGGTAGAAAAACGAGTGAAAACAAGTGAAAGGGCAGAGCGAGAGGAAGGGAAAATGAGCAGAAATAAGGCACAAAAGAGCAGAGATGCAGAAAAGTGCGGAAAGGTGAAAGATAAAAAAGGGTAGAAAAACGAGTGAAAGAGCAGAGTTAGAGGAAGGAGACAGAGGTCCACTGGACCACCAGGGATGAGGCGCAGGGAATCCTGCGGGTGGAGGAGGGCCTCGATCACCAACACTCGAGAGTGCAGGGGCAGGCCTCACTTAATGGTGGAGCTGCGAGGGTGGGAGAGCAATTTCACTGACAATGAGTCAGTGGTCTTGCTCGGCTGTCCCCGCAGTGGCCGCCATTAAGTAGGGGTCGGGGAGGGCTGGACAGCTGGGAGGCGGGAGCGGGGAGGGGAGCTGGATTGGGCCGGTCGCGCTGGGGGGAGGGGCCGCGGGGGCAGCAGCGGCGGGGAAAGGTAAAGGGAGGAAATAAGGGATAAAGAAAGGGAAAATAGGCAGAAATAAGGCACGAAAGAGCAGAGATGCAGAAAGGTGAAAGATAAAAGAGGGTAGAAAAACGAGTGAAAACTAGTGAAAGGGCAGAGCGAGAGGAAGGGAAAATGAGCAGAAATAAGGCACAAAAGAGCAGAGATGCAGAAAAGTGCAGACAGGTGAAAGATAAAAGAGGGTAGAAAAACGAGTGAAAACAAGTGAAAGGGCAGAGCGAGAGGAAGGGAAAATGAGCAGAAATAAGGCACAAAAGAGCAGAGATGCAGAAAAGTGCGGAAAGGTGAAAGATAAAAAAGGGTAGAAAAACGAGTGAAAGAGCAGAGTTAGAGGAAGGAGACAGAGGTCCACTGGACCACCAGGGATGAGGCGCAGGGAAACCTGCGGGTGGAGGAGGGCCTCGATCACCAACACTCGAGAGTGCAGGGGCAGGCCTCACTTAATGGTGGAGCTGCGAGGGTGGGAGAGCAATTTCACTGACAATGAGTCAGTGGTCTTGCTCGCCTGTCCCCGCAGTGGCCGCCATTAAGTAGGGGTCGGGGAGGGCTGGACAGCTGGGAGGCGGGAGCGGGGAGGGGCTGGATTGGGCCGGTCGCGCTGGGGGGAGGGGCCGCGGGGGCAGCAGCGGCGGGGAAAGGTAAAGGGAGGAAATAAGGGATAAAGAAAGGGAAAATAGGCAGAAATAAGGCACGAAAGAGCAGAGATGCAGAAAGGTGAAAGATAAAAGAGGGTAGAAAAACGAGTGAAAACTAGTGAAAGGGCAGAGCGAGAGGAAGGGAAAATGAGCAGAAATAAGGCACAAAAGAGCAGAGATGCAGAAAAGTGCAGACAGGTGAAAGATAAAAGAGGGTAGAAAAACGAGTGAAAACAAGTGAAAGGGCAGAGCGAGAGGAAGGGAAAATGAGCAGAAATAAGGCACAAAAGAGCAGAGATGCAGAAAAGTGCAGACAGGTGAAAGATAAAAGAGGGTAGAAAAACGAGTGAAAACAAGTGAAAGGGCAGAGCGAGAGGAAGGGAAAATGAGCAGAAATAAGGCACAAAAGAGCAGAGATGCAGAAAAGTGCGGAAAGGTGAAAGATAAAAAGGGTAGAAAAACGAGTGAAAGAGCAGAGTTAGAGGAAGGAGACAGAGGTCCACTGGACCACCAGGGATGAGGCGCAGGGAAACCTGCGGGTGGAGGAGGGCCTCGATCACCAACACTCGAGAGTGCAGGGGCAGGGGCAGCCTCACTTAATGGTGGAGCTGCGAGGGTGGGAGAGCAATTTCACTGACAATGAGTCAGTGGTCTTGCTCGCCTGTCCCCGCAGTGGCCGCCATTAAGTAGGGGTCGGGAGGGCTGGACAGCTGGGAGGCGGGAGCGGGGAGGAGCTGGATTGGGCCGGTCGCGCTGGGGGGAGGGGCCGCGGGGGCAGCAGCGGCGGGGAAAGGTAAAGGGAGGAAATAAGGGATAAAGAAAGGGAAAATAGGCAGAAATAAGGCACGAAAGAGCAGAGATGCAGAAAGGTGAAAGATAAAAGAGGGTAGAAAAACGAGTGAAAACTAGTGAAAGGGCAGAGCGAGAGGAAGGGAAAATGAGCAGAAATAAGGCACAAAAGAGCAGAGATGCAGAAAAGTGCAGACAGGTGAAAGATAAAAGAGGGTAGAAAAACGAGTGAAAACAAGTGAAAGGGCAGAGCGAGAGGAAGGGAAAATGAGCAGAAATAAGGCACAAAAGAGCAGAGATGCAGAAAAGTGCGGAAAGGTGAAAGATAAAAAAGGGTAGAAAAACGAGTGAAAGAGCAGAGTTAGAGGAAGGAGACAGAGGTCCACTGGACCACCAGGGATGAGGCGCAGGGAAACCTGCGGGTGGAGGAGGGCCTCGATCACCAACACTCGAGAGTGCAGGGGCAGGCCTCACTTAATGGTGGAGCTGCGAGGGTGGGAGAGCAATTTCACTGACAATGAGTCAGTGGTCTTGCTCGCCTGTCCCCGCAGTGGCCGCCATTAAGTAGGGGTCGGGGAGGGCTGGACAGCTGGGAGGCGGGAGCGGGGAGGGGAGCTGGATTGGGCCGGTCGCGCTGGGGGGAGGGGCCGCGGGGGCAGCAGCGGCGGGGAAAGGTAAAGGGAGGAAATAAGGGATAAAGAAAGGGAAAATAGGCAGAAATAAGGCACGAAAGAGCAGAGATGCAGAAAGGTGAAAGATAAAAGAGGGTAGAAAAACGAGTGAAAACTAGTGAAAGGGCAGAGCGAGAGGAAGGGAAAATGAGCAGAAATAAGGCACAAAAGAGCAGAGATGCAGAAAAGTGCAGACAGGTGAAAGATAAAAGAGGGTAGAAAAACGAGTGAAAACAAGTGAAAGGGCAGAGCGAGAGGAAGGGAAAATGAGCAGAAATAAGGCACAAAAGAGCAGAGATGCAGAAAAGTGCGGAAAGGTGAAAGATAAAAAAGGGTAGAAAAACGAGTGAAAGAGCAGAGTTAGAGGAAGGAGACAGAGGTCCACTGGACCACCAGGGATGAGACGCAGGGAAACCTGCGGGTGGAGGAGGGCCTCGATCACCAACACTCGAGAGTGCAGGGGCAGGGGCAGGCCTCACTTAATGGTGGAGTTGCGAGGGTGGGAGAGCAATTTCACTGACAATGAGTCAGTGGTCTTGCTCGCCTGTCCCCGCAGTGGCCGCCATTAAGTAGGGGTCGGGGAGGGCTGGACAGCTGGGAGGCGGGAGCGGGGAGGGGAGCTGGATTGGGCCGGTCGCGCTGGGGGGGAGGGGCCGCGGGGGCAGCAGCGGCGGGGAAAGGTAAAGGGAGGAAATAAGGGATAAAGAAAGGGAAAATAGGCAGAAATAAGGCACGAAAGAGCAGAGATGCAGAAAGGTGAAAGATAAAAGAGGGTAGAAAAACGAGTGAAAACTAGTGAAAGGGCAGAGCGAGAGGAAGGGAAAATGAGCAGAAATAAGGCACAAAAGAGCAGAGATGCAGAAAAGTGCAGACAGGTGAAAGATAAAAGAGGGTAGAAAAACGAGTGAAAACAAGTGAAAGGGCAGAGCGAGAGGAAGGGAAAATGAGCAGAAATAAGGCACAAAAGAGCAGAGATGCAGAAAAGTGCGGAAAGGTGAAAGATAAAAAAGGGTAGAAAAACGAGTGAAAGAGCAGAGTTAGAGGAAGGAGACAGAGGTCCACTGGACCACCAGGGATGAGGCGCAGGGAAACCTGCGGGTGGAGGAGGGCCTCGATCACCAACACTCGAGAGTGCAGGGGCAGGCCTCACTTAATGGTGGAGCTGCGAGGGTGGGAGAGCAATTTCACTGACAATGAGTCAGTGGTCTTGCTCGCCTGTCCCCGCAGTGGCCGCCATTAAGTAGGGGTCGGGGAGGGCTGGACAGCTGGGAGGCGGGAGCGGGGAGGGAGCTGGATTGGGCCGGTCGCGCTGGGGGGAGGGGCCGCGGGGGCAGCAGCGGCGGGGAAAGGTAAAGGGAGGAAATAAGGGATAAAGAAAGGGAAAATAGGCAGAAATAAGGCACGAAAGAGCAGAGATGCAGAAAGGTGAAAGATAAAAGAGGGTAGAAAAACGAGTGAAAACTAGTGAAAGGGCAGAGCGAGAGGAAGGGAAAATGAGCAGAAATAAGGCACAAAAGAGCAGAGATGCAGAAAAGTGCAGACAGGTGAAAGATAAAAGAGGGTAGAAAAACGAGTGAAAACAAGTGAAAGGGCAGAGCGAGAGGAAGGGAAAATGAGCAGAAATAAGGCACAAAAGAGCAGAGATGCAGAAAAGTGCGGAAAGGTGAAAGATAAAAAAGGGTAGAAAAACGAGTGAAAGAGCAGAGTTAGAGGAAGGAGACAGAGGTCCACTGGACCACCAGGGATGAGGCGCAGGGAAACCTGCGGGTGGAGGAGGGCCTCGATCACCAACACTCGAGAGTGCAGGGGCAGGGGCAGGCCTCACTTAATGGTGGAGCTGCGAGGGTGGGAGAGCAATTTCACTGACAATGAGTCAGTGGTCTTGCTCGCCTGTCCCCGCAGTGGCCGCCATTAAGTAGGGGTCGGGGAGGGCTGGACAGCTGGGAGGCGGGAGCGGGGAGGGGAGCTGGATTGGGCCGGTCGCGCTGGGGGGAGGGGCCGCGGGGGCAGCAGCGGCGGGGAAAGGTAAAGGGAGGAAATAAGGGATAAAGAAAGGGAAAATAGTCAGAAATAAGGCACGAAAGAGCAGAGATGCAGAAAGGTGAAAGATAAAAGAGGGTAGAAAAACGAGTGAAAACAAGTGAAAGGGCAGAGCGAGAGGAAGGGAAAATGAGCAGAAATAAGGCACAAAAGAGCAGAGATGCAGAAAAGTGCGGAAAGGTGAAAGATAAAAAAGGGTAGAAAAACGAGTGAAAGAGCAGAGTTAGAGGAAGGAGACAGAGGTCCACTGGACCACCAGGGATGAGGCGCAGGGAAACCTGCGGGTGGAGGAGGGCCTCGATCACCAACACTCGAGAGTGCAGGGGCAGGCCTAACTTAATGGTGGAGCTGCGAGGGTGGGAGAGCAATTTCACTGACAATGAGTCAGTGGTCTTGCTCGCCTGTCCCCGCAGTGGCCGCCATTAAGTAGGGGTCGGGGAGGGCTGGACAGCTGGGAGGCGGGAGCGGGGAGGAGCTGGATTGGGCCGGTCGCGCTGGGGGGAGGGGCCGCGGGGGCAGCAGCGGCGGGGAAAGGTAAAGGGAGGAAATAAGGGATAAAGAAAGGGAAAATAGGCAGAAATAAGGCACGAAAGAGCAGAGATGCAGAAAGGTGAAAGATAAAAGAGGGTAGAAAAACGAGTGAAAACTAGTGAAAGGGCAGAGCGAGAGGAAGGGAAAATGAGCAGAAATAAGGCACAAAAGAGCAGAGATGCAGAAAAGTGCAGACAGGTGAAAGATAAAAGAGGGTAGAAAAACGAGTGAAAACAAGTGAAAGGGCAGAGCGAGAGGAAGGGAAAATGAGCAGAAATAAGGCACAAAAGAGCAGAGATGCAGAAAAGTGCGGAAAGGTGAAAGATAAAAAAGGGTAGAAAAACGAGTGAAAGAGCAGAGTTAGAGGAAGGAGACAGAGGTCCACTGGACCACCAGGGATGAGGCGCAGGGAAACCTGCGGGTGGAGGAGGGCCTCGATCACCAACACTCGAGAGTGCAGGGGCAGGCCTCACTTAATGGTGGAGCTGCGAGGGTGGGAGAGCAATTTCACTGACAATGAGTCAGTGGTCTTGCTCGCCTGTCCCCGCAGTGGCCGCCATTAAGTAGGGGTCGGGGAGGGCTGGACAGCTGGGAGGCGGGAGCGGGGAGGGGAGCTGGATTGGGCCGGTCGCGCTGGGGGGAGGGGCCGCGGGGGCAGCAGCGGCGGGGAAAGGTAAAGGGAGGAAATAAGGGATAAAGAAAGGGAAAATAGGCAGAAATAAGGCACGAAAGAGCAGAGATGCAGAAAGGTGAAAGATAAAAGAGGGTAGAAAAACGAGTGAAAACTAGTGAAAGGGCAGAGCGAGAGGAAGGGAAAATGAGCAGAAATAAGGCACAAAAGAGCAGAGATGCAGAAAAGTGCAGACAGGTGAAAGATAAAAGAGGGTAGAAAAACGAGTGAAAACAAGTGAAAGGGCAGAGCGAGAGGAAGGGAAAATGAGCAGAAATAAGGCACAAAAGAGCAGAGATGCAGAAAAGTGCGGAAAGGTGAAAGATAAAAAAGGGTAGAAAAACGAGTGAAAGAGCAGAGTTAGAGGAAGGAGACAGAGGTCCACTGGACCACCAGGGATGAGGCGCAGGGAAACCTGCGGGTGGAGGAGGGCCTCGATCACCAACACTCGAGAGTGCAGGGGCAGGGGCAGGCCTCACTTAATGGTGGAGCTGCGAGGGTGGGAGAGCAATTTCACTGACAATGAGTCAGTGGTCTTGCTCGCCTGTCCCCGCAGTGGCCGCCATTAAGTAGGGGTCGGGGAGGGCTGGACAGCTGGGAGGCGGGAGCGGGGAGGGGAGCTGGATTGGGCCGGTCGCGCTGGGGGGAGGGGCCGCGGGGGCAGCAGCGGCGGGGAAAGGTAAAGGGAGGAAATAAGGGATAAAGAAAGGGAAAATAGGCAGAAATAAGGCACGAAAGAGCAGAGATGCAGAAAGGTGAAAGATAAAAGAGGGTAGAAAAACGAGTGAAAACTAGTGAAAGGGCAGAGCGAGAGGAAGGGAAAATGAGCAGAAATAAGGCACAAAAGAGCAGAGATGCAGAAAAGTGCAGACAGGTGAAAGATAAAAGAGGGTAGAAAAACGAGTGAAAACAAGTGAAAGGGCAGAGCGAGAGGAAGGGAAAATGAGCAGAAATAAGGCACAAAAGAGCAGAGATGCAGAAAAGTGCGGAAAGGTGAAAGATAAAAAAGGGTAGAAAAACGAGTGAAAGAGCAGAGTTAGAGGAAGGAGACAGAGGTCCACTGGACCACCAGGGATGAGGCGCAGGGAAACCTGCGGGTGGAGGAGGGCCTCGATCACCAACACTCGAGAGTGCAGGGGCAGGGGCAGGCCTCACTTAATGGTGGAGCTGCGAGGGTGGGAGAGCAATTTCACTGACAATGAGTCAGTGGTCTTGCTCGCCTGTCCCCGCAGTGGCCGCCATTAAGTAGGGGTCGGGGAGGGCTGGACAGCTGGGAGGCGGGAGCGGGGAGGGAGCTGGATTGGGCCGGTCGCGCTGGGGGGAGGGGCCGCGGGGGCAGCAGCGGCGGGGAAAGGTAAAGGGAGGAAATAAGGGATAAAGAAAGGGAAAATAGGCAGAAATAAGGCACGAAAGAGCAGAGATGCAGAAAGGTGAAAGATAAAAGAGGGTAGAAAAACGAGTGAAAACTAGTGAAAGGGCAGAGCGAGAGGAAGGGAAAATGAGCAGAAATAAGGCACAAAAGAGCAGAGATGCAGAAAAGTGCAGACAGGTGAAAGATAAAAGAGGGTAGAAAAACGAGTGAAAACAAGTGAAAGGGCAGAGCGAGAGGAAGGGAAAATGAGCAGAAATAAGGCACAAAAGAGCAGAGATGCAGAAAAGTGCGGAAAGGTGAAAGATAAAAAAGGGTAGAAAAACGAGTGAAAGAGCAGAGTTAGAGGAAGGAGACAGAGGTCCACTGGACCACCAGGGATGAGGCGCAGGGAAACCTGCGGGTGGAGGAGGGCCTCGATCACCAACACTCGAGAGTGCAGGGGCAGGCCTCACTTAATGGTGGAGCTGCGAGGGTGGGAGAGCAATTTCACTGACAATGAGTCAGTGGTCTTGCTCGCCTGTCCCCGCAGTGGCCGCCATTAAGTAGGGGTCGGGGAGGGCTGGACAGCTGGGAGGCGGGAGCGGGGAGGGGAGCTGGATTGGGCCGGTCGCGCTGGGGGGAGGGGCCGCGGGGGCAGCAGCGGCGGGGAAAGGTAAAGGGAGGAAATAAGGGATAAAGAAAGGGAAAATAGGCAGAAATAAGGCACGAAAGAGCAGAGATGCAGAAAGGTGAAAGATAAAAGAGGGTAGAAAAACGAGTGAAAACTAGTGAAAGGGCAGAGCGAGAGGAAGGGAAAATGAGCAGAAATAAGGCACAAAAGAGCAGAGATGCAGAAAAGTGCAGACAGGTGAAAGATAAAAGAGGGTAGAAAAACGAGTGAAAACAAGTGAAAGGGCAGAGCGAGAGGAAGGGAAAATGAGCAGAAATAAGGCACAAAAGAGCAGAGATGCAGAAAAGTGCGGAAAGGTGAAAGATAAAAAAGGGTAGAAAAACGAGTGAAAGAGCAGAGTTAGAGGAAGGAGACAGAGGTCCACTGGACCACCAGGGATGAGGCGCAGGGAAACCTGCGGGTGGAGGAGGGCCTCGATCACCAACACTCGAGAGTGCAGGGGCAGGCAGGCCTCACTTAATGGTGGAGCTGCGAGGGTGGGAGAGCAATTTCACTGACAATGAGTCAGTGGTCTTGCTCGCCTGTCCCCGCAGTGGCCGCCATTAAGTAGGGGTCGGGGAGGGCTGGACAGCTGGGAGGCGGGAGCGGGGAGGGGAGCTGGATTGGGCCGGTCGCGCTGGGGGGAGGGGCCGCGGGGGCAGCAGCGGCGGGGAAAGGTAAAGGGAGGAAATAAGGGATAAAGAAAGGGAAAATAGGCAGAAATAAGGCACGAAAGAGCAGAGATGCAGAAAGGTGAAAGATAAAAGAGGGTAGAAAAACGAGTGAAAACTAGTGAAAGGGCAGAGCGAGAGGAAGGGAAAATGAGCAGAAATAAGGCACAAAAGAGCAGAGATGCAGAAAAGTGCAGACAGGTGAAAGATAAAAGAGGGTAGAAAAACGAGTGAAAACAAGTGAAAGGGCAGAGCGAGAGGAAGGGAAAATGAGCAGAAATAAGGCACAAAAGAGCAGAGATGCAGAAAAGTGCGGAAAGGTGAAAGATAAAAAAGGGTAGAAAAACGAGTGAAAGAGCAGAGTTAGAGGAAGGAGACAGAGGTCCACTGGACCACCAGGGATGAGGCGCAGGGAAACCTGCGGGTGGAGGAGGGCCTCGATCACCAACACTCGAGAGTGCAGGGGCAGGGGCAGGCCTCACTTAATGGTGGAGCTGCGAGGGTGGGAGAGCAATTTCACTGACAATGAGTCAGTGGTCTTGCTCGCCTGTCCCCGCAGTGGCCGCCATTAAGTAGGGGTCGGGGAGGGCTGGACAGCTGGGAGGCGGGAGCGGGGAGGGGAGCTGGATTGGGCCGGTCGCGCTGGGGGGAGGGGCCGCGGGGGCAGCAGCGGCGGGGAAAGGTAAAGGGAGGAAATAAGGGATAAAGAAAGGGAAAATAGGCAGAAATAAGGCACGAAAGAGCAGAGATGCAGAAAGGTGAAAGATAAAAGAGGGTAGAAAAACGAGTGAAAACTAGTGAAAGGGCAGAGCGAGAGGAAGGGAAAATGAGCAGAAATAAGGCACAAAAGAGCAGAGATGCAGAAAAGTGCAGACAGGTGAAAGATAAAAGAGGGTAGAAAAACGAGTGAAAACAAGTGAAAGGGCAGAGCGAGAGGAAGGGAAAATGAGCAGAAATAAGGCACAAAAGAGCAGAGATGCAGAAAAGTGCGGAAAGGTGAAAGATAAAAAAGGGTAGAAAAACGAGTGAAAGAGCAGAGTTAGAGGAAGGAGACAGAGGTCCACTGGACCACCAGGGATGAGGCGCAGGGAAACCTGCGGGTGGAGGAGGGCCTCGATCACCAACACTCGAGAGTGCAGGGGCAGGCCTCACTTAATGGTGGAGCTGCGAGGGTGGGAGAGCAATTTCACTGACAATGAGTCAGTGGTCTTGCTCGCCTGTCCCCGCAGTGGCCGCCATTAAGTAGGGGTCGGGGAGGGCTGGACAGCTGGGAGGCGGGAGCGGGGAGGGGAGCTGGATTGGGCCGGTCGCGCTGGGGGGAGGGGCCGCGGGGGCAGCAGCGGCGGGGAAAGGTAAAGGGAGGAAATAAGGGATAAAGAAAGGGAAAATAGGCAGAAATAAGGCACGAAAGAGCAGAGATGCAGAAAGGTGAAAGATAAAAGAGGGTAGAAAAACGAGTGAAAACTAGTGAAAGGGCAGAGCGAGAGGAAGGGAAAATGAGCAGAAATAAGGCACAAAAGAGCAGAGATGCAGAAAAGTGCAGACAGGTGAAAGATAAAAGAGGGTAGAAAAACGAGTGAAAACAAGTGAAAGGGCAGAGCGAGAGGAAGGGAAAATGAGCAGAAATAAGGCACAAAAGAGCAGAGATGCAGAAAAGTGCGGAAAGGTGAAAGATAAAAAAGGGTAGAAAAACGAGTGAAAGAGCAGAGTTAGAGGAAGGAGACAGAGGTCCACTGGACCACCAGGGATGAGGCGCAGGAAACCTGCGGGTGGAGGAGGGCCTCGATCACCAACACTCGAGAGTGCAGGGGCAGGGCAGGCCTCACTTAATGGTGGAGCTGCGAGGGTGGGAGAGCAATTTCACTGACAATGAGTCAGTGGTCTTGCTCGCCTGTCCCCGCAGTGGCCGCCATTAAGTAGGGGTCGGGGAGGGCTGGACAGCTGGGAGGCGGGAGCGGGGAGGGAGCTGGATTGGGCCGGTCGCGCTGGGGGGAGGGGCCGCGGGGGCAGCAGCGGCGGGGAAAGGTAAAGGGAGGAAATAAGGGATAAAGAAAGGGAAAATAGGCAGAAATAAGGCACGAAAGAGCAGAGATGCAGAAAGGTGAAAGATAAAAGAGGGTAGAAAAACGAGTGAAAACTAGTGAAAGGGCAGAGCGAGAGGAAGGGAAAATGAGCAGAAATAAGGCACAAAAGAGCAGAGATGCAGAAAAGTGCGGAAAGGTGAAAGATAAAAAAGGGTAGAAAAACGAGTGAAAGAGCAGAGTTAGAGGAAGGAGACAGAGGTCCACTGGACCACCAGGGATGAGGCGCAGGAAACCTGCGGGTGGAGGAGGGCCTCGATCACCAACACTCGAGAGTGCAGGGAGCAGGCCTCACTTAATGGTGGAGCTGCGAGGGTGGGAGAGCAATTTCACTGACAATGAGTCAGTGGTCTTGCTCGCCTGTCCCCGCAGTGGCCGCCATTAAGTAGGGGTCGGGGAGGGCTGGACAGCTGGGAGGCGGGAGCGGGGAGGGGAGCTGGATTGGGCCGGTCGCGCTGGGGGGGAGGGGCCGCGGGGGCAGCAGCGGCGGGGAAAGGTAAAGGGAGGAAATAAGGGATAAAGAAAGGGAAAATAGGCAGAAATAAGGCACGAAAGAGCAGAGATGCAGAAAGGTGAAAGATAAAAGAGGGTAGAAAAACGAGTGAAAACTAGTGAAAGGGCAGAGCGAGAGGAAGGGAAAATGAGCAGAAATAAGGCACAAAAGAGCAGAGATGCAGAAAAGTGCAGACAGGTGAAAGATAAAAGAGGGTAGAAAAACGAGTGAAAACAAGTGAAAGGGCAGAGCGAGAGGAAGGGAAAATGAGCAGAAATAAGGCACAAAAGAGCAGAGATGCAGAAAAGTGCGGAAAGGTGAAAGATAAAAAAGGGTAGAAAAACGAGTGAAAGAGCAGAGTTAGAGGAAGGAGACAGAGGTCCACTGGACCACCAGGGATGAGGCGCAGGGAAACCTGCGGGTGGAGGAGGGCCTCGATCACCAACACTCGAGAGTGCAGGGGCAGGCCTCACTTAATGGTGGAGCTGCGAGGGTGGGAGAGCAATTTCACTGACAATGAGTCAGTGGTCTTGCTCGCCTGTCCCCGCAGCGGCCGCCATTAAGTAGGGGTCGGAGAGGGCTGGACAGCTGGGAGGCGGGAGCGGGGAGGGAAGCTGGATTGGGCCGGTCGCGCTGGGGGGGAGGGGCCGCGGGGGCAGCAGCGGCGGGGAAAGGTAAAGGGAGGAAATAAGGGATAAAGAAAGGGAAAATAGGCAGAAATAAGGCACGAAAGAGCAGAGATGCAGAAAGGTGAAAGATAAAAGAGGGTAGAAAAACGAGTGAAAACTAGTGAAAGGGCAGAGCGAGAGGAAGGGAAAATGAGCAGAAATAAGGCACAAAAGAGCAGAGATGCAGAAAAGTGCAGACAGGTGAAAGATAAAAGAGGGTAGAAAAACGAGTGAAAACAAGTGAAAGGGCAGAGCGAGAGGAAGGGAAAATGAGCAGAAATAAGGCACAAAAGAGCAGAGATGCAGAAAAGTGCGGAAAGGTGAAAGATAAAAAAGGGTAGAAAAACGAGTGAAAGAGCAGAGTTAGAGGAAGGAGACAGAGGTCCACTGGACCACCAGGGATGAGGCGCAGGGAAACCTGCGGGTGGAGGAGGGCCTCGATCACCAACACTCGAGAGTGCAGGGGCAGGGCAGGCCTCACTTAATGGTGGAGCTGCGAGGGTGGGAGAGCAATTTCACTGACAATGAGTCAGTGGTCTTGCTCGCCTGTCCCCGCAGTGGCCGCCATTAAGTAGGGGTCGGGAGGGCTGGACAGCTGGGAGGCGGGAGCGGGGAGGGGAGCTGGATTGGGCCGGTCGCGCTGGGGGGAGGGGCCGCGGGGGCAGCAGCGGCGGGGAAAGGTAAAGGGAGGAAATAAGGGATAAAGAAAGGGAAAATAGGCAGAAATAAGGCACGAAAGAGCAGAGATGCAGAAAGGTGAAAGATAAAAGAGGGTAGAAAAACGAGTGAAAACTAGTGAAAGGGCAGAGCGAGAGGAAGGGAAAATGAGCAGAAATAAGGCACAAAAGAGCAGAGATGCAGAAAAGTGCAGACAGGTGAAAGATAAAAGAGGGTAGAAAAACGAGTGAAAACAAGTGAAAGGGCAGAGCGAGAGGAAGGGAAAATGAGCAGAAATAAGGCACAAAAGAGCAGAGATGCAGAAAAGTGCGGAAAGGTGAAAGATAAAAAAGGGTAGAAAAACGAGTGAAAGAGCAGAGTTAGAGGAAGGAGACAGAGGTCCACTGGACCACCAGGGATGAGGCGCAGGGAAACCTGCGGGTGGAGGAGGGCCTCGATCACCAACACTCGAGAGTGCAGGGGCAGGCCTCACTTAATGGTGGAGCTGCGAGGGTGGGAGAGCAATTTCACTGACAATGAGTCAGTGGTCTTGCTCGCCTGTCCCCGCAGTGGCCGCCATTAAGTAGGGGTCGGAGAGGGCTGGACAGCTGGGAGGCGGGAGCGGGGAGGGGAGCTGGATTGGGCCGGTCGCGCTGGGGGGGAGGGGCCGCGGGGGCAGCAGCGGCGGGGAAAGGTAAAGGGAGGAAATAAGGGATAAAGAAAGGGAAAATAGGCAGAAATAAGGCACGAAAGAGCAGAGATGCAGAAAGGTGAAAGATAAAAGAGGGTAGAAAAACGAGTGAAAACTAGTGAAAGGGCAGAGCGAGAGGAAGGGAAAATGAGCAGAAATAAGGCACAAAAGAGCAGAGATGCAGAAAAGTGCAGACAGGTGAAAGATAAAAGAGGGTAGAAAAACGAGTGAAAACAAGTGAAAGGGCAGAGCGAGAGGAAGGGAAAATGAGCAGAAATAAGGCACAAAAGAGCAGAGATGCAGAAAAGTGCGGAAAGGTGAAAGATAAAAAAGGGTAGAAAAACGAGTGAAAGAGCAGAGTTAGAGGAAGGAGACAGAGGTCCACTGGACCACCAGGGATGAGGCGCAGGGAAACCTGCGGGTGGAGGAGGGCCTCGATCACCAACACTCGAGAGTGCAGGGGCAGGGGCAGGCCTCACTTAATGGTGGAGCTGCGAGGGTGGGAGAGCAATTTCACTGACAATGAGTCAGTGGTCTTGCTCGCCTGTCCCCGCAGTGGCCGCCATTAAGTAGGGGTCGGGGAGGGCTGGACAGCTGGGAGGCGGGAGCGGGGAGGGAGCTGGATTGGGCCGGTCGCGCTGGGGGGAGGGGCCGCGGGGGCAGCAGCGGCGGGGAAAGGTAAAGGGAGGAAATAAGGGATAAAGAAAGGGAAAATAGGCAGAAATAAGGCACGAAAGAGCAGAGATGCAGAAAGGTGAAAGATAAAAGAGGGTAGAAAAACGAGTGAAAACTAGTGAAAGGGCAGAGCGAGAGGAAGGGAAAATGAGCAGAAATAAGGCACAAAAGAGCAGAGATGCAGAAAAGTGCAGACAGGTGAAAGATAAAAGAGGGTAGAAAAACGAGTGAAAACAAGTGAAAGGGCAGAGCGAGAGGAAGGGAAAATGAGCAGAAATAAGGCACAAAAGAGCAGAGATGCAGAAAAGTGCGGAAAGGTGAAAGATAAAAAAGGGTAGAAAAACGAGTGAAAGAGCAGAGTTAGAGGAAGGAGACAGAGGTCCACTGGACCACCAGGGATGAGGCGCAGGGAAACCTGCGGGTGGAGGAGGGCCTCGATCACCAACACTCGAGAGTGCAGGGGCAGGCCTCACTTAATGGTGGAGCTGCGAGGGTGGGAGAGCAATTTCACTGACAATGAGTCAGTGGTCTTGCTCGCCTGTCCCCGCAGTGGCCGCCATTAAGTAGGGGTCGGGGAGGGCTGGACAGCTGGGAGGCGGAAGCGGGGAGGGGAGCTGGATTGGGCCGGTCGCGCTGGGGGGGAGGGGCCGCGGGGGCAGCAGCGGCGGGGAAAGGTAAAGGGAGGAAATAAGGGATAAAGAAAGGGAAAATAGGCAGAAATAAGGCACGAAAGAGCAGAGATGCAGAAAGGTGAAAGATAAAAGAGGGTAGAAAAACGAGTGAAAACTAGTGAAAGGGCAGAGCGAGAGGAAGGGAAAATGAGCAGAAATAAGGCACAAAAGAGCAGAGATGCAGAAAAGTGCAGACAGGTGAAAGATAAAAAAGGGTAGAAAAACGAGTGAAAGAGCAGAGTTAGAGGAAGGAGACAGAGGTCCACTGGACCACCAGGGATGAGGCGCAGGGAAACCTGCGGGTGGAGGAGGGCCTCGATCACCAACACTCGAGAGTGCAGGGGCAGGCCTCACTTAATGGTGGAGCTGCGAGGGTGGGAGAGCAATTTCACTGACAATGAGTCAGTGGTCTTGCTCGCCTGTCCCCGCAGTGGCCGCCATTAAGTAGGGGTCGGGGAGGGCTGGACAGCTGGGAGGCGGGAGCGGGGAGGAGCTGGATTGGGCCGGTCGCGCTGGGGGGAGGGGCCGCGGGGGCAGCAGCGGCGGGGAAAGGTAAAGGGAGGAAATAAGGGATAAAGAAAGGGAAAATAGGCAGAAATAAGGCACGAAAGAGCAGAGATGCAGAAAGGTGAAAGATAAAAGAGGGTAGAAAAACGAGTGAAAACTAGTGAAAGGGCAGAGCGAGAGGAAGGGAAAATGAGCAGAAATAAGGCACAAAAGAGCAGAGATGCAGAAAAGTGCAGACAGGTGAAAGATAAAAGAGGGTAGAAAAACGAGTGAAAACAAGTGAAAGGGCAGAGCGAGAGGAAGGGAAAATGAGCAGAAATAAGGCACAAAAGAGCAGAGATGCAGAAAAGTGCGGAAAGGTGAAAGATAAAAAAGGGTAGAAAAACGAGTGAAAGAGCAGAGTTAGAGGAAGGAGACAGAGGTCCACTGGACCACCAGGGATGAGGCGCAGGGAAACCTGCGGGTGGAGGAGGGCCTCGATCACCAACACTCGAGAGTGCAGGGGCAGGCCTCACTTAATGGTGGAGCTGCGAGGGTGGGAGAGCAATTTCACTGACAATGAGTCAGTGGTCTTGCTCGCCTGTCCCCGCAGTGGCCGCCATTAAGTAGGGGTCGGGGAGGGCTGGACAGCTGGGAGGCGGGAGCGGGGAGGGGAGCTGGATTGGGCCGGTCGCGCTGGGGGGAGGGGCCGCGGGGGCAGCAGCGGCGGGGAAAGGTAAAGGGAGGAAATAAGGGATAAAGAAAGGGAAAATAGGCAGAAATAAGGCACGAAAGAGCAGAGATGCAGAAAGGTGAAAGATAAAAGAGGGTAGAAAAACGAGTGAAAACTAGTGAAAGGGCAGAGCGAGAGGAAGGGAAAATGAGCAGAAATAAGGCACAAAAGAGCAGAGATGCAGAAAAGTGCAGACAGGTGAAAGATAAAAGAGGGTAGAAAAACGAGTGAAAACAAGTGAAAGGGCAGAGCGAGAGGAAGGGAAAATGAGCAGAAATAAGGCACAAAAGAGCAGAGATGCAGAAAAGTGCGGAAAGGTGAAAGATAAAAAAGGGTAGAAAAACGAGTGAAAGAGCAGAGTTAGAGGAAGGAGACAGAGGTCCACTGGACCACCAGGGATGAGGCGCAGGGAAACCTGCGGGTGGAGGAGGGCCTCGATCACCAACACTCGAGAGTGCAGGGGCAGGGGCAGGCCTCACTTAATGGTGGAGCTGCGAGGGTGGGAGAGCAATTTCACTGACAATGAGTCAGTGGTCTTGCTCGCCTGTCCCCGCAGTGGCCGCCATTAAGTAGGGGTCGGGGAGGGCTGGACAGCTGGGAGGCGGGAGCGGGGAGGGGAGCTGGATTGGGCCGGTCGCGCTGGGGGGAGGGGCCGCGGGGGCAGCAGCGGCGGGGAAAGGTAAAGGGAGGAAATAAGGGATAAAGAAAGGGAAAATAGGCAGAAATAAGGCACGAAAGAGCAGAGATGCAGAAAGGTGAAAGATAAAAGAGGGTAGAAAAACGAGTGAAAACTAGTGAAAGGGCAGAGCGAGAGGAAGGGAAAATGAGCAGAAATAAGGCACAAAAGAGCAGAGATGCAGAAAAGTGCAGACAGGTGAAAGATAAAAGAGGGTAGAAAAACGAGTGAAAACAAGTGAAAGGGCAGAGCGAGAGGAAGGGAAAATGAGCAGAAATAAGGCACAAAAGAGCAGAGATGCAGAAAAGTGCGGAAAGGTGAAAGATAAAAAAGGGTAGAAAAACGAGTGAAAGAGCAGAGTTAGAGGAAGGAGACAGAGGTCCACTGGACCACCAGGGATGAGGCGCAGGGAAACCTGCGGGTGGAGGAGGGCCTCGATCACCAACACTCGAGAGTGCAGGGGCAGGGCAGGCCTCACTTAATGGTGGAGCTGCGAGGGTGGGAGAGCAATTTCACTGACAATGAGTCAGTGGTCTTGCTCGCCTGTCCCCGCAGTGGCCGCCATTAAGTAGGGGTCGGGGAGGGCTGGACAGCTGGGAGGCGGGAGCGGGGAGGGGAGCTGGATTGGGCCGGTCGCGCTGGGGGGAGGGGCCGCGGGGGCAGCAGCGGCGGGGAAAGGTAAAGGGAGGAAATAAGGGATAAAGAAAGGGAAAATAGGCAGAAATAAGGCACGAAAGAGCAGAGATGCAGAAAGGTGAAAGATAAAAGAGGGTAGAAAAACGAGTGAAAACTAGTGAAAGGGCAGAGCGAGAGGAAGGGAAAATGAGCAGAAATAAGGCACAAAAGAGCAGAGATGCAGAAAAGTGCAGACAGGTGAAAGATAAAAGAGGGTAGAAAAACGAGTGAAAACAAGTGAAAGGGCAGAGCGAGAGGAAGGGAAAATGAGCAGAAATAAGGCACAAAAGAGCAGAGATGCAGAAAAGTGCGGAAAGTTGAAAGATAAAAAAGGGTAGAAAAACGAGTGAAAGAGCAGAGTTAGAGGAAGGAGACAGAGGTCCACTGGACCACCAGGGATGAGGCGCAGGGAAACCTGCGGGTGGAGGAGGGCCTCGATCACCAACACTCGAGAGTGCAGGGGCAGGCCTCACTTAATGGTGGAGCTGCGAGGGTGGGAGAGCAATTTCACTGACAATGAGTCAGTGGTCTTGCTCGCCTGTCCCCGCAGTGGCCGCCATTAAGTAGGGGTCGGGGAGGGCTGGACAGCTGGGAGGCGGGAGCGGGGAGGGGAGCTGGATTGGGCCGGTCGCGCTGGGGGGAGGGGCCGTGGGGGCAGCAGCGGCGGGGAAAGGTAAAGGGAGGAAATAAGGGATAAAGAAAGGGAAAATAGGCAGAAATAAGGCACGAAAGAGCAGAGATGCAGAAAGGTGAAAGATAAAAGAGGGTAGAAAAACGAGTGAAAACTAGTGAAAGGGCAGAGCGAGAGGAAGGGAAAATGAGCAGAAATAAGGCACAAAAGAGCAGAGATGCAGAAAAGTGCAGACAGGTGAAAGATAAAAGAGGGTAGAAAAACGAGTGAAAACAAGTGAAAGGGCAGAGCGAGAGGAAGGGAAAATGAGCAGAAATAAGGCACAAAAGAGCAGAGATGCAGAAAAGTGCGGAAAGGTGAAAGATAAAAAAGGGTAGAAAAACGAGTGAAAGAGCAGAGTTAGAGGAAGGAGACAGAGGTCCACTGGACCACCAGGGATGAGGCGCAGGGAAACCTGCGGGTGGAGGAGGGCCTCGATCACCAACACTCGAGAGTGCAGGGGCAGGGCAGGCCTCACTTAATGGTGGAGCTGCGAGGGTGGGAGAGCAATTTCACTGACAATGAGTCAGTGGTCTTGCTCGCCTGTCCCCGCAGTGGCCGCCATTAAGTAGGGGTCGGGGAGGGCTGGACAGCTGGGAGGCGGGAGCGGGGAGGGGAGCTGGATTGGGCCGGTCGCGCTGGGGGGGAGGGGCCGCGGGGGCAGCAGCGGCGGGGAAAGGTAAAGGGAGGAAATAAGGGATAAAGAAAGGGAAAATAGGCAGAAATAAGGCACGAAAGAGCAGAGATGCAGAAAGGTGAAAGATAAAAGAGGGTAGAAAAACGAGTGAAAACTAGTGAAAGGGCAGAGCGAGAGGAAGGGAAAATGAGCAGAAATAAGGCACAAAAGAGCAGAGATGCAGAAAAGTGCAGACAGGTGAAAGATAAAAGAGGGTAGAAAAACGAGTGAAAACAAGTGAAAGGGCAGAGCGAGAGGAAGGGAAAATGAGCAGAAATAAGGCACAAAAGAGCAGAGATGCAGAAAAGTGCGGAAAGGTGAAAGATAAAAAAGGGTAGAAAAACGAGTGAAAGAGCAGAGTTAGAGGAAGGAGACAGAGGTCCACTGGACCACCAGGGATGAGGCGCAGGGAAACCTGCGGGTGGAGGAGGGCCTCGATCACCAACACTCGAGAGTGCAGGGGCAGGGGCAGGCCTCACTTAATGGTGGAGCTGCGAGGGTGGGAGAGCAATTTCACTGACAATGAGTCAGTGGTCTTGCTCGCCTGTCCCCGCAGTGGCCGCCATTAAGTAGGGGTCGGGGAGGGCTGGACAGCTGGGAGGCGGGAGCGGGGAGGGGAGCTGGATTGGGCCGGTCGCGCTGGGGGGAGGGGCCGCGGGGGCAGCAGCGGCGGGGAAAGGTAAAGGGAGGAAATAAGGGATAAAGAAAGGGAAAATAGGCAGAAATAAGGCACGAAAGAGCAGAGATGCAGAAAGGTGAAAGATAAAAGAGGGTAGAAAAACGAGTGAAAACTAGTGAAAGGGCAGAGCGAGAGGAAGGGAAAATGAGCAGAAATAAGGCACAAAAGAGCAGAGATGCAGAAAAGTGCAGACAGGTGAAAGATAAAAGAGGGTAGAAAAACGAGTGAAAACAAGTGAAAGGGCAGAGCGAGAGGAAGGGAAAATGAGCAGAAATAAGGCACAAAAGAGCAGAGATGCAGAAAAGTGCGGAAAGGTGAAAGATAAAAAAGGGTAGAAAAACGAGTGAAAGAGCAGAGTTAGAGGAAGGAGACAGAGGTCCACTGGACCACCAGGGATGAGGCGCAGGGAAACCTGCGGGTGGAGGAGGGCCTCGATCACCAACACTCGAGAGTGCAGGGGCAGGCCTCACTTAATGGTGGAGCTGCGAGGGTGGGAGAGCAATTTCACTGACAATGAGTCAGTGGTCTTGCTCGCCTGTCCCCGCAGTGGCCGCCATTAAGTAGGGGTCGGGGAGGGCTGGACAGCTGGGAGGCGGGAGCGGGGAGGGGAGCTGGATTGGGCCGGTCGCGCTGGGGGGGAGGGGCCGTGGGGGCAGCAGCGGCGGGGAAAGGTAAAGGGAGGAAATAAGGGATAAAGAAAGGGAAAATAGGCAGAAATAAGGCACGAAAGAGCAGAGATGCAGAAAGGTGAAAGATAAAAGAGGGTAGAAAAACGAGTGAAAACTAGTGAAAGGGCAGAGCGAGAGGAAGGGAAAATGAGCAGAAATAAGGCACAAAAGAGCAGAGATGCAGAAAAGTGCAGACAGGTGAAAGATAAAAGAGGGTAGAAAAACGAGTGAAAACAAGTGAAAGGGCAGAGCGAGAGGAAGGGAAAATGAGCAGAAATAAGGCACAAAAGAGCAGAGATGCAGAAAAGTGCAGAAAGGTGAAAGATAAAAAAGGGTAGAAAAACGAGTGAAAGAGCAGAGTTAGAGGAAGGAGACAGAGGTCCACTGGACCACCAGGGATGAGGCGCAGGGAAACCTGCGGGTGGAGGAGGGCCTCGATCACCAACACTCGAGAGTGCAGGGGCAGGGGCAGGCCTCACTTAATGGTGGAGCTGCGAGGGTGGGAGAGCAATTTCACTGACAATGAGTCAGTGGTCTTGCTCGCCTGTCCCCGCAGTGGCCGCCATTAAGTAGGGGTCGGGGAGGGCTGGACAGCTGGGAGGCGGGAGCGGGGAGGAGCTGGATTGGGCCGGTCGCGCTGGGGGGAGGGGCCGCGGGGGCAGCAGCGGCGGGGAAAGGTAAAGGGAGGAAATAAGGGATAAAGAAAGGGAAAATAGGCAGAAATAAGGCACGAAAGAGCAGAGATGCAGAAAGGTGAAAGATAAAAGAGGGTAGAAAAACGAGTGAAAACTAGTGAAAGGGCAGAGCGAGAGGAAGGGAAAATGAGCAGAAATAAGGCACAAAAGAGCAGAGATGCAGAAAAGTGCGGAAAGTTGAAAGATAAAAAAGGGTAGAAAAACGAGTGAAAGAGCAGAGTTAGAGGAAGGAGACAGAGGTCCACTGGACCACCAGGGATGAGGCGCAGGGAAACCTGCGGGTGGAGGAGGGCCTCGATCACCAACACTCGAGAGTGCAGGGGCAGGCCTCACTTAATGGTGGAGCTGCGAGGGTGGGAGAGCAATTTCACTGACAATGAGTCAGTGGTCTTGCTCGCCTGTCCCCGCAGTGGCCGCCATTAAGTAGGGGTCGGGGAGGGCTGGACAGCTGGGAGGCGGGAGCGGGGAGGGGAGCTGGATTGGGCCGGTCGCGCTGGGGGGAGGGGCCGTGGGGGCAGCAGCGGCGGGGAAAGGTAAAGGGAGGAAATAAGGGATAAAGAAAGGGAAAATAGGCAGAAATAAGGCACGAAAGAGCAGAGATGCAGAAAGGTGAAAGATAAAAGAGGGTAGAAAAACGAGTGAAAACTAGTGAAAGGGCAGAGCGAGAGGAAGGGAAAATGAGCAGAAATAAGGCACAAAAGAGCAGAGATGCAGAAAAGTGCAGACAGGTGAAAGATAAAAGAGGGTAGAAAAACGAGTGAAAACAAGTGAAAGGGCAGAGCGAGAGGAAGGGAAAATGAGCAGAAATAAGGCACAAAAGAGCAGAGATGCAGAAAAGTGCGGAAAGGTGAAAGATAAAAAAGGGTAGAAAAACGAGTGAAAGAGCAGAGTTAGAGGAAGGAGACAGAGGTCCACTGGACCACCAGGGATGAGGCGCAGGGAAACCTGCGGGTGGAGGAGGGCCTCGATCACCAACACTCGAGAGTGCAGGGGCAGGCCTCACTTAATGGTGGAGCTGCGAGGGTGGGAGAGCAATTTCACTGACAATGAGTCAGTGGTCTTGCTCGCCTGTCCCCGCAGTGGCCGCCATTCAGTAGGGGTCGGGGAGGGCTGGACAGCTGGCAGGCGGGAGCGGGGAGGGAGGCTGGATTGGGCCGGTCGCGCTGGGGGGGAGGGGCCGCGGGGGCAGCAGCGGCGGGGAAAGGTAAAGGGAGGAAATAAGGGATAAAGAAAGGGAAAATAGGCAGAAATAAGGCACGAAAGAGCAGAGATGCAGAAAGGTGAAAGATAAAAGAGGGTAGAAAAACGAGTGAAAACTAGTGAAAGGGCAGAGCGAGAGGAAGGGAAAATGAGCAGAAATAAGGCACAAAAGAGCAGAGATGCAGAAAAGTGCAGACAGGTGAAAGATAAAAGAGGGTAGAAAAACGAGTGAAAACAAGTGAAAGGGCAGAGCGAGAGGAAGGGAAAATGAGCAGAAATAAGGCACAAAAGAGCAGAGATGCAGAAAAGTGCGGAAAGGTGAAAGATAAAAAAGGGTAGAAAAACGAGTGAAAGAGCAGAGTTAGAGGAAGGAGACAGAGGTCCACTGGACCACCAGGGATGAGGCGCAGGGAAACCTGCGGGTGGAGGAGGGCCTCGATCACCAACACTCGAGAGTGCAGGGGCAGGGGCAGGCCTCACTTAATGGTGGAGCTGCGAGGGTGGGAGAGCAATTTCACTGACAATGAGTCAGTGGTCTTGCTCGCCTGTCCCCGCAGTGGCCGCCATTAAGTAGGGGTCGGGGAGGGCTGGACAGCTGGGAGGCGGGAGCGGGGAGGGGAGCTGGATTGGGCCGGTCGCGCTGGGGGGAGGGGCCGCGGGGGCAGCAGCGGCGGGGAAAGGTAAAGGGAGGAAATAAGGGATAAAGAAAGGGAAAATAGGCAGAAATAAGGCACGAAAGAGCAGAGATGCAGAAAGGTGAAAGATAAAAGAGGGTAGAAAAACGAGTGAAAACTAGTGAAAGGGCAGAGCGAGAGGAAGGGAAAATGAGCAGAAATAAGGCACAAAAGAGCAGAGATGCAGAAAAGTGCAGACAGGTGAAAGATAAAAGAGGGTAGAAAAACGAGTGAAAACAAGTGAAAGGGCAGAGCGAGAGGAAGGGAAAATGAGCAGAAATAAGGCACAAAAGAGCAGAGATGCAGAAAAGTGCGGAAAGGTGAAAGATAAAAAAGGGTAGAAAAACGAGTGAAAGAGCAGAGTTAGAGGAAGGAGACAGAGGTCCACTGGACCACCAGGGATGAGGCGCAGGGAAACCTGCGGGTGGAGGAGGGCCTCGATCACCAACACTCGAGAGTGCAGGGGCAGGCCTCACTTAATGGTGGAGCTGCGAGGGTGGGAGAGCAATTTCACTGACAATGAGTCAGTGGTCTTGCTCGCCTGTCCCCGCAGTGGCCGCCATTAAGTAGGGGTCGGAGAGGGCTGGACAGCTGGGAGGCGGGAGCGGGGAGGGAGCTGGATTGGGCCGGTCGCGCTGGGGGGAGGGGCCGTGGGGGCAGCAGCGGCGGGGAAAGGTAAAGGGAGGAAATAAGGGATAAAGAAAGGGAAAATAGGCAGAAATAAGGCACGAAAGAGCAGAGATGCAGAAAGGTGAAAGATAAAAGAGGGTAGAAAAACGAGTGAAAACTAGTGAAAGGGCAGAGCGAGAGGAAGGGAAAATGAGCAGAAATAAGGCACAAAAGAGCAGAGATGCAGAAAAGTGCAGACAGGTGAAAGATAAAAGAGGGTAGAAAAACGAGTGAAAACAAGTGAAAGGGCAGAGCGAGAGGAAGGGAAAATGAGCAGAAATAAGGCACAAAAGAGCAGAGATGCAGAAAAGTGCGGAAAGGTGAAAGATAAAAAAGGGTAGAAAAACGAGTGAAAGAGCAGAGTTAGAGGAAGGAGACAGAGGTCCACTGGACCACCAGGGATGAGGCGCAGGGAAACCTGCGGGTGGAGGAGGGCCTCGATCACCAACACTCGAGAGTGCAGGGGCAGGGGCAGGCCTCACTTAATGGTGGAGCTGCGAGGGTGGGAGAGCAATTTCACTGACAATGAGTCAGTGGTCTTGCTCGCCTGTCCCCGCAGTGGCCGCCATTAAGTAGGGGTCGAGGAGGGCTGGACAGCTGGGAGGCGGAGCGGGGAGGGGCTGGATTGGGCCGGTCGCGCTGGGGGGAGGGGCCGCGGGGGCAGCAGCGGCGGGGAAAGGTAAAGGGAGGAAATAAGGGATAAAGAAAGGGAAAATAGGCAGAAATAAGGCACGAAAGAGCAGAGATGCAGAAAGGTGAAAGATAAAAGAGGGTAGAAAAACGAGTGAAAACTAGTGAAAGGGCAGAGCGAGAGGAAGGGAAAATGAGCAGAAATAAGGCACAAAAGAGCAGAGATGCAGAAAAGTGCAGACAGGTGAAAGATAAAAGAGGGTAGAAAAACGAGTGAAAACAAGTGAAAGGGCAGAGCGAGAGGAAGGGAAAATGAGCAGAAATAAGGCACAAAAGAGCAGAGATGCAGAAAAGTGCGGAAAGGTGAAAGATAAAAAAGGGTAGAAAAACGAGTGAAAGAGCAGAGTTAGAGGAAGGAGACAGAGGTCCACTGGACCACCAGGGATGAGGCGCAGGGAAACCTGCGGGTGGAGGAGGGCCTCGATCACCAACACTCGAGAGTGCAGGGGCAGGCCTCACTTAATGGTGGAGCTGCGAGGGTGGGAGAGCAATTTCACTGACAATGAGTCAGTGGTCTTGCTCGCCTGTCCCCGCAGTGGCCGCCGATTAAGTAGGGGTCGGGAGGGCTGGACAGCTGGGAGGCGGGAGCGGGGAGGGAGCTGGATTGGGCCGGTCGCGCTGGGGGGAGGGGCCGCGGGGGCAGCAGCGGCGGGGAAAGGTAAAGGGAGGAAATAAGGGATAAAGAAAGGGAAAATAGGCAGAAATAAGGCACGAAAGAGCAGAGATGCAGAAAGGTGAAAGATAAAAGAGGGTAGAAAAACGAGTGAAAACTAGTGAAAGGGCAGAGCGAGAGGAAGGGAAAATGAGCAGAAATAAGGCACAAAAGAGCAGAGATGCAGAAAAGTGCAGACAGGTGAAAGATAAAAGAGGGTAGAAAAACGAGTGAAAACAAGTGAAAGGGCAGAGCGAGAGGAAGGGAAAATGAGCAGAAATAAGGCACAAAAGAGCAGAGATGCAGAAAAGTGCGGAAAGGTGAAAGATAAAAAAGGGTAGAAAAACGAGTGAAAGAGCAGAGTTAGAGGAAGGAGACAGAGGTCCACTGGACCACCAGGGATGAGGCGCAGGGAAACCTGCGGGTGGAGGAGGGCCTCGATCACCAACACTCGAGAGTGCAGGGGCACGGGCAGGCCTCACTTAATGGTGGAATTGCGAGGGTGGGAGAGCAATTTCACTGACAATGAGTCAGTGGTCTTGCTCGCCTGTCCCCGCAGTGGCCGCCATTAAGTAGGGGTCGGGGAGGGCTGGACAGCTGGGAGGCGGGAGCGGGGAGGAGCTGGATTGGGCCGGTCGCGCTGGGGGGGAGGGGCCGCGGGGGCAGCAGCGGCGGGGAAAGGTAAAGGGAGGAAATAAGGGATAAAGAAAGGGAAAATAGGCAGAAATAAGGCACGAAAGAGCAGAGATGCAGAAAGGTGAAAGATAAAAGAGGGTAGAAAAACGAGTGAAAACTAGTGAAAGGGCAGAGCGAGAGGAAGGGAAAATGAGCAGAAATAAGGCACAAAAGAGCAGAGATGCAGAAAAGTGCAGACAGGTGAAAGATAAAAGAGGGTAGAAAAACGAGTGAAAACAAGTGAAAGGGCAGAGCGAGAGGAAGGGAAAATGAGCAGAAATAAGGCACAAAAGAGCAGAGATGCAGAAAAGTGCGGAAAGGTGAAAGATAAAAAAGGGTAGAAAAACGAGTGAAAGAGCAGAGTTAGAGGAAGGAGACAGAGGTCCACTGGACCACCAGGGATGAGGCGCAGGGAAACCTGCGGGTGGAGGAGGGCCTCGATCACCAACACTCAAGAGTGCAGGGGCAGGGGCAGGCCTCACTTAATGGTGGAGCTGCGAGGGTGGGAGAGCAATTTCACTGACAATGAGTCAGTGGTCTTGCTCGCCTGTCCCCGCAGTGGCCGCCATTAAGTAGGGGTCGGGAGGGCTGGACAGCTGGGAGGCGGGAGGGGGCTGGATTGGGCCGGTCGCGCTGGGGGGAGGGGCCGCGGGGGCAGCAGCGGCGGGGAAAGGTAAAGGGAGGAAATAAGGGATAAAGAAAGGGAAAATAGGCAGAAATAAGGCACAAAAGAGCAGAGATGCAGAAAGGTGAAAGATAAAAGAGGGTAGAAAAACGAGTGAAAACTAGTGAAAGGGCAGAGCGAGAGGAAGGGAAAATGAGCAGAAATAAGGCACAAAAGAGCAGAGATGCAGAAAAGTGCAGACAGGTGAAAGATAAAAGAGGGTAGAAAAACGAGTGAAAACAAGTGAAAGGGCAGAGCGAGAGGAAGGGAAAATGAGCAGAAATAAGGCACAAAAAGAGCAGAGATGCACAAAAGTGCGGAAAGGTGAAAGATAAAAAAGGGTAGAAAAACGAGTGAAAGAGCAGAGTTAGAGGAAGGAGACAGAGGTCCACTGGACCACCAGGGATGAGGCGCAGGAAACCTGCGGGTGGAGGAGGGCCTCGATCACCAACACTCGAGAGTGCAGGGGCAGGGGCAGGCCTCACTTAATGGTGGAGCTGCGAGGGTGGGAGAGCAATTTCACTGACAATGACCTAGTTATAGGTATGACCTAGTTTACATAGGAAAAGCGTTTTTTGTTTAGCCATTAAATTTGGCGCTGTTTGACGAATATTCACTAAATTTTCAAAATTAGTAAGACAGTCAGTTCAGCTGGTGTTATATATATATATATATATATATATATATATATATATATATATATATATATATATATATATATATATATATATATATATATATTACCTACTGGCAGTCGCCAGTAGGTAGTTATAGTTAGGACCTAGTTTCCATAGGAAAGGCGTTTTTGATTTGCCAATATCTTTGGCGCCTTTTGACGATTCTTCGCAACATTTTCTAAACTAATGACCAGCTCAGGTCAGCTGCTGTTTGAAAGTTTGGGGGTGATTCGTCAAGCGGGGGCCGAGAAAAAAGGGGGTCCCAAAACGCATTTTCCCCATGTTAATTTCCATAGGAATTTTTGGAACAGGCTACAGCCCGAACTGCGGAACGGAATTACACCAAATTTGGTAAAAAGGTAGCTCTTGGTTCAGAAAGTGACCTTTTTTTTAAATGGTGTAAATCCAATCAGTAGTTCCTGAAAAATTAAAAAAATTAAAATATTGATATCTGAGCACCGAGGAGAAGTCGCGAATCCTCCCGAGCTTCATTCTTTTTCTCATTTTGTGACTCGGTAGAAGCGCGTCATATCAAAAAGGTAGAAAAAGGTTGTAAATGTAGGAAAGGGGTCAGGGAGAAACACCCTGACCCTCTAGGGCTGGTCAGGGGTTCCAACAGGGACCCCCAGGGCCCAAAAAAGCATTTTCTTTTGTTTTTCACGGCGGAAGTCGCGCTGGGTGCACGAATCCCGCTGAGAAAATTTAAAAAAACAAAGCGCAGTCTCCCGCGCTTCGTTTTCCTTTAGCCCCCAGGTGGGCCAGGTCCCGGGGCAATGTGTAATTATATAGCGGGGGCCCGCGACCTCCCCGGGGCTTTATGCATAATGTGCGGGGGCACGCAGCTCCCCCACAGCCCCGGGGACCGCCACCTCCCCGGGGCTTTATTTATATAAGGGTGGGGGGCCTCATGGGCCCCCCAAGCCCCGGGGACCGCCACCTCCCCGGGGCTTTATTAAAATAAGGTGGGGGGGCCTTGCGGGCCCCCCCAAGCTCCGGGGACCGCCACCTCCCCGGGGCATTGAATATGTAAATACGGGGGTCAGTTGCGGACCCCTGGCCCCCGGGGACCATTACTTCCCCGGGGCTATTTTCACAAAGGGAGGGGGGGCGCGTGGCCCCCCTCCTGGAGCCCTCCATGACCCTGGGGACCACCACCCCCCAGGGCCGGCTCCTGCAATGTCCTGGGGTGCCCACCCCCGGGACATTGCCGTTTGCTATGACAGGGCGGGAGCACAGCTCCCACCCTGCCATAGCAAACTCTGCTTAGCTTCATGGAAGCGAGAGCAGAAAACCTGCTCTCGCTTCCATGAAGCAAAGCAGATTGCTTTTGGGCAAGGGAAGCTGCATGTCAGCAGTTCTCCTTGCCCAAAAGCAATGCCGGCTCCCGCAGGAGGCGGGGAGCTGGCAGGGACCGTGGGGGCACTGGGGCTCCCCCCACAGTCCCCAACGCTGAGGCCTGGCTCCAGGGGATGGGGTCCCCGGGGCCATTATTGGCCTGAGGAGGGGGGCCAAGCGGTCCCCCTGCTAATTTAAAAAACAAATAAATGGTGGCAGGCCCCGGGGGAGGGGGTCCCTGGCAGTGCTTAATTTGTAAAATATTAATTACCAGGTCTTTGACCAGGAGGCCACTGCAGCTTGAACCACCCATCACCCTTGTCATTGCTGCCAAAACAACTACTAACCATCTCTCTCGCATGTAAATGCGACAGTTCAGATTATTCCAGGTCCCCAAAGCTAAAGGAATGGCTGGGGAGGTAAGTGTTTGCAATTTCTTTTAATGTATATTGTAATCCTAAACAACTGTTGTTCTGCTCATCTCTAAATTAGATGAGCAGCGCCACCACGTGGCAGACTGTTCTGTATGGTGTTGAAAATTAGGTGCTGGTGCCGAGCACCGGAAACCAATGAATTTTTGAACTCCCGTATGGATTCGCGGCTCCATTGCGTTGGTGCACGGTGGAATCGCGACTCCAAAAAATTCCAGACCAGTTTGTGCACTTTTAGAAGTCAGTTGGTAAGGGTTCATATGTCTAACCAATAGAAATGTGTTTTATAATTTGAAATACTGTAGGAAGCAATGTGATTTGTTACTTATATGTATTTGTGTGGAGAATGAGAAGGAAAGTTTGCCATTACTGGTTTTACCCGGCTGAGAGTGGTGCATTACATTGATTGTGTGCATAAGAAAATCTTTTGAGTTTGTGATATTTTAAATTCTACAAATCAATTTGGAAGGTGAGTTATAAATTTGTGAAGTGTATTATGTATTAAGTTGATTTTTAATCTTTAAAAATTATTGATGAACTGTGATGTTTGAAATATATTATTTAATGTAGAGATGGTTATTGTGGTTTGTTTTATTGTAGTTAAATGTTGTTTGAAATAGATTTTGTATAGTAATATGTGTATATTGGAAGATGGATTAGTGATTATGGTAGTTTGTTTTAGTGTGTGGATATGTACATTTGTAGTATGCCGCATAATTTTAGGTGTTGCTTTAAAATTGGAGGTGGAGTCTGTCAAGTTTTAAGGTGTGCATGGTCTTCTGTCTCAAGTGTGCCTCTACTTGTATATGTATTTTCATATGTCTTATACATTTGAAGGTGCATGATGTATAACCAAGAGGTGTTGTTGCTTTTTATGTGGTAGGCTCAAGACTGTGAGTAGTAGTGGAATGTTGAAGATGCAGCATAATAGTGTGGTTTAAAAGATGTTGACATAAGGTATTATTGATTAGGCTTCTTTTTTTAAGTTTCTAGAGAGGTACAGTTGAAATATGCCACATCATTTTTGGTGTTTGCTTGAAATTGGAGGTTTGTTCTGTGAATTTTTAAGGTTTTGATAGTGTTATGGTACAGACATATTCATGTATGCTTTTAGGAATATGGTGAGACTTTTTAGTAAAGACATGTGAAGGGTTCCTGCTTTGTATTTGGGTAGGTGTAACATTATAAGTAGTTGTAGAATGGTAAAGCAGCAGCCCAAAAGTGAAGTTTGAGATGTTTGTAGAGATGGTATTTATTAGAGTAATTTGTATGATGTGTGGAAAGTTATATTTCATATATACTGCATAATTTTCAGTGTCTGTTTGAAAATTGAAGTGTAGTCTGTGAGGTTTTGAGCTGCGGATGATGTTGTGACTGAGATATGTGTCTACTTGCACATATATTATGGTATGTGTTATGCGTCTGAAGATGATAGATGTATAAAACAGAGGTATACATTTATCTGTGTATTACTTTTATATGACGCTGCTAGCAAAAGGTACAGACATATGCATACATGGTTTTAGAAATATGTGGAGACTTTCATCAAAGATAAGTGAAAGATTGCTTTGCTGTTAGCTATGCTCTATACCTGATTAGTACTAGAATAGTGAAGCAGTAGTAGTAGAAAAGTGATGTTTAAGATATGTTGGGAGAGGAATTATTGCTTATGGTACTTTATAAGAGTCTGTGTAAAAGTTCAGTTGAAATTTTTCATATAAATCTAGGTGTGTTTGAAATGTTAAGTGTAGTCTGTCAAGTTTTAAGGCCTTTATGGTCTTGTGAGTGTGGTTATGTTTCTACTTGCACATGTTTTCTAATATGTGTAATGCTTTTGGCAATAGGTATAGATAGAAGCATGCATGCTTTTAGGAATATGGTTAGAGTTATGGTAGAGACATGTGATAGGTTGCTGCTTTATGTTTGACTTGGCCCAATATTCATAGAATGGTGAAGCTGCAGAATAAAAGTGAGTTTTAAGACATGTTGGCAGAAGGTATTACTGATTAGGCTACTTTCTATGAGTCTAGGGAAAGGTATACTTGAAATACCCTGCAGAAATGTAGGTGTGTCTTTGAAATGTAAAGTTCAGTCTATTTGTTTATTTCTGTTATATATGATTTCAAAAGGTAGACATATATGCATGTATAGTTTCAGGAATATGGTGAGATTTATAACAGACTTATGTGTAGCTTTTATGCTTTATTTTGAGTACGCCCAACACCCTGAGTAGTTACAGAATTTTGAAACTGCAGTACAAAAATGTACACCATGTCATAGACCTGACTTTTGTGCTGCAGTTTCAGTAGTCTGCTAGTACTGAGGATGTGGCACTCCTCCAATCACTCAGGTACTACTCCAGTACTGCTCCAATCACCCAGGTAGTACACATGCATTTATAAAATCATCCACACACTTTCTATGTACTCCTGTAATTTTCCAGATATTACTCCTTTAATCATGGAATCACCAGGCATTACCTATGTACTCCTCTAATCCCCCAGACATAACTCCTGCAATCATGCAATCACCAATGCGTTAGCTATGCAGTGCTTCCATCACCTAGGCACTATCCTTGCACTCTTTCAATCACATAGGCACTACTCTTGTACTTATGTAATTGCTCAGCCAGTACTCATGCACTTATAAAATCACCCGGGCACTACCTTTGCACTCATGTAATCACTCAGGCAGCACTTTAGTACTTCTGTAATCACCCAGGCAGGACTCATGGACTTATAAAATCACCCACTCACTTCCTATGTACTCCAGCAATCCCCCAGATATTACCCCTGTAGTCATGGAATCACCCAGGTACTACTTATGTACTCCCTTTGCAGTCATAGAATCATGCAGTGTCTACCTATGCACTTATATAATAATGCACACACAACCCTTGCAGTCATAGAATCACCCAGGCCCTACTGTTGCATTTATTTATTTACCTAGGTACTACTCAATGACTGATCTATGCCTTCAGGTGCTATTTATAGACTTATCCATGCACTCAACCTCTATGTGTGCACTCATGCAATTAGCCAGTCGCTATCCATCTTATCCAGCAATTACCCAGCGACTACCTTTGGAGTCATACAATCACCCAAGCACTACGCATGTAGTTATGCAATCACTCAGGAAGATCTATTATATGTCTAAGTTTCTTGGTTTCTTTATATTCCAGAAATATTGTATATATATTTCTTTTAGATATGATGATGATTTGAAAAGGTAGAGACATATGTATGCATGCTTTTAACAATATGGAGAGACTTATGGTTGAGTCATGTAATAGTGTGCTGCTTCATATTTGGCTAGGCGTAACACTCATGCAGTTATAAAAACACCCAAGTACTACCCATGCAGTCTTAAAATGATCCAGTCATTACATATGCACTGCTGTAATCACGCAGGCATTACTCCTGCACTCATGCAAACATTCAGGCACTACCTATGCACTCATACAATCACCAAGGTATTACCCATGTATTCTTTGAATCATGTAGCCACTACTCATGCACTTATGTAATCACTCAGGCACTAGTGTTGCACTCTTTTATTCACAGAGGCACTAGACTTGTACTTATGTAATCACTCTGCCTGTAGTCATGCTGTTATGAAATCACCCAGGCACTTTCTTTGCACTCATTTATTCACTCGGGCGTTACCTCAGTAGTCCTGCAATGACCCAAGAAGTACCTATGCACTTATAAAATCACCTAGTCATTTTCTATGTGGTCATGTAAATCCCCAGATATTAGTCCTGTAGTCATGCAATCATCCAGGCGTTACCTATGTACTCCTTTAATCTCCAAGACGTTACCCCAGTACTCATGCAATCAGCAATGCATTAGCTATACAGTGCTTCAATCACCCAGGCACTATCCTTGCAGTCTTTCAATCATGGAGGTACTACTCTTGTACTTATGTAATCACTCGGGCAGTATTCATGCACTTATAAAATCACCCAGGCACTACCTTTGTACTCCTGTAATCACTCAGGCAGTACCTTAGTACTTCTGTAATCACTCAGGTAGTACTCATGGACTTATAAAATCACCCACTCATTTCGTATGTACTCCAGTAATCCCACAGATATTACCCCTGCAGTCATGCAATCACCCAGGCACTACTTATGTACTACTTGTGCAGTCATGCAATCATGCAGGCTGTAGCTATGCATTCATGTAATAACCCAGGCACTACCCTTGCAGTTGTAGAATTATCCAGGTCCTACTGTTGCACTCATCTATTCACCTAGGCACTACTCAATGAGTCATCTGTACATTTAGGTGCTATTCATACAGTTATCCATGCACTCAATGTTTATGTGTGCACTCATGCAATTAGCCAGTCACTATCCATCTTCTCCTACAATTACCCAATGACTACCCTTGCATGCATACAATCACCCAAGCACTACCCATGAAGTTATGCAATCACTCAGGCAGATCTATTACATGTCTCAGTTTCTAGGTTTCACTATATTCCAGAAATATTGCATATATATTTCTTTTAGATATGATGATGATTTGAAAAGGTAGAGACATATGTATGCATGCTTTTAACAATATGGAGAGACTTATAGTTGAGTCATGTAATAGTATTCTGCTTTATATTTGCTAGGCCCAACACTCATGCAGTACTAAAAACACCCAACTACTATCCATGCAATCTTCCAATGATTCAGTCACTACATATACACTGCTGTAATAACTCAGGCATTAGTCCTGCACTCATGCAAACATCCAGGCACTACCTATACACTCATGCAATCACCAAGGTATTACCCATGCACTCTTTGAATCATGTAGCCACTACTCATGCAGCTATATAATCAGTCAGGCACTAACGTTGCACTCTTTCAATCACGTAGACACTACCCTTGTACTTATGTAATCACTCAGCCAGTAGTCATGCTGTTATGAAATCACCCAGGCACTACCTTTGCACTCCTTTATTCACTCAGGCACTACCTCATTACTCGTGCAATTACCGAAGCAGTACTCATGTATTATAAAATCACTCACTCACTTGCTATGTACTCCAGTAATCCCCCAGATATTACCCCTGTAGTCATGGAATCAGCCAGGCACTACTTATGTACTATCTTTGCAGTCATAGAATCATGAAGGGGCTGATTCACAGAACTAATCTGAGATAAAATCCTAAACTTACTACTTTTGGTATTCACAGAAGGCATTTAGCAGTAGTAAAGTTAGGACTCCTAACTTTACTACTACTAAACTGAGACAAAATCCTAACTTTACGACTTTCGGTATTCACAAAAGGCATTTAGTAGTAGTAAAGTTAGGAGTCCTAACTTTACTACTACTAAATGCCTTCTGTGAATACCAAAAGTAGTAAGCTTAGGAATTTATCTCAGTTTAGTAGTAGTAAAGTTAGGAGTCCTAACTTTACTACTACTAAATGCCTTCTGTGAATACCAAACGTAGTAATTTTAGGATTTTATCTCAGATTAGTTCTGTGAATCAGCCCCGCATTGTCTACCTATGCATTCATGTAATAACCCACACACTACTCTTGCAGTCATAAAATCATTCAGGTCCTACTGTTGCAGTCATTTATTCACCTAGGTACTATTCCATGACTCATCTGTGCCTGCAGGTGCTAGTAATACACTTATCCATGCACTCAACCTGTATGTGTGCACTCATGAATTAGCCAGTCACTATCCATCTTCTCTTGCAATTACCTTGCAACTACTTTTGGAGTCATACAATCATCCAAGCACTATGCATGAAGTTATGCAATCACTTAGGCAGATCTGTTACATGTCTCAGTTTCTAGGTATCACTATATTTCAGAAATATTGTATACATATTTCTTTTAGATATGATGATGATTTGAAAAGGTAGAGATGTATGTATGCATGCTTTTAACAATATGGAGAGACTTATGGTTGAGGCATGCAATAGTCTGCTGCTTTATATTTGGGTAGGCCCAACACTCATGCAGTTATAAAAACAACCAAGTATTATCCATGCAGTCTTCCAATGATCCAGGCACTACATATGTACTACTGCAATCACCCAGGCATTACCCCTGCACTCAAGAAATCCCCCGGCACTACCTATGCACTCATGCAATCATCCAGGTATTACCCATGCACTCTTTCAATCACCCAGCCACTACCCATGAACTTATATAACCTCTTAGGTACTACCCTTGCACTCCTTCAATTATGCAGGTACTACACTTGTACTTATGTAATAACTCAGTCGGTATTCATGCACTTATAAAATCACACATGCACTACCTTTGCACTCCTCCAATCACTCAGGCATTCCCTCAGTACTCCTGCAATCACCCAAGCAGTACTCATGCAGTTATAAAATCGCCCACTGATTTGGTATGTTGTACTCCATTAATCCTCCAGATATTACCCCTTCAGTCATGCAATCACTCAGGCACTAGTTATGTGCTACCCTTGCAGTTGTAGAATCATCGAGGTTATACTGTTGCAGTTATCTATTCACCTATGCACTACTCAATGTATTTATTTATTTATAGATGACAATATTTGTATATAATTATTTTAATAATATTAAATATTTTTGGAACGATAATAAACTTTTCTTTTTTTAGAGATTCTCCATAATTATTAAGAAATATTCAGTAGGACAAGAAAAGTTCAAAAGAAAAGACAACAAAGAAAAACAGAATTATTTAAAGGATAGAGAAAAGCAGAAAGTATATGAAGTACAACATGTGACGTTAAAGAAAAAGTCTTCTGGTAAGAGAACGAAAGAATTTGTTAAAAGTCTTTTAAATGTGTAATGTAATTGATTTTGAAAATGGGGAAAAGAGAAAAAAACTACTACAAGCAATCAGAAGGAAAAGAAAAAGGAGAAATTACTGCAGAATCAGGTTATAGGAAAACAATCCATGTTGAAAAAAGGATGAAAGAATATAAAGACATTAGGAAGAGAATGTATAAAAGTAGAGTACTACAAAATTTATTGAAAGATTGCAACAAATATAAAAGAAGAACAGTATTTTACAAGAAGAAAGAACAGATTGAAAGTGTAGTCGAAAAGGCTTTTGAATTGAAAAGAAAATTGTTTATATTAGTATTGAAGAGAATGAAAACATTGAATAAAACAATGCAGTTTATGAAGGAGAAAAGTAAAAGAAAAAGACTGGTTATTAGAACTAACTTGCAAAAACATTTCGGGTGAATGGAAGCACACTTCTAGTACTGAACCTTTTTTTACTAAAGAGAGCTATTTTCAACAAAATACATTAGTTCACGCAGTTGATACCAGTGGTCGTTGATATGAGGTTAAAAACGGTTGTCCAATTGAAAAAGAAAAGATGGTTCCTAGAAATGTGGAAGAAGTAATAGCTGAAGAAGTTCAAGGGAGACGTACACAAGCTCCAGTGTATAAGTGGGATTGTAGTAGTATTTGTAGTATACAACAGGAATCTATTGATACTTTACAAAATTTCTTACGAGATTATGGTAATAAAAGTGTTAAACAGAAGATTAAGATATTGCAAGGACTAGATCCTTGTAAAGTAAGAAAATATAGTAACTTGCAGGGTCATTCTCTGGCTTGTCTTTCTAGAAAAGTGTGCCAAAGTACTTTTCATCATTTAAGAATGTTAGCAGTACATCATTCAGAAATGCGGACGTTAGTAAGAATATTGTACTATGTAAAAAGTCCTGCATTATCTTTAAGTGAAATAAACACTGCTCTTTTGCATGGTTCAGTACTGGATGTAAAAAAAGTTTGTGATGATATACAGTTTCGTTTCTTTGGTCCTCAAGGGGAGTGTAGAGAAAGTGAGAGTTTCATAAGTTTAGGTGTTGAAGAAGAGGTGGAAGATAGTACTACTGAGAAGTTTGCAGAAGAAATTACAAAGTTTGAGGTAGTTTCTTGTGAAAAACCAAACTATGTTTGTATTTGTTGTCGACGTACTCACTATAGAACTCAAACTAGGAATGTTGATGTGTATTTAAAAAGTGAAAAGGAAAACAATGATAAGTAGGAGCAATTTGGTACTTATTTGTTGGTGGAAGGTCGTTTTGAGTTGGGTAGTGATCAACATATTTGTAAATATTGTTACAACAAATTAGAAGAGAACAAAATGCCAGCTAGAGCTGTACATAATAACCTAGAGTTGGTAGCTATTCCTCATGAACTGGTAGATTTAAATACATATGAGTCCAGTCTTATTCAATCTGTGCACCCGTTTCAGGCTATAGTTCGTATGGAGCCTAAAACAGGTAAGCTGCCTCCAACAGATTTACAAAGAGGTTTAAAAGGAAGAGTTGTGTATTTACCTTTAGATTTTAAGAAAAATATTGAAACTGTTGGTGTAGAGAGAGAGGAAAGTGAACCTGTAGTTATTCTAGTTAATGGTGTACCAACAAAGAGTCGGAAAATATGGCAAGAGTTAGTAGATGTCACCAAACTTCAAAAAGCTACATTATATCTTATACAAAACAATATTTATTATAAAAATGGATGTGTGGAAGAACAAGAAATATCTTTAGAAGATGATGAAGAAATTTTAAGTGGCCAAATCGAAAAAGTGGGCAAGTCCAGGAGTGAAGAAATTTATGAACATTACAGTATACATCCTCTACATTCAAAAGAAGTGATTGGAAACACTATTGAATCATTCCAAAGGAAGAAAGCAAAAGGAACTCACATGAGTGTTTGGGAAAAAAGTTTAGAAGCTCGTTGTTTTCCACAGCTCTTCCCCACTGGAAAAGGTGGACGATATGATGAAAAACCAGTACAGATTCCAGCTTCAGAATATCGTACGACAAGATTGTACTCAGAAGATCCAAGATTTCGACAGTGTGTTCCATATTTATTTCATCTTCTGTTTGAAAGTGACTTGTCTGGACTTTCATATGCAGTGAACCACATATTAAAAACAGGAGTTCATCTTACACATGTTTCTGCAAAGGAATTGTTGGACAAAGTTCAACAAAGAGATGATCATTTAGAATCTCAGTTAATTAATTCGATAGCATGTCAACGTGGTACTAATGAGTATTGGTATCGTCGTCACAGAGAACTTAAATGTATGTTGAGAAACTTAGGAACCCCTACATGATTTGTTACACTTAGCTGTGCTGAATATGCATGGGACAATTTGCTTGAATTTCTACGAGAAGCAAATTCAAATGTAAAAAACATTGAATTGAAGACAGCTGGAGAACTGTGTTCGTTGGATCCTGTAAATGTGTGCAGATATTTTAATCATAGGTTTGAAGCTATGATGTCTTTTATCTGTAATAAAACAAATCCACCTCTTGGAGAAGTAACTGATTTCTTTTGGAGAAAGGAGTACCAAGCCAGAGGTGCTCCTCATATACACATTTTATTATGGATCAAGAATGCACCTAAAAGTGGAACTGATTCTGATAAAACTATTTTGTCTTTCATTGAAGACTATGTTACCTGTGCTATTCCAAAAAAGGAGGAGAAAACAGCTTTAGACAACAAGTTTTACGGTTTCAAAGTCATCGATGTGGAAAGTATTGTCGCCGAAAATACAGATCAGAGGGAACATTTTATACAAAATGTCATTTTGGATTCCCACGTCCAATAATTTCAAAAGGAAGAGTCAACAGTTTCATGTCAGCAGTAAGACATACTATAACTCGAAAATCTCTGAAGAATATTTACAACATAAAAAGAAGTGAAGATTCAAAGTATATTAATGACTACAATCCAGTGATTTTGACAATGTGGAATGCAAACATGGATATCTAGTATGTTGCAGATAATTCGATTGCTGTTGCTCGTTATGTTACACCATATATGGCCAAATCTGAAAAGACGGAGTTGAAAGAAATGTGGGAAGAAATTTCACAAGAGAAGACTCTTAGTAATAAATTGTACAGCTTTAGTTTGAAGATACTTTACCATCGAGAGATTGGATCCTACGAATGTTCGGATCGGTTGACATCTGCAAGTTTATATTCAAAGTCAAGAGGAATCATTTGGGTAAGTCTAGGTCTTGCTGCAACACGAAATCGAGTTTTGAAATCTCTACAAAAAATATAATACTTAGCTTTGAATGAGCTGGAAAGTAAAGATATTGTTAAAACAAATATGTTGGATTTGTACTATCCCAAAAGGAGTCCACATCTGGAAAACATATGTCTCTATGAGGTACTGCAATATTATAATTTTAAGCGAAATGTTTCAGAAAATATAAATGAAGAAAAATATGCCGTAATTGGATGTGATGGATGTTTGGTAAAACATGCCAAAGGAAATCTTATTAATCACAGGAAACTCAGTTGTGATACTCCAGATAAAAGGGAATTTTTCTGTTTAGCACTTCAGCAACTCTTCAAGCCTTGGCATACTGAAATGGAATTACTTGGAGATTTTGACTGCTATGAAGATTCTTAATGCATGTAAAGATAGCATTGAATGTACAATTTTTCCAAATTATCTACAAATGTTGAATGAAGAGATTGAACAAGAAACTACTATTGCAGCTGAAATAGCTAGAGACAGTTCTCAAGATAGTCAAAGTTCTGCTCCACTAAGTCAAGATCCACTAGGACAACCAATTCTTGAAAATGAAGCAGCAATAGCCAAGAGTGAAGTAGAAACGGCAATGTAACAAGCACAACAGGATATTATTGAGTTGGAAAAGTTGGAAGAACAACAAAGGGGCCGATTCCGATTTGGGCCGGAAATCTCTCCGACCGAGCCGGACCAGGAGAGATATCCGACCGAATCGGACCCGTGCAGCCCGACCGAACGAGTACGATGCGCACGTATGCCATCGGACTCGAGTCGGTCGGACTCCCATTGAAGTCAATGGGAGCCTGTCGTACAACGCGTACGCGGGCTCCCATTGACTCAATGGGTGCGATGCGGACAAGTGCGCCCCCTACAGCGTGTACGCGGCGAAGCGATTCGCGCCGTACACGCACAGGTAGGGGGGACCCATGGGTCCCCCTGTGTGCGACTCGCGTGGCTACGCGTACAGGGTGGTCCGACACGGACCCCCAAAGTACGGCTCCGACAGCTCTTTCGAGCCGGAGTGCACGGCTCGGTCGGACTGCTCGCGGCGCGCATCGTACTTACCCGGCCGGGGAACGTCTCCATTGCGCGGTGCGAGTCGAGTCCATGCGAGTCGGTCGGTGCGGTTAGAGCCGGGATCGAGTCGGTCGGAGCGGTCGGGACGCCCGGACGAGTCAGTCGGCGATTTCGCATCGTACTCACTCGTCCGGACGCACGTACGGATCGGTCGGGTAATACGGCTCCGAATCGGATCCGGTTAAGCCAAATCCGATTCGAGTCCTACCGGCCGAGATCGGAATCGGCCCCAAAATATTAAACAGAAAGAAATATATCTACAAGTGACACAACAGATACAGCATGGTTTACTGCATGAAAAAAAATAATGCCAATGCACATCATTTAAACCTATTCGAATGTATATCAGTGGGCAAGCTGGAACAGGAAAAAGTTTCTTAATTAGAGTTTTGACCAATTATCTACACAAAACCACTGAATCACATTTATCTTGTGTTGTAACCGCTCCAACTGGGTTGGCAGCACATAACATTAAAGGGATTACATTACATCGAATACTCATGCTACCAGTTGAACATGAAAATAAGTTGGAATATCACAAGCTATCTGGAGAAGCTTGTTATGAAGTTTCAAGAGTATTCAAGAAAATAAAACTTCTAATTATTGATGAGGTGAGCATGGTGTCAAACTTAATACTTGCCTTTGTACATTTAAGAATGGAACAGATTTTAAAAACAGATTATGATGATCTATTTGGAGGAAAACATGTAATTGTATTCGGAGACCTACTACAACTTACTCCTGTAAAAGGGCAACCTGTTTTTAAAACACTTGTCCATAAAGACACTAGGAAATCTTTGGGAAGTATTGGAAATGTCAACATTTTGTCTCATTTTGAATATAAAGAACTTGTTAAGAATATGAGACAAGCAAGTGATGAACATTATGGAAACATTCTTCAAGATATAAGAATTGGTGTTTTGACTAAAGATGGTAAAGAAGCTTTACAAATTCGGCTTTTAACAAACGTTTGGTAATGAAAACATAGCAGCTGAAATAATGTACAAAAAGTTGGAGAAAAGAAGTCTATAGTTTGCCTAATGCCTACACTCAAAGGGGGATATTAACAAGAACGTGTGATAATTATCACAAAATTAGCTTTGCACATCGCAGTCCATCATGGGAAAATAACGCTGTGTTAACGTTTTATTCTCAACATGGCGGTACCATGCGATAGTCACACGCTAACGCGTCAAATGACCGCGATAAAATTACCGTGACGGCAAAAAAACGCGAAACACGAACGTGAAAAAACGTACGATGTGGCCAACCGCGATAAAAAAATCTGCGATAACCAGCGACAGGCCTGCAATTCCCAAGCGTCATGCGGGAAAATGCACCATAAAAGCAGGAAAAAAAAGAAGAAAAAAAATAATAAACTGCGTAGCACCATGGATGCACCCGGATCGAGTGCAGAGGACAATGCGAACCCCACAAGCCCCACAGATGACCAGCAAGAAACCTTGGGGTCGGGGAAGGGCAAGGAGAAGAGGAAGAGGAAGAGGAAGATGCGGTTCAGTCCGCAGGAAAACAGGATCATCGTCACGGAGGTGATAGAACACTACCAACAACTGTTCGTCACCTCCACTGTGTCATTGGCAACACAAACGGAAATATGGCAGTCGATCGTGAACAACGTGAATGCAGTCGGAGTGTCAAGGAGGTCAATGGAGGAGGTCAAGAGGTGCTGGCATGATGTCAATAGCCAAACCGAGCAGAAACTCGCTGCCAACCGGAAGGCAGCAAGGCGACTGGAGGTGGGAGTCCTGCATCACAGGAAGAGCTGGTTGAGCTGGAGGAAATGGTGGCCACAGTCGTCAGTGTGGAGACGGTGCAAGGAGTTGGGTGTCCGGACACAGCCCGACATGACCTTACCCAACAGCAACAGGGTGAGTAACGTGCAGGGACTGGGGGGACGGTTAGAGATGGGCACAATGGCACAGATGCACAATTATGTATAGCACACTGCACACCCACAATGATTGTGGAACATGTCCCTCATACCCTTGGCACACTGCAGCACACATAGAAACACCAAGTAGGCCCCCGTCCACTATGTGCACAAAGGGGCCCCCCTCCCTATCACCAATATCACAACCTACCCATGCACATGTGGCGAATCCAGCAAAGCAGCGGCTCTGTGAGCCACACTGACAATCCAAGTGACACTGCATGACCAATAGCATGGCTGCAGTCAAAATACATGACATGCTGCACGACACGACACTGAGGTGGCCCAGTGTGGATCACATCCTCAAAGGAGCAGGTCACACTCTGACACATCCACGTGCACATACAACCCCTGACGTCAACAACACATCTGCAGACAAACAATGCACAAGAGTACAAAAAACGTCCAAGAGCACAAATGACCCAAGTCGCCAACATCTCAGCCCCTCAAAAGCACACATGTCAAAGGCACACCGCCCCAAAGGGATAAGGGGCCGCTAAATCAGAGCTGCAGGGGCGACTCTCCCACAATGCAGCACACACACATAGCAATCTCAGCACATCAACATTGATGACAATGTGGTACAGAGTGCAACACCTTCATTACAGAACAGAGGACACAACTGGTGCCGCTTGTGCGTAGAAACTGGCCAATCACATCTGGCATAGCAGGAAACTGTGAGATGATAATGTACGAGTACAACCTCACATCCGTCATGTAGTCAAAATGTCCAATGTCCCCCATCAAATAGCCAGCTCATCCATAACAGTCACAATGTACATTGTCATGCAGTCTGTATGTAAACATGTACAATGCGTCAACATCCATCGAACACACTGTGAACCTGCATCTCCCCTTTACATTGCAGAGGGACAATCAACACCACCTGCAGAGCAGACCAGACATCTCTTCAGTGATGATGAGGAGGAACCCCTGGCCATCTGCTCAGACACCCTCCAACGGCTTGTGGACAGCCTCCGCACCCCACCTCCAGGAGCAGGGCAGCCCAGCTGCATCGAGGTGACTCCACCCCCTGCACAGCCCACACAGCAGGAAGCACCCACCACCACGGCTGGCTCCCAGCACCTCACGGAAAGACACATGGCATTCCAACGCCGTGTGTCAGACTGTCAGAGGGGGCTGGCTGACCAGGTGCGGGTGGGTTTCGACCTCATGGCAGCCAAATTTGATGCTATACATGGGTGTATGAGTCCCATCAGGGACCACTTACAGTCCTTAACGGACACCCACAGTCCGTTCCATGCGCTACAACAATCCCTGGCTGACCTCCCTGGAGCCATTACTTGGATACACGAACTGTCTAGTCAGACAGGCTCCAGCGATGGCAGCACAGAGTTGGCACAGATGCGGAGGACAATGGAGAACATGGAGCAGATGCAGGCTGGAAGGATGGCTGCCACGGCTGTACACCAGCGAGATGTAGCTGGGATCTACCATGCCCTGCAGAACATCATCTCGCCATTGCTGCCACAGAGCCTGTCCCAGATGACTGCTGCAGGAACTTCGACACACACATCTCTGCCCCCTGATGCGTCAGTGGCACACAGTGATGCAGTCATACCACCTCCGCCACCTGATGTGTCAGTGGCACACAGTGATGCAGCCATACCACCTCTGCCACCTGATGTGTCAGTGGCACACAGTGATGCAGCCATACCACCTCCGCCCCCTGATGCATCAGTGGCACACAGTGATGCAGCCATAACACCACCACACACACCTGACACACCTGACACAGAAGACATATCAGAGGACTTAGATCTGAATGGCAATGACTCTGTTTGAGAAAGGAGGTTGTAGCATCCATCCCCGCCATATGGCGTGTCCCTGCTTGGTTCAGCCCTCTGCATCATGCCCGGGAACAACACCTTCCACTGTCCCCCGAAACACTCTGCGACATTCACCTGGACCCCGACATGGACTGCCACATCTGCACTGGTTACCAATGACACAGCAATCAGGCTGCGGACTGAACTCTTCCTGTCCCGATTAAATTGTCATTCCCCAAAGGACTCTGGTTGGCCCTCCACTGGGCAACCATGTTATGTGGGGTTTGCATGGCCATGTACTGCTCCAGCTCCGACACTCCACAGAATGTGAATAAAACATTCCAAATCACACAGATGTGTCATGTCTATGTTCAATCAAGTATAAGAGTATGGATGAATGTAGGGACATTGATTGCATAAAAAGGTACACCCTGGGAAATGACATCAATGCGCAGGTTTGACCCTGACCCACATGGCCAATTAGATGACTGTGTATGTGTGAACTAGCTGTGGCCTCATTGCCCATGAACATCAATCTCGCAACCCCCCAACGTACCCCCACGTCCATGTATTGAATGGGGCTGTATGTAAGAATGTCTAAATCGGTAGCAGGCCTAAAGTAGTGTCCCCATCACATGTGACGACAGAACATCTCTTCGCATACCTACTCACACTCAACTGTGTGGACACAGCCTGTTTTGATGGATCACATTGATCCACATGGCAAGAATTTGGACACCATACTCACATTGCTGAAGACACGTAAGAGCACCGGTCCACCAGCAACTATCCCAACCACAATGTCTGGCTTACAGAGGTGGAGCTGGCAATAGGGACTCACCCCTAAGTGAAATGCATCAGTCAGTCCCTCCCTGTGTACGGACATTGAGGCACAAGATTTGTCATTCTAATAAACATCCATCACAATTGAACACTAGTGAAGTGGTGTAGACTTTATTCGCATGTGCGTGTCAGTACGGGCAAGACAAGGGCCACAACATGCAGACCAATGCTTCAGACACTAACAGGCAGCATGGGAACATGTAGATGTGCAAGAACTGGGGAGGCAAAAATGAACACCAATCATTACGGATGGCAACTGTCTCAGCCCACCTTGCCTTGCTGGACAAGTCATGTGATGTTTGGCGTATGCTCATTGCCCCATGTCAGGGGACTCGACTCACTGCCCATGGGATCTGCATTGTGCTGTACCACCGGACTGCGCAGACTGTCTGCTCTGATGACAGTGAGCAGGTGAAAGGGTCCAACAAGGTCACATGTAGTACTACATTGCCATGTGTGTACACTCCCTCCGGCAGTATGTCAGAGTAAGCAACCTTGCCAAGCGACACTGTGCAGCTCCGCCCATGGGACTGCCTCACCTTGCACAGGTGTGTGTCAACACGTGTAGGTGCACGCACATGCATTCTGAGTCCAGGCGAATGCAGCCATGTCCACTGTAGTGGTGGGATATGTGACCATTTCTCCTAGATGCAAGAAGGTGTTGGGACCTGTGCTCTGGGTTACAAGCAGTTGTGGCTGCAGGAACGTAGTTACTCGTCCATGAATGCGAGCGCAGCTTCCTGGGCAATCAGTTCCAAGAGTACGTCGTTGTCGGCCTCAACGAACACGGGGCGAGCCAATCCATTAACTGGTCCGGACAGATGTGCTCCGTCCACGCCGTTTCACCAATCCGCAACACAGCCCAATGGGGAGCGCTTCGATGTGGTCACTGCACACGAGGACTTGTGCAATTTCCCATGCCCAACTGCCAGCACATACACCAGATATCAAGGCATCCCATGAACGGGTATCACGGTTACACTCCTGGTCGTGGGTCAACAGGGGGCGCACACACAAGTCATAATCCAGTTCAGCTACCGTTGTGTTGGATAGGCAGACATCCATGGGCCACTCGAATATGCATGATCGTCAGTGGAACCAGGGCTGGACACAGGTGACGTACGCTAGACGGAAGCGCAGACGGTAACTGATGCGCAACACTGCCAGCGGCAGTGCCCCCAACAAATGCAGCATACGTGCACGGTACAGTTCCACGTGACAGGGGTTGTGCATGTGCCCGGGATGTTCTGCCATTGCGTTGGTGGCTCTGGTTGAAGCGGCACTGTTCTGACCTGCGCCAGTTCTGTGGATGAAATGCCACAGCTCTGAGCAATGAGTTGTTTTAGTGTGCAACGGTTGTACGCCTGGGTTAATGTGGGAGTAAGTGTGAAGGACATTCCATGCAAGATAACTTCGGGCAAGGACTTCTGTGTGTGGGGTGTGAATACGTTGGTCTTTCGTCGGGCTGTGCGTAGTGTGGGAGTTGTCATCATCTGCTATGGTATCTCTCTCAGGGGGTGCCTGCCGCATGCAAGACCAAGGTCAGAGGTGCAGATGTCCTTCCGCCTTATGTATTGCGACAAAGGAGCTTTCATCCCTAATGTTTGTCTGACTACTGCTTGCATCCTGGAAATGTGATGTGGCTTTCGCGCTGCAATTGGGGCTAGGCCTTAGGCTTATGGTGCACCAATAGCGATGCACACACAACAGTTGGCATGCATGAGCCAAGAGCCCGAGCGGCCTTGCACTCCCTGTACAATGCCTTCGTGCGCGGCTGACCTCCGGGTGCATGCAACATTGCAACGTTGTCGATTGCGGGCCGTGTGGCGCAGACACTGCAACAGAGACACACGCATCAGTTGGTTTCCTGTCCAGCCCAGAAATGAACCACACCCAGAGCCCAGGGATAATTATTCACACCCTTACGCTGGCCTGGCATACGCCGACCCAGCCCACTCGGCGTACGTATAAAGGGGGGGACGACGACGCTACGTGTCCCAATTCTTCCCCACTGCCGGAGGTGACATGCCTGCGTCCGCCTGGCATTTCACGGGACTCAATCAGAAAGGGTCCATGACTTGTGTTGCACAGAGTTGGTGGCACCGGAAACACTGCGGCCGGCACGGGCCTACCGCCACGGGACGGTGACTTTCGGTGCACTGAGGTAGGGGCACCTTAGGTGCTGAGCGGGTGTGCAGCCTGCGATGATGCGCCGTCCTGGCGGTCCGGACTGGCAATGGTTTGTGTGAGCCCTGCTGGACCGCAGTGTAGGCCTGAGCCAGTGGGCAGCATGGGCCGACCACCACGTGGCGTTGCCTTGCGGTTCACAGAGTTAGTGGCACCTATAGCGCTGAGCGGGTGTGCAGCCTGCGATGATGCCGTGTGCACTGATATGATCTCTGCCATTGCGAAATCAAGACCCAGAATAATGTGTGTGACCTGTTGGCCCACGGGGCGGGGCTGCATGATGTGGAGGCTGCCAAGGTTGCGGGCCCCGGGCTTGGAGCTTGCACCGGCACATGGTGGGCCCTCTTGGAGACACGCTGGTGTCAGAAGGTGAGCAGTGAGGCCTAGGTGCGCAGGGGCGGGCAAACACCGCTGGGCGGCGGGGGGGCTGGGGTGCAGCAGCCTGTGTGCGCAGGGGCGGGCAAACACCGCTGGGCGGCGGGAGGGGCTGGGGTGCAGCAGCCTGTGTGCGCAGTGCCGGCCAAGCGATGATGGCGTGTGCACTGATATGAACTCTGCCATTCATAAATCTGGACTCGGTTTCAGATAGGGGAGCTGGTGGACTGCAGTATATACCGGCACGTGGTTGGAGACACACCGGTGGCAGCAGGTGAGCAGTGAGGCCTGGGTCTGCAGTGTCGGCACTCTCTCTCCTTCTCCCTCTCTTCCTTTCACTGTCTCTCTCTCTCCTCTGTTTCTCTCTCTCTCTCTCTCTCCTTCTCCCTCTCTTCCTTTCACTGTCTCTCTCTCTCTTCCTCTGTTTCTCGCTCTCTCCTTCTCCCTTTCTTCCTTTCAATGTCTCTCTCTCTCTTCCTCTGTTTCTCTCTCTCTCTCCTTCTCCCTCTCAACCCCTTTCTCTCTCTTTCTCTCTCTCCCTCTCTTTCACTCTCTCTCTCTCTCCCTTTCTTCCTCTCTCTCTCTGTCCTTTGATGAGCGCATGACACACCTTCTTATCTTGAATTTTGTCTTGCAGGCTGTGTCTCACAGATTGTCCAGAGAAGACCCGCCATGGCTCTTCCGAATAGTTGTTTTGGGTTGAATTTGAATAAAATCATTTGTTTTGAAATTCAAAGAGGAATGGATGATTCTCCTTTTTCTGACCACACATGAATGTTAATTGTTGTACTTGTGCGACATCAGGCGAATTGTTTTGTTCATGATTTTGTAGAGTTGATGTTAAATATCTTTGTCCGTGGTAGGGCCCTGGGGGGGGCCTGGGTGTGGTGGCGGTGGGTGTTGTGGCCCTCTTGGGGCTCCAAGCTGCATGATCAGTGGCTTCATGGCATCTTTTGTTCTTCAGGTGTGGCTCTGGTCTGGGCTCCCTTTTGTGGTGCAGGTTGTCGTCCGACTTAACACCAGGTAAGAGCAGGTGTTAAATCCCTGCTGCTAACGCGCCTTATCGCCTGTTTTGTGATCTTATCGCCGATCTGGCTGGTCGTAGAGAATAATGCGATGTGGTGTTGTCGCGGGTTTTTGCACGGGAACGCCTACTCTGCATCTCATTAGCGTTAGTTGCCGGTGTCATCCGTGGCGATGTTTTTTGCGGCTGCTATCGCAGGTAAACTGGCGATGTCGGCTGTTAGCACCAGCTTGTGAATGGTGCGATATATCTATCACCACTTTGGCTGCGATAAAGGGCCGCTAACTCTGCGATAAGTCCTTGAGAATATGCCCCAAAGAGTGTTCTACATCCAATCAAGAACTTTTGAAATTGGAAAAACAACCAATAGTGAAAATGGAAGCTATTGATAAAATGGAACACGAAGGAGTTACTATTGTTCTCTCAGAGAAATTACAGTCAAGATTGGATTCTTTGGCAAAGTCGGTGTCTAAGACTACAGGTTTAGAAAAGACTTTATATGTGTGTGTAAATTGTCGGGTAATTTTACAGCGTAATTTGAAGGTAGAAGAAGGTTTAGTAAATGGAGCAATGGGAAAAGTTGTTGATTTTCTAAATTTTCAGAACAGATATGGAATTGAATTTTTGAAGATTAAATTTGATCAGATTGAAGAGGTAAAACAGATTGGACGTTGTGCTGTTCGTTTTTTACTTGTAAAAGACTTGTATGTTCGTAGAAAACAGTTTCCTCTTTCTTTAGCATATGCTGTAACCATTCATAAATCTCAAGGTTTAAGTGTAGATAATGCTTTGGTAAATATTGGAAGTACAGTGTTTAAAGAGGGCATGGCATACGTTGCATTGTCTTGAGTAAGAACATTATCTGGTTTGTATTTGATTGATTTTGATGAGAAAAAGGTTAGTGCTGATGCAAATTGTGTAAGAGAGTATAATCAGTTAAGTAGACTGTATGCTCCTAACTTTGGTGAATATCCCGTATATGAAAAACGTGTAGTGTGTCCAAAACGAAAATATGTCAAACATTCTAATGAGGTTCAAAAAAAGAAAACAATTCAAGAGAATGATGAAGCTGCAAAGAAAATGAAAATGGACACTGTTGACGATATTGTAGGATACCAGTTAGAAAATAGTTCAGGTATCAACTGCTATGCTAATGTAATTGTGAATGTTGTGTTTTATCTAGAAGATCTTCATCATGAAATTATGTAAAATCGAGAAAAAAGATTCTGTTCTTTATTACATTATATTTTTCAAAAGTTGGTAACTGATAGAACTAAAATCCATACTGCTTCTGGCATACGGCATCTTTTGGATATATGTACTGGTTCTTCGCAAATTACACTTAATGTACAACAAGATGCACAAGAATTTCTTATGTTTATGCTTGCAGTGTTGGAAGATGAAGGAATAGAAATTGAAAATGTGTTTGGACTAAGTTACAGATGGGATCATAAATGTGAAGAGTGTTCATTTTCTTCTACCACTGAAATAGACACTGAACGATTCATAAATTTGACAATACCAGATTGCAAAACAGTGTCTTTTAATAAATCAGTAAAAACAGCTAATCAAGATATGAAATGTTCTCATTGCAAATCAGAAATGTTGTCAACATTATTTATAGACAGATTTGGACAATATGTCATTTTAATGCTACAATGTTGTAGAGCAGATGAAAGAAAATTGGAAACGAAAATAAAATTTTTTGTGGCAAGTCAAGTATCAATTTCAGGAAGAACTTTTAAAGCAGTGGCTATTATTTTTCATGATGGACCTACTACAACATCTGGACACCATACTGTGTATTTAAAGTGCAATAAAGGATGGACTCATTGTAATGATGCCCATTTGGAATTCAAATGTCGGTTGCCTTACGAATTACCAAATTCATATCTGATATTTTTTATTCCAAAGTTTTGAAAACATCATTCGGCCTATTGGGAAGATCTGAACACAAATAAATGAGTTTATTTTGGATATTCTCAATGCAAATGGTTTTGGAAACATCATTCGGCCTATTGGGAAGATGTGAACACGAATTAACGAGTTCATTTTGGATATTTTCAATGCAAATGGTTTTGGAAACCTCATTCGGCCTATTGGGAAGATGTGAACACGAATTAACGAGTTTATTTTGGATATTTTCAATGCAAATGGTTTTGGAAACATTATTTGGCCTATTGGGAAGATGTGAACAATTAGTGTTTGGATTATTGTTTGTGGTAATTCTTATTGCATTTGCAAAATTGTGTTTGAAAAAAGTAGTTTATATATTTGATCTTTATATTATACGCGATGTAAATGAGAGTGTATATTTTACAAAATGTACTTGAGAGAAGTAAAAGATTTAATGTAGTTGAAGAATGTAATTTACAAACTGTAGATAGGTAAACACATAGTTGCACTTGTTGTAAATATTTTCAATGCAGATTTGTTTTTGTTTTTTACAATCCTATTGATTGTATTTTTTTCCTAGCTGTTATATGATGATCTACATTGAAATCACTGTGTATGGTGAAATTCAGTAGAATCTGGGAACAGCAAAAAAGGGAAACTGATTATGTTATGTAATTCTAAAATTATGTTGTGTTCTTAAAACTATAATATTATATGTAATAACACGTTTTCTTCTTTTTTTTACAGAAGGTAATACTAAAGTTTGAAAAGATTTTAAATTCAGTTTACAACAAAACTACGGTAAAATAGATCCACTGAGTTTTGTATTTTCTTTAATAAAAAAGGTAAGATGAAATAATATAATAAGCATGATAATATGAACTAATGTTTAGAGTGACTTTTACTACACTCATCCATTTTTTCAAACTCTACCCATGCAGTCATCTACACAGTTAGGCACTGTTCCCATACTCCTCCAATCACCCATGTACTATCTATGCATTTCTGCAATCATGTAGCCAGTACCCATACACTTATAATATCACCCAGACACTACCTATGCACTCTTTCAATCATCGAGGTACTATCTGTTCACTCGTGCAATCAGCTAGACATTACTGATACACTCTTCCAATCACCCAGGTATTACGTATATAGTTGTCCAATCCTCTACACATTACCCTTGCACTCATTCAATTACCCAGGCATTACCTATGCATTCCTCTAATCCTCAAACATTACACTTGCACTCTTTCAATCACTGAGGCAGTACCCATTCATTCCTCCAATCACACAGATATTACTCCTGCACTCATGGAATCACCCAGGCACTACCCATACACTCATGCAATCACCCAGGCAGTAGTCATGCACTATTCCAATTACCGAGGCACTACCCATGCAGTTATGGAATCACCCATGCATTACCCATGTACTCCTTGAATCACTTAGGCAGTACCCATGCACTCCTCCAATCACTCAGACAATACCCCAGTACTCATGCAATTACACAGGCACTACCCATGCACTTCTTCAATCACTCAGGCAGTACCCTTGCACTCCTCCAATCACCCAGACATTACTTCTGCACTCATGGAATCACCCAGGCATTACCCATGCACTCCTTCAATCACTCAGGCACTACCCTTGCAGTCATGCAATCACCCAGGCACTACCTATGCACTTATGCAATCACCGAAGCACTACCCATGCAGTCTTCCAATCATCTAGGCAGTACTCCTGCACTCATGCAATCACCCAGGTAAATCGCATGCACTCCTCCAATCACCCAAGAACTACCCACGAGTCCTACATGCACCCATGCACTACCCGTGCACTCTTGCAATCACCCAGGCAGTACCCATGCACTATTGCAATTACAAAGGCACTACCCATGCACTTATGGAATCACCCAGGCATTACCCATGTACTCCTTCAATCACTTAGGCAGTACCCATGCACTCTTCCAATCACCCAGACATTACCCCTGCACTCATGCAATCACGCAGACACTACCTATGCACTCGTCTAATCACTCAGGCACTACCCATGCACTCTTCTATTCACCCAGACATTACCCCTGCATTCATGCAATCACTCAGGTACTACCCATGCACTCCTTCAATCACTCAGGCACTATCCCTGCAGTCATGCAATCACCCAGGCACTACCTATGCACTCATCGAATAACCCAGCACTACCTTTCCACTGTTTCACTCATCCAGGCACTACCCTTGCCCTCCTTCAATCACCCAGCCACTACCCATGCACTTATAAAATCACCCAGACACTACCTATGCACTCGTCTAATCACTCAGGCACTACCCATGCACTCCTCTATTCACCCAGACATTACCCGTGTATTCATGCAATCACCCAGGTACTACCCATGCACTCCTTCAATCACTCAGACACTACCCCTGCAGTCATGCAATTACCCAGGCACTAACTATGCACTCATGCAATCACCCAAGCACTACCCATGCAGTCTTCTAATCATCCAGGCAGCACTCCTGCACTCATGCAATCACCCAGGTAAAACTCATGCACTCCTCCAATCACCCAAGAACTGCCCATGCAGTCCTACATGTACCCATGCACAACCCATGCACTCTTGCATGCACTCAGGCACTACCCATGCACTCCTCTATTCACCCAGACATTACCCCTGCACTCATGCAATCACACAGGCATTACCCATGTACTCCTTCAATCACTCAGGCAGTACCCTTGCAGTCATGCAATCACCCAGGCACTACCTATGCACTCATGCAATCACCGAAGCACTACCCATGCAGTCTTCCAATCATCTAGACAGTACTCCTGCACTCATGCAATCACCCAGGTAAATCTCATGCACTCCTCCAATCACCCAAGAACTACCCATGAGTCCTACATGCACCCATGCACTACCCATGCACTCGTGCAATTACCCAGGCAGTACACATGCACTATTGCAATTACAAAGGCACTACCCATGCACTTATGGAATCACCCAGGCATTAACCATGTACTCCTTCAATCACTTAGGCAGTACCCATGCACTCTTCCAATCACCCAGACATTACCCTGCACTCATGCAATCACGCAGACACTACCTATGCACTCGTCTAATCACTCAGGCACTACCCATGCACTCATCCATTCACCCAGACATTACCCCTGCATTCATGCAATCACTCAGGTACTACCCATGCACTCCTTCAATCACTCAGGCACTACCTATGCACTCATGAAATAACCCAGCGCTACCTTTCCACTCTTTCACTCATCCAGGCACTACCCTTGCCCTGCTTCAATCACCCAGACACTACCTATGCACTTGTCTAATCACTCAGGCACTACCCATGCACTCCTCTATTCACCCAGACATTACCCCTGCGTTCATGCAATCACCAAGGCACTACCCATGCAGTCATACATGCACTCAGGCACTTCTGCAGCACTCATGCAATCACCCAAGCACTACCCATGCAGTCTTCCAATCATCCAGGCACTACTCCTGCACTCATGCAGTCATCCAGGCAGTACCCATACAGTTCTCCAATCACCCAGGCAGTACCCATGCAGTGTTGCAATCACCCAAGCATTACCCATGCAGTTCTTCAATCACTCAGGCATTACCCATGCACTCCTTCAATCACTCTGGTAGTACCCTTGCACTCCTCAAATCACCCAGACATTACTTCTCCACTCATGGAATCACCCGGCATTACCCATGCACTCCTTAAATCACTCAGGCACTACCCTTGCAGTCATGCCGTCACCCAGGCACTACCTATGCACTCATGCAATTGCCCAAGCACTACCCATGCAGTCTTCCAATCATCTAGGCAGTACTCCTGCACTCATGCAATCACCCAGGTAAATCTCATGCACTCCTCCAATCACTCAAGAACTACCCATGAGTCCTACATGCACCCATGCACACTTGCAATCACCCAGGCAGTACCCATGCACTATTGCAATTACCCAGGCACTACCCATGCACTTATGGAATCACCCAGGAATTACCCATGTACTCCTTCAATCACTTAGGCAGTACCCATGCACTCTTCCAATCCCCCAGACACTACCCCTGCACTCATTCAATCACACAGACACTACCTATGCACTCATCTAATTACTCAGGCACTACCCATGCACTCTTCCATTCACCCAGACATTACCCCTGCATTCATGCAATCATCCAGGTACTACCCATGCACTCCTTCAATCACTCAGGCACTACCCCTGCAGTCATGCAATCACCCAGGCACTACCTATGCACTCATGGAATAACCCAGCACTACCTTTCCACTCTTTCACTCATCCAGGCACTACCCTTGCCCTCCTTCAATCACCCAGCCACTACCCATGCACTTATAAAATCACCCAGACACTACCTATGCACTCGTCTAATCACTCAGGCACTACCCATGCACTCCTCTATTCACCCAGACATTACCCCTGCATTCCTGCAATCACCCAGGTACTACCCATGCACTCCTTCAATCACTCAGACACTATCCCTGCAGTCATGCAATCACCCAGGCACTACCTATGCACTCATGCAATCACTCAAGCCCTACCTATGCAGTCTTCCAATCATCCAGACAGTACTCCTGCACTCATGCAATCACCCAGGTAAAACTCATGCACTCCTCCAATCACCCAAGAACTACCCATGCAGTCCTACATGCACCCATGCACTACCCATGCACTCTTGCATGCACCTAGGCATTGCCCATGCACTTCTTTAATCACTCAGGGCCGATTCACAGAACTAATCTGAGATAAAATCCTAAACTTACTACTTTTGGTATTCACAGAAGGCACTTAGTAGTAGTAAAGTTAGGACTCCTAACTTTACTACTACTAAACTGAGACAAAATCCTAACTTTACAACTTTCGGTATTCACAAAAGGCATTTAGTAGTAGTAAAGTTAGGAGTCCTAACTTTACTACTACTAAATGCCTTCTGTGAATACCAAAAGTAGAAAGTTTAGGATTTTATCTCAGATTAGTTCTGTGAATCGGCCCCTCAGACATTACTATCCCTGGGCGGAGTTCGCAGAGTTGCGCTACGCGAAACTCCGTGAAGTGAGAAAAAAACTCTGCCACGCTAAGCGCAGCTCTGCAAGCGGCAGAGTGCGATAGAAAAATGCCATTCGCTGTGATTTTCAGTGTCGGATGCTTGTCCGCACTGTGCAATCATCGCGAACAGCACCATGCACAGCGCAAGCGGGCGCTGCTTTTCTTTCTGCCGCTCGAGTAGATTTTTACTCGAGCGGCAGCTTTCTCAACGCAAATGGGCAGTTTCTCAACGCGAGCGGTCGTGAGCATACGCGACCACTCGCAATGAGAAACCTGACCCCCCCCCGCGTTGAGAAATCTCACTGGGAGGTTTATTTTCCACGCTCGCGCTCGCCAACTTGATGTTGATGATCGCGAACAAGGATAAATCTCGCCGGGAGGTGGATTTTCCTCGCTCGCGCTCACCAACTTGACGTTGACGAACGCGAGCGAGGAAAAAAACTCTGCTACGCTACGCGGGGCAGAGTTTTTTAGATCTCCGCAAGCTCCGTGTAACGCAGAGTTCCGCAAACTCCGCAAACTCCGCAAGAGGAGCGGAGTTCACCGCCCAGGCCTAGACATTACCCCTGCACTCATGCAATCACACAGGCATTACCCATGTACTCCTTCAATCACTCAGGCAGTACCCATGCACTTCTCCAATCATCTAGGCACTACCTATGCACTCATTGAATACCCCAGCACTACCTTTCCACTCTTTCACTCATCCAGGCACTACCCTTGCCCTCCTTCAATTACCCAGACACTACCCATGCACTTATAAAATCACCCAGACACTACCTATGCACTCGTCTAATCACTCAGGCACTACCCATGCACTCCTCTATTCACCCAGACATTACCCCTGCATTCATGCAATCACCCAGGCATTACCCACGCAGTCATACATGCACTCAGGCACTTCTGCAGCACTCATGCAATCATCCAAGCACTACCCATGCAGTTTTCCAATCATCCAGGCACTACTCCTGCACTCATGCAATCATCCAGGCAGTACCCACACACTTATCCAATCACCCAGGCAGTACCCATTCAGTGTTGCAATCACTCAAGTATTACCCATGCAGTTCTTCAATCACTCAGGCATTACCCATGCACTCCTTCAATCATTGAGGCAGTACCCATGTACTCCTCTAATCACCCAGACATTACCCCTGCAGTTATGCATTTACCCAGGCACTACTCATGCACTTTTTCAATCACTCAGGCAGTTCCCATGCACTTCTTCAGTCACCCAGGCACTACCCATGCACTCATGCAATCACCCACGCATTACCTATGCACTCTTTCAATCACTCAGGCATTACCCATGCACTCCTCCAATCACCTAGACATTACTCCTGCACTCATGGAATCACCCAGGCACTATGCATGCACTCCTTCAGTTACTCAGGCAGTATCCATGCACTCCTTCAATCACTCAGGCAGTGTTCATGCACTCTTCCAATCACCCAGGCAGTACCCATGCACTTATGCAATCACCCAGGCATTACTCCTCCACTTATGAAATCACCCAGACATTACCCATGCATTCCTTCAATCACTCAGGCAGTACCCATGCACTCCTCCAATCACTAAGACATTACCTCTGCGCTCATGCAATCACCCAGGCATTACCCATGCACTCCTTCAATCATTCAGGCAGTACCCATGTACTACTCCAATCATCCAGACAAAACCCATGCACTTATGCAACCACCCAGACATTATCCTTGCACTTATGCAATCACCCAGAAACTACCAATGCACTTTTTTCAATCACTCAGGCAGTACCCATGCACTTATGCAATCACCCAGACACTACCCATGCACTCATGCAATTACATATGCACTACCCATACACTTCTCCATATATTCCACTCACCACAATTCATAAAACACTTACAAATGTGTCTATTGTTAAACCAAATAGGCTGTTCTGAAAAGAACCATTTTTTTCTTCTTTTTTTGTTTTATATTTTGTTGTGTTTTTGGAACTCTTTTTTGAATTTGTTTGGTGTTTTCTTAAAAAAAACGGGAAAAAAACAGAACCAACAGTGAAGATGTACAAAACATTATGCAATTAGAAACTCATTGCATAAATAAAAAAATAAAAAAATTAACACTTGTGGTTCCTAATAGCAACCAGGATGGCATCCGGTGATTGCTCACCAAAACAAAGTATCTTTTTGCATTTTATGCAATGCTGCTCCACTCTATCCATCTCAGGGATGATGTTTGGTGTGCCAGATGAGGAAGAAGCAGATGACGTGCTCGGTCCAGCGGCGTTGTCTTCAATTGCCTGCTTTTCTTGTTCTCGACTAAATTGTTCTCTAGCAAGACTTTGAGGATGTATGGTCTGCAGATGTTTAAGCATCGAAGACGTCCTGCATGAATACTTCTTCTCAGAACCTTGTGAGAGGACATTCTGGCAAATGGTACAGGTTACCTTTCAGGCATTGACTTTTTTCTCCCCAGGTGGTATGGAGAAAAATGCCCACACAATACTTTCGTACCGTTTTTTGATAGGTTCCTCCAGGTCTTCTTCCTCTTCAGGTGGAAGCTGCTGAGGTGGATTCCCAACTGCCATTGTTCGATGGAACAAAGAAAACACCAAAAAGAGACAAAGAAGAGAAGCAAAAGACAATAGGTGTGTCTTCTGAGATGCACCTGAAAGAATGAAAAAAATGGGTGGGGGTCCTACAAGTTCTAGAATCAAAAGCTTCTAAACCAATTAAATGCTTTCTTTTAAAGTCACATAGGATTCGCACACCCAGCGTGCAACGAGCGCGCACCCGACCCGATTCCCGAAAAATATATTTAAGAATAGTATATCTTTATTCCAGTTACAAATATATGATTTTTATAATTAGATTAAATAATCTCTTGCTATAATATACATATTAAATTTATATACATATACTTTTAAAACATAAAAATTTGTGATGGATTCGCGCACCTGACGCGACCCCTGGAACTACGTACGTGACAATACACGGGGCTGAAGATCCGCGCACCCGTCCTATACCAAACGCGCATCCTACACGACTTAACCAATATGGCGTCAAAATTCTTGGATTCGCGCACCCACCGAGACAGGTACACGATCGGTATGCGAATCCACTTTTAAAATATTTAAAAAAAATGTATATTTATATTCTAGAAGAGAAAACATTACATTATTTTTATAACAATTAAAAAAGTAAGAAAAAGTATTTTTTGGACATTATACTTAGAAATTAGCATTTAAAAAACCTTAGAAATTCACTGAAAAAACCACAGGTTTCAGGGACGTTATAGTTAGTTGGACATTTCACTCGTACAAAACCAGAGAAATTCAGCCGTTATAGTTAGTTGAGCTAACTATAACTCGCGCCCCCGCAATGCACTGCTGATGATGTCACATATTACATCATTCATGACATGGTCAGTAACATCACTGATTACATCACTGATGACATCTCAAATGACATCACTGATGAAATCACTGATTACATCATCCATGTGATAATCTGATGCACCTCCTCACACCCTAATATAACATTTGATACGCCCACTCTAAAATACAGACTACCTTTTTCGAAACCATAGACACACCAATACCAGTTACTACATACCCACTCACTGATTCCTAGGTCTACACACACATCCACTCATTCACCCATACAGTCACTCATACATGCAGTCACTCATCAATACAGCACTATCATATGCACTCATACACCTATACAGACACTCACACACTGCCACTCATCCATAGAGTTACTCACACACCTGGTCAGTCATGCAAAGAATCAATCACACTCCCTTTACTCACCTATACAGTTATACACACACCACCTCACTTATTCATGCAGATACTAACACATACTTACTCTCTTATACAATCACTGATACAAGCACACACTCATCCATACAGCCTCTCTCACAATCACTCACTCTCACATATAATCATTTATATACTCCAACACTCACATATACTGCCTTTCACATATGTAGTTACTCACACATGTACCACTGAGACATCCATTCACTCACCAACACACCCATACACACACTCACCCACCCATACAGCCCTTCACAGATGCACTCTTGAACCCATACACCCAGTGAATCACCCACTCACACATCTATGCACAGAGTCACACACCCCTCACCCCCACCCCCACCCACAGACACTCAGGCACCCATACAGATACTCAGACAACCAATCAATAACCCATATAGATACTTATGTAGCTACTCACCAACCCATGCAGCCGCTTACACACCAACTGACAGACTGATACAAACATTCACACAGTTTAGTCACTAACCCATGCATTCAGTAGGACACGTTTAATCACTCACTTATACAGTCAGTCACGCACCTACTAAATCATCCATTCAGACACTTATACACCCACTCATTCTTCAATACACCTTGGCATACATATATATATAAAACATATTTAAACTTTACAGAAACACGCAGTCACTGGATGATGTCATCAGTGATGTCATCAGTGATGTAATTTGAGATGTCATCAGTGATGTGATTAGTGATGTCACTGACCATGTCATGAATGATGTAATATGTGACATCATCAGCAGTGCATTGTTGGGGCGCGAGTTATAGTTAGCTCAACTAACTATAACGGCCGAATTTCTCTGGTTTTGTACGAGTGAAATGTCCAACTAACTATAACGTCCCTGAAACCTGTGGTTTTTTCAGTACATTTCTAAGGTTTTTTAAATGCTAATTTCAAACTATAATGTCCCTGAAACCTATGGTTTTTTTCAGTGAATTTCAAAGGTTTTTTAAATTCTAATTTCTAACTATAACATCCCTGAAACCTATGGTTTTTTCAGTGAATTTCAAAGGTTTTTTAAATGCTAATTTCTAACTATAACGTCCCTGAAATCTATGTTTTTTTCAGTGAATTTCAAAGGTTTTTTAAATGCTAATTTCTAACTATGCCTACAGAGGTAGGTAGCCGGGTCTGGTGGCGCAGTGGACTAATACATCCACTGTAGGGGCCTGTGTTCGACCTCATGGTCACAGGTTCTAATCCCGGTGGGTCCACTCAGCCTTTCATCCATCTGAGGTCAATAAAATGAGTACCATTGAGTTGGGTAACAATATACATCTGTTATTCAGCGCCTTGAGACCCTTGGGTGATACGTGCGCTTTAGAAATACACATGTTATGTTATGTTTATATTATGTGCAGAAAGAGGAAGAAAAGCGCAGAAAGAAGCAAGCGAAATGCAGAAAGAGGCAACAGAAGTCCAGAAAGACGAAGAAAGGTGCAGAAAGAAGCAAGAGATATACAGAAAGAACCAACAGAGGTGAGGAAAGAGGCCTTGTTGCAAAGTCATCCTGTGCCCCCAACTTTTTGCTGACTGGTACTGGTGGTAACTGACTCTGACTAACCAGGCCCGGAGCCAGTGCTATGCTGAAAAACACTTAGAATACAGTAAAAACACCTGCATTCACTAGAGTACACTATGGGTTGGGGTACCCCTGTGATTGGCAAGACCTCCCCTGTAAGGCCCAAGTACATAATAGGATAGGGGGATTAAAACTACCTCTAAGTCAGAGGTGCAGAAAGAGGCAAGAGAAGTGCAGAAAGAAGCAACAGAGGTGCCAAAAGAGGCAAGAGAGGTGCAGAAAGAAGCAAGTGAAGTGCAGAAAGAAATATCAAAATCAAAATGGAAATTCAGCAGAGTTATTCTTTCAAATCCTTTATTAATGACTTCTTTTTTTTTTTCTTTCAGACAAGATAAAAGACTGTAGCCAAAGGCAAGACGCTCTTGCCTTTGGAATTGGCTTGAGGTCAATTGCGATAACTTGGCAAAGGAGGGTATATTAATACCCCATACTATCTGTGAAACATCAGAAACAATCACACACACACAATCACACACAATCATATTTTAGAAGGAGAATTCACATACAGCAGCAAAGACAGTCAAGAATTTCAGACAGTGTGTTTTGTTCTGCCCTGAAGAAGTCCGCGAGGACAAAACGCGTTGGCTACGGTCTTTTATCTTGTCTGAAAGAAAAAAAGAAAATAAAACAGAAAAAAAGAAGTCATCAATAAAGGATTTGAAAGAATAACTCTGCTGAATTTCCATTTTTGATTTTGATATTTGATTCACAAATGTTTAAATTATATTAGTTACTTTTGTAAAGCTTTGACCTAAATTAAGTGTGCTGGACCACTGTGTTGTATATGGAATTTAGAGATGCTTTGTATCTTGGGAGATTTAGGGGTATTGAATCTCCGGTCGCTAGCACCTTGTGTATTTGAATAGAAATTACTCCACTAAGGATAGGTTCAATCTGTCTTTGCCTCAATCCCCATCCAATTTGTATTGTGAATTGCTGAAAGAAGCAACAGAGGTGTAGAAAGAAGGAAGAGAAGTGCAGAAAGAGGCACGTTAGCTGCAGAAAGAAGCAAGAGCAGTGCAGAAAGAACCAACAGAGGTGCAAAAAGAGGCAAAAGGGGTGCATAAAGAGGTAGGAGAGGTGCAAAAAGAAGCAAGAGAGGTACAGAAAGAGGCAGGAGGGGTGCAGAAAGAAGGAAGAGAAGTGCAGAAAGAGGGAAGAGAATTGCTGAAATAAGCAACAGAGGTGTAGAAAGAAGCAGGAGAAGTACAGAAAGAGGCAGGTGAGGTGCAGAAAGAAGCAAGAGCAGTGCAGAAAGAACCAACAGAGGTGCAAAAAGAGGCAAGAGGGGTGCAGAAAAAGGTAAGAGGGGTGCACAAAGAGGCAAGAGAGGTACAGAAAGAGGCAGGAGGGGTGCAGAAATAAGGATGAGAAGTGTAGAAAGAAGCAACAGAGGTGCTGAAAGAGGCACAAAAGGGTGCAGAAAGAAGCAACAGAGGTACAGAAAGAGGCAAGATAGGTGCAGAAACAGGTAGGAAAGGTGCAGAAAGAGGGAACAGGGGTGCAGAAAGAGGCAAGACGGGTGCAGAAAGAGAAAAGTGGGGTTCAGAAAGAGGCATGAGGGGTGCAGAAAGACGCAAGAGAGGTGCAGAAACAAGCAAGAGAAGTGCAGAAAGAGGCAAGAGAATTGCTGAAAGAAGCAACAGAGGTGTAGAAAGAAGCAAGAGAAGGGCAGAAAGAGGCAAGTGAGGTGCAGAAAGAGGCAGGAGGGGTGCAGAAAATGGCAAGAGAACTGCAGAAAGAGGCAAGAGGGATGCAGAAAGAAAAAAGAGGGCTACAGAAAGAGGCAAGAGGGGTGCAGAAAGACGCAAGAGAGGTGCAGAAACAAGCAAGAGAACTGCAGAAAGAGGTAAGAGAATTGCTGAAAGAAGCAAGAGAGGTGTAGAAAGAAGCAAGAGAGGTGCAGAAAGAAGCAAGAGAAGTGCAGAAAGAAGCAAGAGAGGTGCAGAAAGAGGGAAGACGAGTGCAGAAAGAGACAACAGAGGTGCAGAAAGAAGCAAGAGAGGTGCAGAAAGAGGCAAAAGATGTGCAGAAAGAAGCAACAGAAGTGCAGAAAGAAGCAACAGAGGTACAGAAAGAGGCAAGAGAGGTGCAGAAAGAGGGAGGAGGGGTGCAAAAAGAGGCAAGAGGGGTGCAGAATGATGCAAGAGAGGTGCAGAAACAAGCAAGAGAAGTGCAGAAAGAGGCAAGAGAATTGCTGAAAGAAGCAACAGAGGTGTAGAAAGAAGCAAGAGAGGTGCAGAAAGAAGCAAGAGAAGTGCAGAAAGAAGCAAGAGGTACAGAAAGAGGGAAGACGAGTGCAGAAACAGACAACAGGGGTGAAGAAAGAAGCAAGAGAACTGTAGAAAAAGGTGAGAGGGGTGCAGAAAGAGGAAGGAGAGGTGTATAAAGACGCAAGAGGGGTACAGAAAGAGGCAAGAGGGGTACAGAAAGAAGCAACAGAAGTGCAGAAAGAAGCAACAGAGGTGCTGAAAGAGGCAAGAGGGGTGAAGAAAGAGGCAAGATAAGTGCAGAAAGAAGCAACAGAGGTACAGAAAGAAGCAAAAGTGGTGCAGAAAGAGGCTAGAGGGGTGCAGAAAGAAGCAAGACAAGTGCAGAAAGAAGCAACAGAGGTGCAGAAGGAGGCAAAAGAACTGCAGAGAGAGGCAAGAGAGTTGCAGAAACAGACAAAAGTGCTGCAGAAAGAGGGAACAGGTGTGCAGACAGAGGCAAGAGAGGTTTAGAAAGACGGAAGAGGGGTGCTGAAAGAGGCAAGAGGGATGCATAAATTTGTAACTGAGGTGCAGAAAGAAGCAAGAGCAGGGCAGAATGAACCAACAGAGGTGCAGAAAGAGGCAAGAGTTGTACTGAAAGAGCCAAAAGAAGTGCAGAAAGAAGCCAAAGAGGTGCAGAAAGAGGCAAGAGAACAGCAGAAAAAGGCAAGGGAAGTGCAGAAAGAGGAAGGAGAGGTGCACAAAGAGGCAAGAGGGGTACAGAAAGAGGCAAGAGGTGTGCAGAAAGAAGCAAGATAAGTGCAGAAAAAAGCACAGAAGTGCTGTAAGAGGCAAGAGAGAAAGAGGCTCGAGAAGTGCAGAAAGAGGCAAGAGAAGTCCAGAAAGAGGCAAGAGAGGTGCAGAACGAAGAGAGTGAGGTGCAGAAAGAGGCAAGTGAGGTACAGAAATAGGCAAGAGAGGTACATAAAGAGGCAAGGGAAGTGCAGTAGCAGGCAAAAGAAATGCACAAAGAGGCAAGAGATGAGCAGAAAGAGGCACGAGAGGTATAGAAAGAACCAAGAGAAGTGCAGAAAGAAGCAAGTGAGGTGCATAAAGAGACAAGAGAGGTACAGAAAGAGGCAAGAGAGGTGCAGAAAGAGGCAAGAGATCTGCATAAAGAAGCAAAAGAGGTGCAGAAAGAGGCAAGAGAACTGGAGAAAAAGGCTAGAGAGGTGCAGAAAGAGGAAGGAGAGGTGCACAAAGATGCAAGAGGGGTACAGAAAGAGGCAAGAGGGTGCAGAAAGAAGCAACAGAAGTGCAGAAAGAAGCAACAGAGGTTCTGAAAGAGGCAATAGGGGTGTAGAAAGAGGCAAGAGAAGTGCAGAAAGAAGCAACAGAGGTGCAGAAAGGCAAGAGCGGTGCAGAAACAGGCAGGAAAGGTACAGAAAGAGGGAACAGGGGTGCAGAAAGATGCAAGAGGGATACAGAAATTTGCAAAAGAGGTGCAGAAAGAAGCAAGACCAGTACAGAAAGAACCAACAGAGGTGCATAAAGAGGCTAGAGGGGTGCAGAAAGAGGCAAGACAAGTGCAGAAAGAAGCAACAGAGGTGCAGAAGGAGGCAAAAGAACTGCAGAAAGAGGCAAGAGAGTTGCAGAAACAGGCAAAAGGGGTGCAGAAAGAGGGAACGGGTGTGCAGACAGAGGCAAGAGAGGTGCAGAAAGACGGAAGAGGGGTGCTGAAAGAGGCAAGAGGGATGCATAAATTTGCAACAGAGGTGGAGAAAGAAGCAAGAGCAATGCAGAATGAACCAACAGAGGTGCAGAAAGAGGCAAGAGTGGTACTGAAAGAGGCAAGAGAAGTGCAGAAAGTGGCAAGTGAGGTGCAGAAAAAGGCAAGAGAGGTATAGAAAGAGGCAAGATAAGTGTAGAAAGAGGCAAAAGAAGTGCAGAAAGAGGCACTTGAGGTGCAGAAAGAAGCAAGAGAGGTACAGGAAGAGGCTCGAGAAGTGCAGAAAGAGGCTCAAGAAGTGCAGAAAGAGGCAAGAGAGGTGCAGTATGAAGAGAGTGAAGTGCAGAAAGAGGCAAGTGAGGTGCAGAAAGAGGCAAGAGAGGTGCAGAAGGAGGCAAAAGAGGTGCAGAAAGAGGCAAGAGATCTGCAGAAAAAAGCAAGAGAGGTGCAGAAAGAGGCAAGAGAGGTGCAGAAAGAGGCAAGAGATCTGCAGAAAAAAGCAACAGAGGTGCAGAAAGAGGCAAGTGAAGTGCAGAAAGAAGACAGAGAGGTGCAGAAAGAGGAAGAAAGGTACAGAAAGAAGCAAGAGAAATGCAGAAAGAGGCAAGAGAGGAACAGAAAGAAGAGAGGTTTGTGCACCATTAGTACCAGTTTAACACCCACATTTTGTAATGAGTCACACGTGACCATTCCAGCTTTTCAAAGGGCCTTCCACCACACTGTAACACGTGACGCTGCATTTTTGGGAACATTTGAGCCGTTTGAGCTAGAAACAAGGCTTTTCTTGTTCAAATCTGCAGATTAGGCAGCAGATGATGTAGTATTTGGAAAATGCGGAAAATTATGTGACTGTGCAGCCGAACAGTCACATAATTCCAGTGGCCCTGCTCATACCTTCGACTTGGTCCCCAGTGGTTACTTCTGTTTTTTGTGTCTCATTGAGTTTATAGTTTAACTTCTATGGAAATGAGGAGGACTAAACCTGAGGTTACCACTCCACAACACAGACTACAATACCACATAATTACTTTCCAAAACACATAATCCCACTCCACATAAATCCTATACACTAAATACCACATACTTTCTATTCACATAATTTCACTGCACAACATACCACATAATTCCACTACACACAACGTACATCTACTCTACACCAAAAAACATTAGTAAAAATCTTTTACATGCAGCTCCCCTTGCCCAAAAGCAATTCTGCTTTGCTTCGTTAAAGCGAGAGCAGGTTTCCTGCTCGCGCTTCAATGAAGTAAAGCAGTGTATGCTATGGCAGGGCGGGAGCCATGCTCCCGCCCTGCCATAGCAAACGGCAATGTCCCGGGGGTGGGCACCCCGGGACATTGCAGGAGCAGGCCATGGGGGGTGGCAGTCCCCAGGGCCATCGAGGGCTCCAGGAGGGGGCCGCACGGCCCCCCTCCCAACTAATTTAAGCTCTAGGAGGTGGTGGTCCTCGGGGCCTGAGGGTCCGCAACGGACCCCCGCATTTTAATAAAGAGTGTCCCGGGAGGTGGTGGTCCCTGGTGCAGTGTGGGGGGGCTCGGGCCCCCCCACATTTAGTATTAAAAGTAGCCCGGGGGAGGTGGCGGTCCCCAGGGCTGCGGGGTACCGCGTGCCCCAGTGTTTAATTATTAAAGCCCTGGGGAGGTGGCGGCCCCCTGGGCAGCATGGGGGAGGCATAAGCCCCCATGCCTTTTCATTTTAATACCCCCAGGGAGGTGGCGGTCCCCGGGGCTGTGGGGGGGCTGCGTGCCCCCCATATATAATCAGCATGGCCCCAGGGAGGTGGCGTTCCCTGGGGCTGCAGGGGCCCCCGCGGGCCCCCGCTATATAATTATACATTGCACCCGGGACCTGGCCCACCCGGGGGCTTAAGTAAACGATGGGCGGGAGATCGCGCTTCGTTTTCATTATTTTCAGCCGGATTCACACGGATTACCTGAGCAGGCCTAGGGGGTCAGGGTTTTTCTACCCTGCCCCCTTTTCTTGTTTATCATCTTTTTTTTGCTGTTTTCTTGTGACTCGGTTACCGAGTCACAAGATGGCTGCCAACACATTTTAGTTCGGAGTGTTGGCAGCCAATCAGAATGAAGCTCGGGAGGAGTAGCGAATCCTCCTTGGTGCTCGGATATCGATATTTTTATTTTTTGAATTTCTCAGGAACTACTGAACGGATTTACACCATTTAAAAAAAAGGTCGCTTTCTGAACCAAGAGCTATCTTTTTTGCCAAATGTGGTGTAATTCCGCTCAGCAGTTCAGGCTGTAGCCTGTTCCAAAATTCCTATGGAAAATAACATGTGGAAAATGCGTTTTGGGACCCCCCTATTCCTCGGCCCCCGCTTGACGAATCACCCCGAAACTTTAAAGACAGGAGCTGACCTGAGCTGGTTATTAGTATGGAAAGTTCAGCGAAGATTCGTCCAACGGCGCCAAAGATATTGGCAAAAGAAAAAGTGCTTTTTGAATAGAAACAAGGTCCTAACTATCACTACCTACTGGCGACCGTCAGTAGGTAATATATGTACATATATATATAACCTACTGGCGGCTGCCAGTAGGTAGTTATGGATGACATTTGAGATGTCATCATTGATGTCATGAGTGATGTCACTGACCATGTCATGAGTGATGTAATATGTGATGTCATCAGCAGTGCATTGCGAGGCCGCGAGTTATAGTTAGCTCAGCTAACTATAACGGCTGAATTTCTCAGATTTTGTATGAGTGAAATGTCAGCCTAACTATAACATCTCATTAACCTTTAGTTTTTCAGTGAATTTCTAAGGTTTTTTAAATGCTAATTAATAACTATAACGTCCCTGAAACCTGTGTTTTTTCAGTGAATTTCTAAGGTTTTTTTAAATGCAAATTCCTAACTATAACGTCTCTCAAACATGTCTTTTTTCAGTGAAAAAAATAAATAAAATATATATATATATCCAAAACTCTTGTCCCATACAGCTCCCTTTGATGAAAAACGAGTGTGGACCTCAAATCTGTGCAATATATTTTTCAGTTTATTTCATTCCGTCTGCCATAACGCGTTTCAACCGTTTCCGGCCTTGATCACATGACAACGCTGAACATACAGATCGGCTCTTTTAAAGTGACAGTGCTCTGAAATTAATTTGTGGAAGTGGACAAAAGACTATCCATTATGCATCAACACTGTTGTAGTTGTATAAATACTTCTTTTGTGTCCATTTTTCACAATTATGCATCCGTTTTTTAGCTCAACAATAAAATTGTATAAATACAAAGTTATTCATAATAAATAAATAAATAGCATAATGCATTTTTCCAATTGTTATAAATTTTATACATAGTCCACTTACATTACCGTTCTAATACTTATGAGTGAATAATAATTAATAAATAATCACAGGCTCTTCCCAGCTAGGAGCTGTGCATTGATTAAATTACTAAAGTGACTAGTGCTTCATTAATCTTCTGTGCTAATAACAACCTAGAATTAAAGTGTCTACGTGCTCTAAAATCCTCCCCAGCCAGGATTTGTATACTAAAGTGCCTAATGCCAAAAGTGCTTATGAATACATTTTGCCAAAGATTATACCTGTATAAACTTTTTTTTTTTTTTAAATATTTTATTTTTCTGGTCAGCAGAGAAAATACAAAAACAACAGTACACAGCATAACATCATGTTATACATACAACCTCGTATCTCAAAGGTCTTACAGTCATGTGCATGCATAGTCCATACAGTGCAATATTTGTACCGTATTTATCCATCAACAATATCATTGCTTATCCCATTTGACATATGGCATATTATCCGCAGCCATTCCGTGTCGTCACTTTTATCATGCCATAATTCTTTTTAAAGCTATTCTGGAGGATCTCACTGATCAGGCACTATTTGTATACTGTGGAATATTTCAATCATCTTCCTGTGTGGGCCTAAGGTATTGTACAAAGGGTTCCCAAAACTCCCTAGGTCTAGAGGCCTGCGGTATTTCTTCTGCATATATCTCCAATGTCTCTTTGCAGTATGTCATATCGGTGACCCAGTCTTTGAATCGCGGTGGGCGCTTGCTACCCCATCGCAATGCAACACAACGTTTGGCCAGCAATAACGCCACAGCCAGGAGCTTTCGTCTCCTCGCCAGCCGAAGCTTGTGAATTCCCAACAGACAGACTAGCGGGGCATTTGGTATCTGTTCAGACAACATAGCCGTAAGTGCACTAGTAACTTCCTGCCAATATGATTGAAGCTGGGAGCATGACCATGATATATGCAGAAAGTCTGCGTTAGAAGCGCCGCATCTGTGGCAATTGTAATCTAGTCTAAGTCCGTATTTATATAGTTTTGCTGGAGTGTAATATATTTGATGCAGAAATTTAAAATGAATAATGCGCAGGTTGCAATTTGATGTTAGCAGCTGCAGTTGCGTGCAACTATAGTCCCAATCTCCCATGTCTATAGGGTCACCGATTGCCTCCTCCCACCTCTGTATCGATTTTTTCTGGGTCTGATTCTGTTCTCCCTGTGATGCATTATACAGGCGCGTTACCAGGCCTTGACGTATGGGTGCCGTTAGTAGGATTTGTAGTGCGTTAAGCTGTGGTGGTTCGTCTGGGAATGACGAGTATAGCTCCCTGACTGCCATACCCAGCCGTGAGTATGCAAAAATCTTCAGTGGCGTGCGGTGCACGCTGAGAGACGGGTCTTCCTGCGGGATAAATCTGTTGTGCGGAAAGATATTGCTCAGAACATTGAAGCCCATTTCTCCCAGTAAAGTTAACATATTCTTCTCTTGTGTAACTGTTATTCGTGGATGGTGGGCTATGGGCAGCGTCGGAGCATATATTGGAAGTTTCTGTGCACGTCGTGCTAGCGTGTACCATGCTCGTGATGTGCAAGTTACAGGATGTATTATGTCCCTCGGAGTGTATTTCTTCGGGTCGGATATGTACGCGATCAGTGGAGACGGTAGTATGCTTTCATGCTCCACTGCTATGTGTGGTATGTGCGCATGTGGATGTAGCCAGTAATGGGCATGTTGTGCCTGTGCACAGTAAAAATATAATTGAAGGTCCGGTGCTCCAAAGCCCCCTTGATGGTATGGTTTGGTTAAAACTTTCCATCCTACTCTCGCCTGTTTCCCGGCCCATGCTAGTCGCTGCATAGCTGACCGCAGTTTAAAAAACAGCGCTTGTGTAAGCCAAATCGGGATATTCATAAATAAATATAGAAATCTTAGCAAGACAACCATCTTTTGTATGGCAATCCTATCAGCTAGGGATAGAGCTAACTTGATCCACCGGTCCACCTGTTCTTCTAGTTTCGTTATTGCTCTACCATAGTTTTCTCTAATCACCGTTTCTGGGTTACGGTGTATCCATATGCCAAGGTATTTTACCGGTTCAGTCTGCCATTGTAGTGGAAATTCCAGATTGGGCTGTGTTGTAACTAGTGTGAGTGGTATGACTACTGATTTTTCCCAATTAATGCTGAGTCCCGAGTAATGTTCAAACCGAATGTATTCCCTAATGAGCGGGTTTAGATTAGTATCCGGATATCGTATATAGAGAACCATATCATCGGCATATAGTGATATGCCGACTGGTCAAAGCTGGAATTGTAGAGCAGAGTCTGGGTGTTTTTGGCGGATTTTGCAAGCTAGTGGTTCTAATGCTAATGTGAAGAGAAGTGGCAAAAGCGGGCATCCCTGCCTCGTTCCGCGGCTTATGCCAATCGGGTCAGATATACTCCCATTAATTCTAATACGCGCACTGGGCTCAGTGTACAAAAGCTCAATCCAACGCAAAAACGGTTCCGGAAAGCCCATCCTGCGTAGTACCGTGGACATGAATGCCCATTCCACTGAATCAAAAGCCTTCGCCGCGTCCAGTAAAGCTGCTGCTGCTGGCAAGTCAGGATTTAAGTGGTGAAACATTGCAAAAATGGTGCGTAAATTTTGCGTTGTGGATCTGGTCGGTATAAAACCAGCCTGATCTGGCAATATCAGGTTACGTAACAGAGGTTGTATTCGCATTGCAATAATTTTGGCTAAAATTTTGGCGTCTATATTTATTAAAGACAGTGGGCGATAGGACTCACATTGAACTAGGTCTTTGTCTGGTTTGGGGAGATCTATCAGTAGCGCCTCTCTCAGTGAGGCCGGGAGCATACCATCTGCGTATGACTCTTCGTACATCTCCGCTAGGTGTGGGATTAATAAGTCTCTAAATTCTTTGTAGAATTCCCCGGGGAGTCCGTCCATACCGGGAGCTTTATTATTGAGGAGGGAATTAATTGCCTCCTTAATCTCGTCTTCTGTGATGTGATGGCAGAAGTATTTGCGATGGTCGTCGGACAGCCACGCTAAAGCAATGTCGTCTAAATAGTGGCAAATTTCAGGTGAGGACGTAGTCGATTGCGTGGAGTAGAGGCGGGTGTAGTACTCTGTGAAGCAGTCTAAAATTGACAGGGTGTCATATGTAAGTTGGCCATGCGTGTTTGTAATCTGTGTTATATAGGCTACCTTATGTGCGGGTCGAATTCTGCGTGAAAGCGCCCGTCCTGGTCGTCCCCCCCGCCATAATTACGTGCAGTATATCTGTGCAAGATATATTTGATCTCATCAGCTGCGAATTCATGATAGGTGTCTATCTTTTGCCTGATGTCCGCTAATAGTGTGGGGTTTTGTGTGGCTGCATATTCTGCCTCTAGCTGTTTGATATCCCTTTCTGCCATTGATAGTTGCTGTTGAATGTCTTTCAATATGCCCTGTGTTTACCAATACAATGACCCCTGATAGATACCTTGAAGGCCTCCCATAATGTTTTAGCGCTACTGACAGATCCTGCATTGAGGTCAAAGTACTCCACAATTGCCCGATGCAACTCAACACGGAATACTTGGTCTAGAAGTGTGCCCTGTTGCAAACGCCAGGTGAACTGACATGGAGTATGTGTGGGGATGGCAAGCGCGAGACGGACAGGTGCATGGTCTGACAGTGTCCTAGGCATGTGTTCCACCAATGTTGTCCACGTACAAACCTCTTGTGTGGCCAACCAGTAGTCTATTCTTGACCACGTATTATGCACCGAAGACGTGCAAGTGCGTTCTTTGCAGCCTGGGTGTCTCAAACGCCATAGATCAATCATTGTGCATTCTTCCATACCTTCTCTAAGCGCCTTAGCCGATTGCTTCCCATATCGTTCATTGCCTGTGGACCTATCTAAAGCTGGATCTAGACATGTATTAAAATCACCCCCCCATATGATGGCTGTGGATGTTAGATCGCGCAGTTTATCCCAGATGTGTGCATAAAAAAGCGGATCATCATTGTTCGGACCATATGTTGTGACTATTGTTAAAGCGGTGCCTCTAAAGTTACCCTGGAGTATTACGTACCGTCCCTGATCATCTTTGATAGATCTAATGAGTGTGAAGGGGGTACCACGTCTAACTAGGAGCATTACCCCTCTGGCATAGGTAGAGTAGGAAGATGCCATTCGATAAGATGCCCACCTAGCGCCTATCCTCCCCTCTGTGAGGTCTGTGAGATGTGTTTCTTGTAGACAAGCAACGTCTATCTTATGGCGATCTAGGTATGCTAGGACCTTACAGATTTTGTGCGGATTATGGAGGCCTCTAACATTCCAGGTCATGAGTGTCAAAGGTCTGGTATGTCTCAGTCTGTTAGCCATACGCAGCACTGCTCCTGGATTGGACTTGCCGGTATCTTATGAGTGATGCCCTGCTGTGTGAGATGGAATCCGCTATCTTAACGCTTACCAGGTTTTTCAGAATAATACCCCGTCCCCCCACCCACTCCGCCAATCCCTTTTCAGCGAAGACAATCCTCAAACCATTGTAACATACCCAACAACCCACCCCCATTTCAAAAATAAAAAGTTAACTAAGTGTGGTGTACACAGGTGGGCGGGGCTGCCACCCTGGGTGCCCTGTGAATACTTCACATGGGTGGTCGCCATGTTAATAGAAATCTAATGCACATTTGAGCCTGCAATTAAACCTCCTTAAAACAGGATTAACCACTTACATCAGTGGCCGTATTACCATTTGAACGTGTAACTCAAACCAGTGCTTAACACAAACATATATTACTACAGTAGCTATCTCTCAAGCCCCTCAGTTTCACTTATCTGTGTCCATCGAGTGGGTGTTCTGGTATCTACCATCTGGAGGTCACAGGTATTGATGATCCCATTCAGATTAGCGTACATGCAACATCCTGATCAGCATCATGCACCACGCACCAATTATGTCACTGTCCCTCTATGAGCATAGTGTCCCAATCCGCAGCGCCGGCGTGCATCTCCATGCGGGTCCTCTGCTTTAGCGTTGTATGCTCAGTTCAATAAGTGTAAATGGTTTGTGGGTGATTACCCACTATTCCACATCCGAGGTATTTGCCTGTTCTTCCGGTCCTCCTCTCGGTGATCTTCTGCGTGTACTCTGGGATCCTTTCTGTTCTAGGTACTTTAGCACCTCTTTGGGTTCACTGTATATTTTGACTTCCCATCACCCGTCACACGTAACCTGGCAGGATATAGCATCGCATATGATATGTTTAGGTCGCGACTCGCGAAGTTTCTGTTTCACAGGCACAAACTTCTTTCTCGCCTCCTGGACAAGCGGTGTAAAGTCGGGGTAAATAGATATGTCCATACCCTCATGCTTCAGGCTGCCTAGCTCCCGGGCCTTACGGAGGGCCGCATCACGTATCTATAATTTAAGAGTTTAGCTATTATTGGCCTCGGTCTCGCTCTGGTTGGCGGTGGTGGAGCTAAGGATCTGTGTGCCCTCTCGATAATGAAGACATCAGAGAAGGTTTCTCGCCCCAGGAGAGTTATGAGCAATTGTTCTACATAGCGTTCCATAGGCCCTGTGTTTGTTGTCTCCGCTAGACTCACCAGGCGTATGTTATTACGGCGGGATCTTGCCTCAATATCTTCAGCCTTCGCCATTAATGCTGTCAATTGCTTGTCCATTTTCCCCTGTTTGGTCTCCATTTGAGTATGGGAATCTACGGCTTCGGAGATGAGGCACTCCGCCATATCTATCCGCTCTGTGGGCCGGTCCAGACGCTCTGACATGTGGTCTACACGATAGGTTAAAGAATCAATCTTGCCATCAATATTGGAGAGAGAAGCTTGTATCATTGAAAACATGGCCTGCACATCTCCATTTGAGACTCCGCTCACGCTGGCGGCCTGCTGTGTAGTCTGCCTGGTCATCCGAGCAGTGCTCCGCCGGTTTTTTGGATTGTTCAAAGGTGAGTTTAGGTTGACTCCTGTCTGTTTTACCCATGACTTGGCTATCAGCAGTATCCGGTTCCTGCCCGCTTAAATTCACCTTATAATATGATTACAGCGCATATTTGAAGTAGTTGCAGACAATCCCTCCACACGTGTCGTTGTAAGCCAACTGTTACTATGTAGCCTTTGGAAGCAAATATGGACAAAGTGAAATCCAGGCGGGCGCCGCAGACACACCCCGTGGGTTGATGTCCTTGGGTGGAATCGCGTCTTCCGCACCGCAGCCCTCCCCAGTAGCAGTGCAAGTGAGTACTCCACTGCTAACAACCAGGCGCTATGGACCACGTGGTGAAGCGGCTGTGGGGCACCACAGCAGTTATGGCAGTTCCTTATGAAGTACGGCAGAAATAGTCAATCTCTGCTACCGTAGATCACGTTCTCCTGACCATAGAAGAGCGTTCGTGGCAGACAATCCTGGTGTTCAGGTTATATAGGGGTTCTTGTGTGGACTCAGCAGAGATCTCGGTGCTGCGCTCAGGATTTCACTAGTTTGCGGTGCGGGTCCACACAGTCCCCATCCGGCACAGCCAAGTGTTCTGCTTCCGCTAGGGTGCCAGAACGGGGCCAGACGAGCCACCGGCCGCGCATTCAGCCGCGGCCTGCCGACGTCGCTCTCACCCTCGGCCAGTAAAGGCACCAAGCACGGGTCTTCTGTGGCGGGCGGGCTCCGGTAGGGTCCTCAGGTATTCCGCTGCCCCCCAAGTGGTGCCCGACCCTCGGACGGTAATCACTCTATCACGGCCGCAGCAGCAGGGCGGCCCTCATGGGCGTGCGTGCCCTGCGTCTCGGCCTATTCCCCACGCAAGCCTGCCGCCCCAGCTCGCGTTTACTCCCAGCAGGCCTCACCAGCGTCAGTCACCAACTCAGCAGTTCGGGGTCCTTTCAGGGCGCAACAAAGGGGCTCATGCTAAGCCACTATCTTCCGATGCTATTTCCTCGTAGATCTGAGGTTCCACAGGCTCATTATGTGCAGGATTATTCAAGGATAGTTCGGCGGCCGAAGGAGCACGCTTAGTAAGCGGCCATCTTCCAGCGTGGCTAGCTCCGCCCCCCATACCTGTATAAACTTAAATGTATGATAGGTTCATCAATAGCAATAGATAAAGTGCAATTAATAAAAACATGATAAAGGTTTCTAACTAATTAAAGTGCATCATTTTTAGATAAAATTGATCATCTAAAAGTTGTTACAAAATGCTATTAAAAATCAGAAAACCTAAAACCACAGTAAACATATGTAGGACTGCTGACCTGAGATAATACGCTTGACTTATTATAGATATGTATGCAGATCTTCACTATTGTTAAGGCCTCCCGGATAATTGGTATCTAACTCTAAAATGTACTTCGTTTCCAGCCGCCTAAGCTTTTCTTCTCTGTTACTACCTCTCTTCTGAACAGGGACTGCATCAATTATAAAATATTTAAAATGTTTAAGATCACTATTATGGAATTGTCCAAAGTGTCTAGCCACCGGATAACTAGCCACGCGGACGCACGCAGGTAAAGCTGACACTTCTTCTTAAATAGTTCATTTTTGATGGTTTTTACATTGCGCCTATTTGCACATTCTACATATTTACCCCCCCGAATTCCGGGCAAATCTAAAAATCGATTACCCCACCTGCTGCACATTTACTCTTGTTTTACTGGCATTTTCAATCTTTACCTCCTACCTTTGAGGTCGCCTCTCCCCGGTCCACCGCGAGATTCTCTCGTTTGTGTGGAGGGAGATTTGGGTGACTTCCGGTTGCGAGGGAGGTTGGCGTTCTAGCGGCCTCAACCCCCTCTACAAAACTGGATGCTTCGCCAGACGCGCAGCGGACGCCGCGCAGGTAAAGCTGACGCTTCTTCTTAAATAGATCATTTTTGATGGTTTTTACATTGCGCCTATTTGCACATTCTACATATTTGCCCCCCGAATTCTGGGCATTTTAAAAATCGATTACCCCACCTGCTGCACATTTACTCTTGTTTTACTGGCATTTTCAATCTTTACCTCCTACCTTTGAGGTCGCCTCTCCCGGGTCCACCGCGAGATTCTCTCGTTTGTGTGGAGGGAGATTTGGGTGACTTCCAGTTGCGAGGGAGGTTGGTGTTCTAGCGGCCTCAACCCCCTCTACAAAACCGGATGCTTCGCCAGACGCGCAGCGGACGCACGCAGGTAAAGCTGACGCTTTTCTTAAATAGATCATTTTTGATGGTTTTTACATTGCGCCTATTTGCACATTCTACATATTTACCCCCCTGAATTCCGGGCATTTTAAAAATTGATTACCCCACCTGCTGCACATTTACTCTTGTTTTACTGGCATTTTCAATCTTTACCTCCTACCTTTGAGGTCGCCTCTCCCCTGTCCACCGCGAGATTCTCTTGTTTGTGTGGAGGGAGATTTGGGTGACTTCCGGTTGCGAGGGAGTGTAGGAAAGTAGGATCTGCTTCACATGGGTACCCCCACTTTTTGCTGATGCTTCACTGTTTTTCGACTTTAGTCTGGCTGGGGCCCTGCTAATCAGAACCCCAGCCTAGCTGCTTCCTCTCTAAAATGGTTTCCCTGTGCCTTAGGCACATCTCTGATTGGAATCTGGAGTGCCCTTATAAGTCCCTAGTATATGGTATACTATGCACCCAGGGCATAGGTACCCCAGAGGCCTGCCAGGGGCTGAAGCATGTATTATGCCACCCCTGGAAGGCCAGCCAAAATGACACCACAGGCCTGCTACTGCAGCCTGAGTAAGGTGGTGCATGCACCCCTTACAGTGGTATAGGCTACCTATATCACTACCATTGCACACACCTATAAACCTATAAGTCACTCCTATGGCAGGCCTTGACAATCCTGAAGGCAGAGTGCTTGGTTTTTATGTGAGAGGGTGCCCCTGCATGAGCAGAGCCCCTCTGCAGCATTCGGAGTACCTCCTCTGATGCTGTTTGCAGTGCAGCCTAACCATATACTCTTAAGTGCATTATATCCTCGCGGTAGAATGCTAACTTTGGACTGGCTGCACCAAAACATGTCGAGTTTGGTGTCAAACATCTTGGAATACTATCCCCCTGCCAGTTCTGGCGGCGGGGGTAGCATTCCACCCTTCTAGAGGGAGAGACATGTACCCACCGGCCTACCCGGTAACTTCTTTCCAGAGCCCTGGCATCACAAAATGGATGCCGCTGCCACAGACACGAGTCTGGCCTCCTGCTGCTGACCGAAACTCCGGCAGAGGAGGCCTGGACAATAGGTTTCCTGTCCCAGGGAGGTGTAACCACCTCCCCAGACAGGATAGTGTGTATTGGGGCTGGGCGGGAGCACTCTCTGGTGCTTTGAAGTCCTGCACTGGGGGCACATTTGGTGTCCCTGTGCATACCCCAGTTCAAACTGGCTCAGGGGCTTCCAGCCCCTGCTCTGGCGTGAAACTGGACAAAGGGAAAGGGGTGTAACCACCCCTCTGCCCTGACCCTCCCACAGGTGGGTCCCCAGAGTATGTCCAACCGCCTAACTTGGTATAAGTATGGGACCCCAGTCCTTAGGACTTTAGATTTACCTGGAGGAAACTCTGACACAGAATCTTGGACCTTCGATGCTCTACTTAAGATTAGAGGACTGAAGAATCTCCCTTGGGGTCAAGGAGTGACTCCCCTGCTTGGCAGGCACCAATGAAGCAATTGTCCGGTCTGCATCGCTGAAGCTCCGCCGGACGCCGAAGTCTTTGCATCACCAGAGGTAGATTTCCAGACTTCCCGAGGCTGCCCTGAGTCTCCAGCAAAGCTGAGGCCCGTAGCTGTCGTGGGTAATGTGGAACCGTGACCCCTGGACACCAATCGCATTTGCAAGTGCATCCTCTTCTGGGTCTCCCACGAAGTTGTGCTTTGGGCTCCAAGTAGCCCCAGCCTCCAGCACCGACTGCACCGAAGATCACTGGCTTCCACTGCACGAGTGTCCCGTGAGCCAGCTCTAAGTGCGTCCACTCGAGGCTCCTTTGCGGTCGCTAGTCCATTGGCTAGTAGGCCCTCCCGAAGGCCAATCTTCTTCTGCTTGGGCTTCCTTGGTTGCTCCAGGTGTGCCCTGACTTACCCTCGCTGAGTGAGTCCCTCAGACCTTGCTGGTCTGCACCACTGTCCTTCTTCTATTTCCACAAGACTTGCCGTTGCCAAGGCTTGTTGGGTCCAATCCGGTCGCCGACACCCCTGCAACCGACAAACGTCATGGGACAGCTCGAATCCAGCTCTTGGTCATCGTCGACGCCTCCTGGACCTCGTGGCTGAAGAGTCAAGACGACCGTCAACCTACCTGAAGCACTCGACATCGGTGGGCATCTGCTCATCGCCTTCCTGGTCACTGGCTAGTGACCCAGACTCTGTCCCCTCTGCTTTCAGGTTCTTCAGATCTTCGATCCACCTTTGGATCCACCGAACACTTTCGACTTGGCCGCCAGCAGCACTTTGCAGCAGATCGCCATTGAAAACGACGACGAAACCCGACCCCGAAAGACACCTATGCACCCGGCTTCCCTGGGTGAGGTAACTCGAGTACTCCGGTGCTCCCAGTTCTAAAGGGGTTTGCTCCAAGTCCAAGCTCCAAGTCCTCCTCTAAGTGTCCCTTTTCTTTAAAATTCCAACCGCAACTTTCCCCATAGAAGTCAACGGCGATTCGCGGCTGTGTTCTCACACTGCACGCGTCCCCCGTGGGTCCCCTGTGTCACTACCTTGGGTGGTTCCTTGTGGTCCAAGCACTTCTACAGGCTCTAGGCCTTGTGTCTAGCTCAGTCATGGTTCTTATACCACTTTATTGGTATATGGTTTGGTACACCCCTAGGGCTCAAACGTGTATTTGTGCTATTACTGTGGATAACTAACTTATAACTTATGTACTTCGAACTCTAGCCTCATAAAGAGACTAGAGGGGTGTGTTTAGCAATAAATACATATATTTTGAATATATACCTGGTGTGGTCCTCTTTCATTTGGTCACTCAAGAGATTATAGACTGGTAAAACAAGCTGCTTTACATTCCTTCAAGACTTAGCCTGAAGGCTGCTCTCCATAGCTACCACTAGGATAGCTTTCAATAAAGGTTGTCTTTAACCTATCTCCAATAAGGGGTTGTTTGGACTGGTGCAAGGTGCCCACTATAATTAGTGGACAGCATATACCAGGCCAACTTCTCACATTGGTGTGCAGCGTGTGGGATTCCAGCTTGCTATTGTTTTACCAGATAATCTCAATTGAATTGATCAACTGAAAACCACTAAGGGTACCTTAGGTACATATAAATCAAGCTTAGTATACAGTAAGTTCTACTGAACTTAGAGTTGTGTGTTAAGGGATAGCACACCCTTTCTACAACTCAAGAGAGTTTAGTAGGCCACACTAGAGTAGGTAGTGCATACACCACACCTCACTAGTAATGTCTTCAAAGCCAGGACCCAGTGAGTCCTTGCCAGAAGCCAGTGGGCTTCTTCCCTCCAAGTATAATAAACTCCCATTCTTGGAATTGAGAGCATTATGCAATACTAGGAAGCTGAAGGCAGGCAAAAGTGCCAGCACCCAACACCTCAGGGAGGTGCTACTAGCTGATGATCTCAGCAGGCCCCTAGGGTCTGATGGGGTAGGCAGAGAGGGTGGGGCAGAAGATGAGGAAGGGGTCAGGGGTGAAGAAACCCAGCCCCCCTCTGAAACTGGCCAGGAAGGTGACAATGACCTTGCCCTGGAAAACCCAGCTATTCCTGTGGATGAAGAGGAGGATCAGGATGACCTCACCTTTGTCCCCCCAGGAAGAGTTGAGAGTGTGCCTAGAAGGGCTAGATCTCCTTCTCAGGAGTCTAACCACTATGACACCTCAATAGGGACCTCTGTCTCTTCTCATAGGAGAGAGTCCTCTCATGAGAGGAGCAAGAGACTGATTCAGTATGAGCAAGACCAGCTTGAGCTCAGAAAACAGCAGTTGGCTATAGACAGGGAGTCCCTAGATCTCTACAAAGAGAGAAAAAGATGGGACTAGAGTCCCATGGTGGCAGCAATTTCCCCAGAGATAGGGAAAGGTCTTATGACCATAGAAACCTGAGCAAGATTGTCCCTCCCTACCAGAGTGGGGATGACATCCACAAATGGATAACTGCACTGGAGAGGGCCTGTAAAGTACAGAGGGTCCCTCAGGAGCAGTGGGCAGCAATCTTGTGGCTCTCCTTTGCAGACAAAGGTAGAGATAAGCTCCTCACTGTTAGAGAGGAGGATGCTGATAAATACACAGTCTTGAAGAGTGCTCTGATTGATGGGTTTGGCCTAACCACTGAACAATACAGGTTAAAGTTCAGAGATACCCAAAAAGCACAGACTCAAGACTGGGTGGACTTTGTTGATTGTTCTGCCAAGGCTCTGGAAGGTTGGTTATTGGGCAGTAAGGTATGTGACTTCACAGGATTGTACAATCTTATCATGAGGGAGCAGATTCTTAATAATTGTCAAAATCAGCTGTTGCATCAGCACCTGGTGGACTCTGATCTGACCTCTCCCCAAGAATTGGGAAAGAAGGCAGACAAATGGGTCAGAACCAGGGTGAGGCAGAAGGTACAGAACCAAGGTGGTGACCCTAAGAAGCAAGATTCTAAAAACTCTGATAAGGGTGGGGAGAAGGGTAAAGACCAGAAGTCTTCACAAGGCCCCCAAAAATCTTCTTCAGGTGGGGAGTCACAGTCTAACAAGGGAAAAGGCCAAAAGAAACCATGGTGCAAGGTCTGTAAGCAAAAGACCCACTGGACCAGTGATTGCACCAAGTCCAAAGACTCTACTCCAGCCCCCACCAATGCCCCTAAGGCACCTGCTCCCCTAGTGCAGTTACAGTTGGTGGTGGGACTACACAAGCCAAGGGTTTAGTAGGGTTGACCCTGGGTAAGGAGATGAGCTCTGACCTAGTCAGAGAACTCACTCAGGCTGTCCTAGTCTGTGATGGAGGCATGGATGTGACCTCCTCTGTGAGTCCCAGTAATCTGGGCAAGTACAGGCAACAGCCCTTAATCAATGGAAAAGAGGCTTTGGCATTTAGGGACACAGGGGCAAGTGTCACCATGGTGACACAAGACCTTGTGGATCCTGGGCAGATTATACTTGGTGAAATGTACCAAGTGACCAATGCTAGCAATGTCAGAACAGACCATACTTTGGCAGTTGTTAACTTCTCCTGGGGAGGGGTAACTGGCCTTAAGAAGGTTGTGGTAAGTGCAGACCTACCAGTTGAATGCTTGCTTGGCAATGATCTAGAGACTTCAGCTTGGGCAGAAGTGGAGCTCAGGGCCCATGCAGAAATGCTGGGCATCCCTGCAGATGTGTTTGCTGTGACCAGGTCACAAGCCAAAATGTCTAACACTGAACAGGCCTTGGATTCTGGAATAATGGACCAAGTGCCCTCCAAGAAGAGGAGTAGTAGGGTAAAGGCAGTGCCTTCCCCTTGGCTCAGAAGGAAGATCAGTCTCTTGAGGGGGATGATCTCAGTCCTGAGGAAGGAACTGTCCCAGAGGAGCTTGAACCTGACCAGGTTGAGTTCTTGAGGACAGGGGGCCCTTCCAGGGCAGAGCTGAGCCAGGAGCAGCAGAGCTGCCCCTCTCTTGAACCCCTCAGACAGCAAGCTGCTGCTGAGGCTGCTGGGAAAGCTAGTGGTCCCCATACAGTGTATTGGGATGATGGACTCTTGTACTCAGAGTGTAGAGACCCCAAGCCTGGTGCCACCAGGAGGTTGGTTATACCTCTGAAGTTCAGGGGCTTCCTATTGACCCTAGCCCATGACATTCCCTTAGCAGGTCACCTGGGCCAGAACAAGACTTGGGACAGAATTATCCCTCACTTTCACTGGCCCCACATGTCTGAAGACACCAAGGAGTTTTGTCGCTCCTGTGTAACCTGCCAGGCCAGTGGCAAGGCAGGTGGCACCACAAAGGCCCCCCTGATACCACTACCTGTGGTGGGGGTTCCCTTTGAAAGGGTGGGGATTGACATTGTTGGTCCCATGGATCCCCAAACAGATTATGGAGGCCTCTAACATTCCAGGTCATGAGTGTCAAAGGTCTGGTATGTCTCAGTCTGTTAGCCATACGCAGCACTGCTCCTGGATTGGACTTGCCGGTATCTTATGAGTGATGCCCTGCTGTGTGAGATGGAATCCGCTATCTTAACGCTTACCATTTTTTTCAGAATAATACCCCGTCCCCCCCACCCACTCCGCCAATCCCTTTTCAGCGAAGACAATCCTCAAACCATTGTAACATACCCAACAACCCACCCCCCATTTCAAAAATAAAAAGTTAACTAAGTGTGGTGTACACAGGTGGGCGGGGGCTGCCACCCTGGGTGCCCTGTGAATACTTCACATGGGTGGTCGCCATGTTAATAGAAATCTAATGCACATTTGAGCCTGCAATTAAACCTCCTTAAAACAGGATTAACCACTTACATCAGTGGCCGTATTACCATTTGAACGTGTAACTCAAACCAGTGCTTAACACAAACATATATTACTACAGTAGCTATCTCTCAAGCCCCTCAGTTTCACTTATCTGTGTCCATCGAGTGGGTGTTCTGGTATCTACCATCTGGAGGTCACAGGTATTGATGATCCCATTCAGATTAGCGTACATGCAACATCCTGATCAGCATCATGCACCACGCACCAATTATGTCACTGTCCCTGTATGAGCATAGTGTCCCAATCCGCAGCGCCAGCGTGCATCTCCATGCGGGTCCTCTGCTTTAGCGTTGTATGCTCAGTTCAATAAGTGTAAATGGTTTGTGGGTGAGTACCCACTATTCCACATCCGAGGTATTTGCCTGTTCTTCCGGTCCTCCTCTCGGTGATCTTCTGCGTGTACTCTGGGATCCTTTCTGTTCTAGGTACTTTAGCACCTCTTTGGGTTCACTGTATATTTTGACTTCCCATCACCCGTCACACGTAACCTGGCAGGATATAGCATCGCATATGATATGTTTAGGTCGCGACTCGCGAAGTTTCTGTTTCACAGGCACAAACTTCTTTCTCGCCTCCTGGACAAGCGGTGTAAAGTCGGGGTAAATAGATATGTCCATACCCTCATGCTTCAGGCTGCCTAGCTCCCGGGCCTTACGGAGGGCCGCATCACGTATCTATAATTTAAGAGTTTAGCTATTATTGGCCTCGGTCTCGCTCTGGTTGGCGGTGGTGGAGCTAAGGATCTGTGTGCCCTCTCGATAATGAAGACATCAGAGAAGGTTTCTCGCCCCAGGAGAGTTATGAGCAATTGTTCTACATAGCGTTCCATAGGCCCTGTGTTTGTTGTCTCCGCTAGACTCACCAGGCGTATGTTATTACGGCGGGATCTTGCCTCAATATCTTCAGCCTTCGCCATTAATGCTGTCAATTGCTTGTCCATTTTCCCCTGTTTGGTCTCCATTTGAGTATGGGAATCTACGGCTTCGGAGATGAGGCACTCCGCCATATCTATCCGCTCTGTGGGCCGGTCCAGACGCTCTGACATGTGGTCTACACGATAGGTTAAAGAATCAATCTTGCCATCAATATTGGAGAGAGAAGCTTGTATCATTGAAAACATGGCCTGCACATCTCCATTTGAGACTCCGCTCACGGTCGTGGCTGCCTGGTCATCCGAGCAGTGCTCCGCCGGTTTTTTGGATTGTTCAAAGGTGAGTTTAGGTTGACTCCTGTCTGTTTTACCCATGACTTGGCTATCAGCAGTATCCGGTTCCTGCCCGCTTAAATTCACCTTATAATATGATTACAGCGCATATTTGAAGTAGTTGCAGACAATCCCTCCACACGTGTCATTGTAAGCCAACTGTTACTATGTAGCCTTTGGAAGCAAATATGGACAAAGTGAAATCCAGGCGGGCGCCGCAGACACACCCCGTGGGTTGATGTCCTTGGGTGGAATCGCGTCTTCCGCACCGCAGCCCTCCCCAGTAGCAGTGCAAGTGAGTACTCCACTGCTAACAACCAGGCGCTATGGACCACGTGGTGAAGCGGCTGTGGGGCACCACAGCAGTTATGGCAGTTCCTTATGAAGTACGGCAGAAATAGTCAATCTCTGCTACCGTAGATCACGTTCTCCTGACCATAGAAGAGCGTTCGTGGCAGACAATCCTGGTGTTCAGGTTATATAGGGGTTCTTGTGTGGACTCAGCACAGATCTCGGTGCTGCGCTCAGGATTTCACTAGTTTGCGGTGCGGGTCCACATAGTCCCCATCCGGCACAGCCAAGTGTTCTGCTTCCGCTAGGGCGCCAGAACGGGGCCAGACGAGCCACCGGCCGCGCATTCAGCCGCGGCCTGCCGACGTCGCTCTCACCCTCGGCCAGTAAAGGCACCAAGCACGGGTCTTCTGTGGCGGGCGGGCTCCGGTAGGGTCCTCAGGTATTCCGCTGCCCCCAAGTGGTGCCCGACCTCGGACGGTAATCACTCTATCACGGCCGCAGCAGCAGAGCGGCCCTCATGGGCGTGCGTGCCCTGCGTCTCGGCCTATTCCCCACGCAAGCCTGCCGCCCCAGCTCGCGCTTACTCCCAGCAGGCCTCACCAGCGTCAGTCACCAACTCAGCAGTTCGGGGTCCTTTCAGGGCGCAACAAAGGGGCTCATGCTAAGCCACTATCTTCCGATGCTATTTCCTCGTAGATCTGAGGTTCCACAGGCTCATTATGTGCAGGATTATTCAAGGATAGTTCGGCGGCCGAAGGAGCACGCTTAGTAAGCGGCCATCTTCCAGCGTGGCTAGCTCCGCCCCCCATACCTGTATAAACTTAAATGTATTATAGGTTCATCAATAGCAATAGATAAAGTGCAATTAATAAAAACATGATAAAGGTTTCTAACTAATTAAAGTGCATCATTTTTAGATAAAATTGATCATCTAAAAGTTGTTACAAAATGCTATTAAAAAATCAGAAAACCTAAAACCACAGTAAACATATGTAGGACTGCTGACCTGAGATAATACGCTTGACTTATTATAGATATGTATGCAGATCTTCACTATTGTTAAGGCCTCTCGGATAATTGGTATCTAACTCTAAAATGTACTTCGCTTCCAGCCGCCTAAGCTTTTCTTCTCTGTTACTACCTCTCTTCTGAACAGGGACTGCATCAATTATAAAATATTTAAAATGTTTAAGATCACTATTATGGAATTGTTCAAAGTGTCTAGCCACCGGATAACTAGCCACGCGGACGCACGCAGGTAAAGCTGACACTTCTTCTTAAATAGTTCATTTTTGATGGTTTTTACATTGCGCCTATTTGCACATTCTACATATTTACCCCCCCGAATTCCGGGCAAATCTAAAAATCGATTACCCCACCTGCTGCACATTTACTCTTGTTTTACTGGCATTTTCAATCTTTACCTCCTACCTTTGAGGTCGCCTCTCCCCGGTCCACCGCGAGATTCTCTCGTTTGTGTGGAGGGAGATTTGGGTGACTTCCGGTTGCGAGGGAGGTTGGCGTTCTAGCGGCCTCAACCCCCTCTACAAAACTGGATGCTTCGCCAGACGCGCAGCGGACGCGCGCAGGTAAAGCTGACGCTTCTTCTTAAATAGATCATTTTTGATGGTTTTTACATTGCGCCTATTTGCACATTCTACATATTTGCCCCCCGAATTCTGGGCATTTTAAAAATCGATTACCCCACCTGCTGCACATTTACTCTTGTTTTACTGGCATTTTCAATCTTTACCTCCTACCTTTGAGGTCGCCTCTCCCGGGTCCACCGCGAGATTCTCTCGTTTGTGTGGAGGGAGATTTGGGTGACTTCCAGTTGCGAGGAGGTTGGTGTTCTAGCGGCCTCAACCCCCTCTACAAAACCGGGATGCTTCGCCAGACGCGCAGCGGACGCACGCAGGTAAAGCTGACGCTTTTCTTAAATAGATCATTTTTGATGGTTTTTACATTGCGCCTATTTGCACATTCTACATATTTACCCCCTGAATTCCGGGCATTTTAAAAATTGATTACCCCACCTGCTGCACATTTACTCTTGTTTTACTGGCATTTTCAATCTTTACCTCCTACCTTTGAGGTCGCCTCTCCCCTGTCCACCGCGAGATTCTCTTGTTTGTGTGGAGGGAGATTTGGGTGACTTCCGGTTGCGAGGAGTGTAGGAAAGTAGGATCTGCTTCACATGGGTACCCCCACTTTTTGCTGATGCTTCACTGTTTTTCGACTTTAGTCTGGCTGGGGCCCTGCTAATCAGAACCCCAGCCTAGCTGCTTCCTCTCTAAAATGGTTTCCCTGTGCCTTAGGCACATCTCTGATTGGAATCTGGAGTGCCCTTATAAGTCCCTAGTATATGGTATACTATGTACCCAGGGCATAGGTACCTCAGAGGCCTGCCAGGGGCTGAAGCATGTATTATGCCACCCCTGGAAGGCCAGCCAAAATGACACCACAGGCCTGCTACTGCAGCCTGAGTAAGGTGGTGCATGCACCCCTTACAGTGGTATAGGCTACCTATATCACTACCATTGCACACACCTATAAACCTATAAGTCACTCCTATGGCAGGCCTTGACAATCCTGAAGGCAGAGTGCTTGGTTTTTATGTGAGAGGGTGCCCCTGCATGAGCAGAGCCCCTCTGCAGCATTCGGAGTACCTCCTCTGATGCTGTTTGCAGTGCAGCCTGACCATATACTCTTAAGTGCATTATATCCTCGCGGTAGAATGCTAACTTTGGACTGGCTGCACCAAAACATGTCGAGTTTGGTGTCAAACATCTTGGAATACTACCCCCCGCCAGTTCTGGCGGCGGGGGTAGCATTCCACCCTTCTAGAGGGAGAGACATGTACCCACCGGCCTACCCGGTAACTTCTTTCCAGAGCCCTGGCATCACAAAATGGATGCCGCTGCCACAGACACGAGTCTGGCCTCCTGCTGCTGACCGAAACTCCGGCAGGGGAGGCCTGGACAATAGGTTTCCTGTCCCAGGGAGGTGTAACCACCTCCCCAGACAGGATAGTGTGTATTGGGGCTGGGCGGGAGCACTCTCTGGTGCTTTGAAGTCCTGCACTGGGGGCACATTTGGTGTCCCTGTGCATACCCCAGTTCAAACCGGCTCAGGGGCTTCCAGCCCCTGCTCTGGCGCGAAACTGGACAAAGGGAAAGGGGTGTAACCACCCCTCTGCCCTGACCCTCCCACAGGTGGGTCCCCAGAGTATGTCCAACCCCCTAACTTGGTATAAGTATGGGACCCCAGTCCTTAGGACTTTAGATTTACCTGGACGAAACTCTGACACAGAATCCTGGACCTTCGACGCTCTACTTTAAGATTAGAGGACTGAAGAATCTCCCTTGGGGTCAAGGAGTGACTCCCCTGCTTGGCAGGCACCAATGAAGCAATTGTCCGGTCTGCATCGCTGAAGCTCCCGCCGGACGCCGAAGTCTTTGCATCACCAGAGGTGGATTTCCAGACTTCCCCGAGGCTGCCCTGAGTCCCCAGCAAAGCTGAGGCCCGTAGCTGTCGTGGGTAACGTGGAACCGTGACCCCTGGACATCGATCGCATTTGCAAGTGCATCCTCTTCTGGGTCTCCCACGAAGTTGTGCTTTGGGCTCCGAGTAGCCCCAGCCTCCAGCACCGACTGCACCGAAGATCACTGGCCTCCACTCCACGAGTGTCCCGTGAGCCAGCTCTAAGTGCGTCCACTCGAGGCTCCTTCGCGGTCGCTAGTCCGTTGGCTAGTAGGCCCTCCCGAAGGCCAATCTTCTTCTGCTTGGGCTTCCCTGGTTGCTCCAGGCGTGCCCTGACTTACCCTCGCTGGGTGAGTCCCTCAGACCTTGCTGGTCTGCACCACCGTCCTTCTTCTATTTCCACGAGACTTGCCGTTGCCAAGGCTTGTTGGGTCCAATCCGGTCGCCGATACCCCTGCAATCGACAGACGTCATGGGACAGCTCGAATCCAGCTCCTGGTCATCGTCGACGCCTCCTGGACCTCGTGGCTGAAGAGTCAAGACGACCGTCAACCTACCTGAAGCACTCGACATCGGTGGGCATCTGCTCATCGCCTTCCTGGTCACTGGCTAGTGACCCAGACTCTGTCCCCTCTGCTTTCAGGTTCTTCAGATCTTCGATCCACCTTTGGATCCACCCGAACACTTTCGACTTGGCCGCCAGCAGCACTTTGCAGCAGATCGCCATTGAAAACGACGACGAAACCCGACCCCGAAAGACACCTATGCACCCGGCTTCCCTGGGTGAGGTAACTCGAGTACTCCGGTGCTCCCGTGGGTATAGACTCTAGAACAACCCAGTTCTAAAGGGGTTTGCTCCAAGTCCTCCTCTAAGTGTCCCTTTTCTTTAAAATTCCAACCGCGACTTTCCCCATAGAAGTCAACGGCGATTCGCGGCTGTGTTCTCACACTGCACGCGTCCCCCGTGGGTCCCCTGTGTCACTACCTTGGGTGGTTCCTTGTGGTCCAAGCACTTCTACAGGCTCTAGGCCTTGTGTCTAGCTCAGTCGTGGTTCTTATACCACTTTATTGGTATATGGTTTGGTACGCCCCTAGGGCTCAAACGTGTATTTGTGCTATTACTGTTGATAACTAACTTATAACTTATGTACTTCGAACTCTAGCCTCATAAAGAGACTAGAGGGGTGTGTTTAGCAATAAATACATATATTTTGAATATATACCTGGTGTGGTCCTCTTTCATTTGGTCACTCAAGAGATTATAGACTGGTAAAACAAGCTGCTTTACATTCCTTCAAGACTTAGCCTGAAGGCTGCTCTCCATAGCTACCACTAGGATAGCTTTCAATAAAGGTTGTCTTTAACCTATCTCCAATAAGGGGTTGTTTGGACTGGTGCAAGGTGCCCACTATAATTAGTGGACAGCATATACCAGGCCAACTTCTCACATTGGTGTGCAGCGTGTGGGATTCCAGCTTGCTATTGTTTTACCAGATAATCTCAATTGAATTGATCAACTGAAAACCACTAAGGGTACCTTAGGTACATATAAATCAAGCTTAGTATACAGTAAGTTCTACTGAACTTAGAGTTGTGTGTTAAGGGATAGCACACCCTTTCTACAACTCAAGAGAGTTTAGTAGGCCACACTAGAGTAGGTAGTGCATACACCACACCTCACTAGTAATGTCTTCAAAGCCAGGACCCAGTGAGTCCTTGCCAGAAGCCAGTGGGCTTCTTCCCTCCAAGTATGATAAACTCCCATTCTTGGAATTGAGAGCATTATGCAATACTAGGAAGCTGAAGGCAGGCAAAAGTGCCAGCACCCAACACCTCAGGGAGGTGCTACTAGCTGATGATCTCAGCAGGCCCCTAGGGTCTGATGGGGTAGGCAGAGAGGGTGGGGCAGAAGATGAGGAAGGGGTCAGGGGTGAAGAAACCCAGGCCCCCCCTCTGAAACTGGCCAGGAAGGTGACAATGACCTTGCCCTGGAAAACCCAGCTATTCCTGTGGATGAAGAGGAGGATCAGGATGACCTCACCTTTGTCCCCCAGGAAGAGTTGAGAGTGTGCCAAGAAGGGCTAGATCTCCTTCTCAGGAGTCTAACCACTCTGACACCTCAATAGGGACCTCTGTCTCTTCTCATAGGAGAGAGTCCTCTCATGAGAGGAGAAAGAGACTGATTCAGTATGAGCAAGACCAGCTTGAGCTCAGAAAACAGCAGTTGGCTATAGACAGGGAGTCCCTAGATCTCTACAAAGAGAGAAAAAGATGGGACTAGAGTCCCATGGTGGCAGCAATTTCCCCAGAGATAGGGAAAGGTCTTATGACCATAGAAACCTGAGCAAGATTGTCCCTCCCTACCAGAGTGGGGATGACATCCACAAATGGATAACTGCACTGGAGAGGGCCTGTAAAGTACAGAGGGTCCCTCAGGAGCAGTGGGCAGCAATCTTGTGGCTCTCCTTTGCAGACAAAGGTAGAGATAAGCTCCTCACTGTTAGAGAGGAGGATGCTGATAAATACACAGTCTTGAAGAGTGCTCTGATTGATGGGTTTGGCCTAACCACTGAACAATACAGGTTAAAGTTCAGAGATACCCAAAAAGCACAGACTCAAGACTGGGTGGACTTTGTTGATTGTTCTGCCAAGGCTCTGGAAGGTTGGTTATTGGGCAGTAAGGTATGTGACTTCACAGGATTGTACAATCTTATCATGAGGGAGCAGATTCTTAATAATTGTCAAAATCAGCTGTTGCATCAGCACCTGGTGGACTCTGATCTGACCTCTCCCCAAGAATTGGGAAAGAAGGCAGACAAATGGGTCAGAACCAGGGTGAGGCAGAAGGTACAGAACCAAGGTGGTGACCCTAAGAAGCAAGATTCTAAAAACTCTGATAAGGGTGGGGAGAAGGGTAAAGACCAGAAGTCTTCACAAGGCCCCCAAAAATCTTCTTCAGGTGGGGAGTCACAGTCTAACAAGGGAAAAGGCCAAAAGAAACCATGGTGCAAGGTCTGTAAGCAAAAGACCCACTGGACCAGTGATTGCACCAAGTCCAAAGACTCTACTCCAGCCCCCACCAATGCCCCTAAGGCACCTGCTCCCCCTAGTGCAGTTACAGTTGGTGGTGGGACTACACAAGCCAAGGGTTTAGTAGGGTTGACCCTGGGTAAGGAGATGAGCTCTGACCTAGTCAGAGAACTCACTCAGGCTGTCCTAGTCTGTGATGGAGGCATGGATGTGACCTCCTCTGTGAGTCCCAGTAATCTGGGCAAGTACAGGCAACAGCCCTTAATCAATGGAAAAGAGGCTTTGGCATTTAGGGACACAGGGGCAAGTGTCACCATGGTGACACAAGACCTTGTGGATCCTGGGCAGATTATACTTGGTGAAATGTACCAAGTGACCAATGCTAGCAATGTCAGAACAGACCATACTCTGGCAGTTGTTAACTTCTCCTGGGGAGGGGTAACTGGCCTTAAGAAGGTTGTGGTAAGTGCAGACCTACCAGTTGAATGCTTGCTTGGCAATGATCTAGAGACTTCAGCTTGGGCAGAAGTGGAGCTCAGGACCCATGCAGAAATGCTGGGCATCCCTGCAGATGTGTTTGCTGTGACCAGGTCACAAGCCAAAATGTCTAACACTGAACAGGCCTTGGATTCTGGAATAATGGACCAAGTGCCCTCCAAGAAGAGGAGTAGTAGGGTAAAGGCAGTGCCTTCCCCTTGGCTCAGAAGGAAGATCAGTCTCTTGAGGGGGATGATCTCAGTCCTGAGGAAGGAACTGTCCCAGAGGAGCTTGAACCTGACCAGGTTGAGTTCTTGGGGACAGGGGGCCCTTCCAGGGCAGATCTGAGCCAGGAGCAGCAGAGCTGCCCCTCTCTTGAACCCCTCAGACAGCAAGCTGCTGCTGAGGCTGCTGGGAAAGCTAGTGGTCCCCATACAGTGTATTGGGATGATGGACTCTTGTACTCAGAGTGTAGAGACCCCAAGCCTGGTGCCACCAGGAGGTTGGTTATACCTCTGAAGTTCAGGGGCTTCCTATTGACCCTAGCCCATGACATTCCCTTAGCAGGTCACCTGGGCCAGAACAAGACTTGGGACAGAATTGTCCCTCACTTTCACTGGCCCCACATGTCTGAAGACACCAAGGAGTTTTGTCGCTCCTGTGTAACCTGCCAGGCCAGTGGCAAGGCAGGTGGCACCACAAAGGCCCCCTGATACCACTACCTGTGGTGGGGGTTCCCTTTGAAAGGGTGGGGATTGACATTGTTGGTCCCATGGATCCCCAAACAGCATCTGGGCACAGGTTTATCCTGGTGGTAGTGGATCATGCCACCAGGTACCCAGAGGCTATTCCCCTTAGGACCACTACAGCACCTGTGGTGGCAAGGGCCCTCCTGGGAATTTTCTCAAGAGTGGGCTTCCCTAAGGAGGTTGTATCAGACAGGGGTGCTAACTTTATGTCTGGATACTTGAAAGCAATGTGGAAGGAGTGTGGAGTGACTTACAAGTTCACCACACCCTATCACCCACAATGCAATGGTTTAGTTGAGAGATTCAACAAAACCTTGAAGGGCATGATTAAAGGGCTCCCAGAAAAGCTTAGGCGAAGATGGGACATACTCTTGCCCTGCCTTTTATTTGCATACAGGGAGGTGCCTCAAAAGGGGTTGGCTACAGCCCTTTTGAACTTTTGTTTGGTCACCCTGTCAGGGGCCCATTGTGCTTGGTGAAGGAAGGATGGGAGTTACCTCTCAAGCCCCCAAAGCAAGACATAGTGGACTATGTACTTGGTCTCCGCTCCAGGATGGCTGAGTACATGAAAAAGGCAACTAAAAACCTTGAGGCTAGCCAGGAACTGCAAAAAGCCTGGCATGACCAAAAGGCTGTACTGACTGTTTACCAGCCAGGACAGAAGGTGTGGGTGCTGGAGCCAGTGGCCCCAGCAGCTCTCCAAGACAAATGGAGTGGACCCCATACCATTGTTGAACAGAAGGGTGAGGTTACCTACTTAGTAGACCTGGGAACACCCAGGAGTCCCCACAGGGTTCTCCATGTCAACAGATTAAAACCATATGTGGACAGGGCAGACATGGGCTTGCTCATGGCTACTGATGAGGGACAGGAGGAAGAGAGTGACCCACTCCCTGACCTGCTCTCACAGAACCCTGATGATGGGTCAGTGGATGGTGTAGCCTTGGCAGGCAGCCTCACTGCCCAGCAGCAAACTGATTGCAGACAGGTGCTCAATCAGTTCAGGCACATATTCTCACTGACACCCAGTCAGACCACCTGGTGCACTCATGAAGTGGACACTGGGGACAGTCTGCCTATTAAAAATAAGATTTATAGGCAACCTGACCATGTCAGGGACTGTATCAGGACAGAAGTCCAGAAGATGTTGGATTTGGGAGTTATTGAACCCTCAGATAGCCCTTGGGCTAGTCCAGTGGTCCTTGTGCCAAAACCTCACACCAATGGTGGGAAAAGAGAGATGAGGTTTTGTGTGGACTACAGGGGTCTCAATGCAGTCACTAGGACTGATGCCCATCCAATACCTAGGGCAGATGAGCTGATAGACACTTTGGCCTCAGCCAAGTATCTAAGCACATTTGACCTGACAGCTGGCTACTGGCAGATCAGACTAGCTGATGATGCAAAGCCAAAGACAGCATTCTCAACCCCTAGTGGGCATTATCAATTTGTGGTGATGCCCTTTGGTCTGAAGAATGCACCTGCCACTTTTCAGAGGTTGGTGAATACAGTCCTTACAGGTCTGGAAGCCTATAGTGCAGCATATCTAGATGATATTGCTGTCTTTAGCTCCACCTGGGAGGATCACCTGGTCCACCTCAGAAATGTTTTGCAGGCCCTGCAGAAAGCAGGCCTGACTATCAAGGCCACCAAGTGCCAGATAGGGCAGAGTCAGGTTGTGTACCTGGGCCACCTTGTGGGTGGAGGCCAGGTTCAACCCTTGCAGAGCAAGATCCAGACCATCATGGACTGGACTGCTCCAACTACCCAGACTCAGGTGAGAGCCTTTTTAGGCCTGACTGGGTACTATAGGAGATTTGTCAAGGGGTATGGATCAATAGTGACACCCCTGAATGACTTAACTTCCAAGAAAATGCCCAAAAAGGTTCAGTGGACAGTTAGCTGTCAAAAGGCATTTGATGACCTAAAGCAGGCCATGTGCACTGCTCCCATTCTACAGAGTCCTGATTACTCCAAGAAGTTCATTGTCCAAACAGATGCATCTGAATTGGGGGTAGGGGCTGTACTGTCACAATTGAATGATGAAGGTCAGGATCAGCCAGTAGCTTTTATTAGCAGAAGGCTGACCCCTAGAGAGAAACGTTGGTCAGCCATTGAGAGGGAGGCCTTTGCTGTGGTCTGGGCTCTGAAGAAGTTGAGGCCATACTTGTTTGGTACTCACTTCCTTGTTCAAACAGACCATAAGCCCCTCTTATGGCTAAAACAAATGAAGGGTGAAAACCCCAAACTGCTTAGGTGGTCCATTTCCCTACAGGGGATGGACTTCACAGTGGAACATAGACCTGGGAGTAACCATGCCAATGCAGATGGACTCTCTAGGTACTTCCACTTAGAACATGAAGACTTAACTGGGCAAGGTTAGTTTAATGTCCCTACGTTTGGGGGGGTTGTGTAGGAGAGTAGGATCTGCTTCACATGGGTACCCCCACTTTTTGCTGATGCTTCACTGTTTTTCGACTTTAGTCTGGCTGGGGCCCTGCTAATCAGAACCCCAGCCTAGCTGCTTCCTCTCTAAAATGGTTTCCCTGTGCCTTAGGCACATCTCTGATTGGAATCTGGAGTGCCCTTATAAGTCCCTAGTATATGGTATACTATGCACCCAGGGCATAGGTACCTCAGAGGCCTGCCAGGGGCTGAAGCATGTATTATGCCACCCCTGGAAGGCCAGCCAAAATGACACCACAGGCCTGCTACTGCAGCCTGAGTAAGGTGGTGCATGCACCCCTTACAGTGGTATAGGCTACCTATATCACTACCATTGCACACACCTATAAACCTATAAGTCACTCCTATGGCAGGCCTTGACAATCCTGAAGGCAGAGTGCTTGGTTTTTATGTGAGAGGGTGCCCCTGCATGAGCAGAGCCCCTCTGCAGCATTCGGAGTACCTCCTCTGATGCTGTTTGCAGTGCAGCCTGACCATATACTCTTAAGTGCATTATATCCTCGCGGTAGAATGCTAACTTTGGACTGGCTGCACCAAAACATGTCGAGTTTGGTGTCAAACATCTTGGAATACTACCCCCCGCCAGTTCTGGCGGCGGGGGTAGCATTCCACCCTTCTAGAGGGAGAGACATGTACCCACCGGCCTACCCGGTAACTTCTTTCCAGAGCCCTGGCATCACAAAATGGATGCCGCTGCCACAGACACGAGTCTGGCCTCCTGCTGCTGACCGAAACTCCGGCAGGGGAGGCCTGGACAATAGGTTTCCTGTCCCAGGGAGGTGTAACCACCTCCCCAGACAGGATAGTGTGTATTGGGGCTGGGCGGGAGCACTCTCTGGTGCTTTGAAGTCCTGCACTGGGGGCACATTTGGTGTCCCTGTGCATACCCCAGTTCAAACCGGCTCAGGGGCTTCCAGCCCCTGCTCTGGCGCGAAACTGGACAAAGGGAAAGGGGTGTAACCAGCCCTCTGCCCTGACCCTCCCACAGGTGGGTCCCCAGAGTATGTCCAACCCCCTAACTTGGTATAAGTATGGGACCCCAGTCCTTAGGACTTTAGATTTACCTGGACAAAACTCTGACACAGAATCCTGGACCTTCGACGCTCTACTTTAAGATTAGAGGACTGAAGAATCTCCCTTGGGGTCAAGGAGTGACTCCCCTGCTTGGCAGGCACCAACGAAGCAATTGTCCGGTCTGCATCGCTGAAGCTCCCGCCGGACGCCGAAGTCTTTGCATCACCAGAGGTGGATTTCCAGACTTCCCGAGGCTGCCCTGAGTCCCCAGCAAAGCTGAGGCCCGTAGCTGTCGTGGGTAACGTGGAACCGTGACCCCTGGACACCGATCGCATTTGCAAGTGCATCCTCTTCTGGGTCTCCCACGAAGTTGTGCTTTGGGCTCCGAGTAGCCCCAGCCTCCAGCATCGACTGCACCGATGATCACTGGTCTTTACTCCACGAGTGTCCCGTGAGCCAGCTCTAAGTGCATCCACTTGAGGCTCCTTCGCGTTCGCTAGTCCATTGGCTAGTAGGCCCTCCCGAAGGCCAATCTTCTTCTGCTTGGGCTTCCCTAGTTGCTCCAGGCGTGCCCTGACTTACCCTCGCTGGGTGAGTCCCTCAGACCTTGCTGGTCTGCACCACCGTCCTTCTTCTATTTCCACGAGACTTGCCGTTGCCAAGGCTTGTTGGGTCCAATCCGGTCGCCGACACCCCTGTAACTGACAGACGTCGTGGGACAGCTCGAATCCAGCTCCTAGTTGTCGTCGACGCCTCCTGGACCTCGTGGCTGAAGAGTCAAGATGACCTTCAACCTACCTGAAGCACTCGACATCGGTGGGCATCTGCTCATCGCCTTCCTGGTCACTGGCTAGTGACCCAGACTCTGTCCCCTCTGCTTTCAGGTTCTTCAGATCTTCGATCCACCTTTGGATCCACCCGAACACTTTCGACTTGGCCGCCAGCAGCACTTTGCAGCAGATCGCCATTGAAAACGACAACGAAACCCGACCCCGAAAGACACCTATGCACCCGGCTTCCCTGGGTGAGGTAACTCGAGTACTCCGGTGCTCCCGTGGGTATAGACTCTAGAACAACCCAGTTCTAAAGGGGTTTGCTCCAAGTCCTCCTCTAAGTGTCCCTTTTCTTTAAAATTCCAACCGCGACTTTCCCCATAGAAGTCAACGGCGATTCGCGGCTGTGTTCTCACACTGCACGCGTCCCCCGTGGGTCCCCTGTGTCACTACCTTGGGTGGTTCCTTGTGGTCCAAGCACTTCTACAGGCTCTAGGCCTTGTGTCTAGCTCAGTCGTGGTTCTTATACCACTTTATTGGTATATGGTTTGGTACGCCCCTAGGGCTCAAACGTGTATTTGTGCTATTACTGTTGATAACTAACTTATAACTTATGTACTTCGAACTCTAGCCTCATAAAGAGACTAGAGGGGTGTGTTTAGCAATAAATACATATATTTTGAATATATACCTGGTGTGGTCCTCTTTCATTTGGTCACTCAAGAGATTATAGACTGGTAAAACAAGCTGCTTTACATTCCTTCAAGACTTAGCCTGAAGGCTGCTCTCCATAGCTACCACTAGGATAGCTTTCAATAAAGGTTGTCTTTAACCTATCTCCAATAAGGGGTTGTTTGGACTGGTGCAAGGTGCCCACTATAATTAGTGGACAGCATATACCAGGCCAACTTCTCACAGGGAGGTTGTCGTTCTAGCGGCCTCAACCTCCTCTACAAAACCAGATGCTTCGCCTGACGCGCAGCGGACGCGCGCAGGTTAAGCTGATGCTTCTTCTTAAATAGATCATTTTTGATGGTTTTTACATTGCGCCTATTTGCACATTCTACATATTTACCCCCCGAATTCCGGGCATTTTAAAAATCGATTACCCCACCTGTCGCACATTTACTCTTGTTTTACTGGCATTTTCAATCTTTACTTCCTACCTTTGAGGTTGCCTCTCCCCGGTCCACCGCGAGATTCTCTCGTTTGTGTGGAGGGAGATTTGGGTGACTTCCGGTTGCGAGGGAGGTTGGCGTTCTAGCGGCCTCAACCCCGTCTACAAAACCGGATGCTTCGCCAGACGCGCAGCGGACGCACGCAGGTAAAGCTGACGCTTCTTCTTAAATAGATCATTTTTGATGGTTTTTACATTGCGCCTATTTGCACATTCTACATATTTACCCCCCTGAATTCCGGGCATTTTAAAAATTGATTACCCCACCTGCAGCACATTTACTCTTGTTTTACTGGCATTTTCAATCTTTACCTCCTACCTTTGAGGTCGCCTCTCCCCTGTCCACCGCGAGATTCTCTTGTTTGTGTGGAGGGAGATTTGGGTGACTTCTGGTTGCGAGGGAGGTTGGCGTTCTAGCGGCCTCAACCTCCTCTACAAAACCAGATGCTTCGCCAGGCGCGCAGCGGACGCGCGCAGGTAAAGCTGATGCTTCTTCTTAAATAGATCATTTTTGATGGTTTTTACATTGTGCCTATTTGCACATTCTACATATTTATCCCCCGAATTCCGGGCATTTTAAAAATCGATTACCCCACCTGTTGCTCATTTACTCTTGTTTTACTGGCATTTTCAATCTTTACCTCCTACCTTTGAGGTCGCCTCTCCCCGGTCCACCGCGAGATTCTCTCGTTTGTGTGGAGGGAGATTTGGGTGACTTCCGGTTGCGAGGGAGGTTGGCGTTCTAGCGGCCTCAACCCCCTCTACAAAACCGGATGCTTTGCCAGATGCGCAGTGGACGCGCGCAGCAGGCGCGCCAAAGGCAAGCCCGTCTGCGTCCGTCCATGCCCTGACGTCGCCAGGAGCCAGGGACCCTGCTCGTCCCGCTTCCGAGCTGGGCCTGACCCCTCTGTTGTCCTATTCCAGCAAGGAGCTACTAGATCTGAGAACAGACCCACCGCCCCACTGCTGGTCTGGGACCTGGCCAACCTTAGAGGGCCCTTTCTCCTGCCGGGCCTGCCGGAATCAAGGCACTTCTACAGAGGCTGCTTCCACCTGCGGGGAACCCCGGTGCTCTCCCTATAGCAAACGCCCCCCCCTCTCTAAGCACGCTACCTCCCCCATTAAGGACTTAGTGAAACCACCCAACAATTCCAAATCGGATTGGAAAGGTGTCTTATGTAATGTTAGATCCCTACCAAAACACACAATTGAGATATGGGACCTCCTCTCCTCCAAGAACCCAGATTTAGGTTTCTTGACAGAAACGTGGCTCAAGCTTCACTCGACTCCCGCCATCACGCTAGCCCTGCCTGATGGCTATAGGATCATAAGAATGGACAGACAGCCAAAGGTGGGGGGCGGGATAGCTATAATACATAAGGACAGCATCAAAGTCACCTCACTCGAGCAACGATGCAATGCCAATATTGAAATTCTAGGCTTCCGGATAGATCTTCCTTCGCAACTCAGTTGGAAGGGGGCCTTAGTCTATCGGCCCCCTGGCCCCTTGACAGATTTCTCACTCCAACTTACTGAATTAATAGCCCCCCATGTGATTTCGACCAATAACTTTTTACTGTTGGGAGATTTTAATGTTCACTGCGAATGTTGTACTACTAACCCTGATGCGTCGACGCTTTTGGCAGACCTTGCCCTTTTAGGCCTACTTAAGCTCAACGAGGGTCCAACGCATATAGCTGGTCACACACTGGACATTATTTTCACCAATTCTTCCAGTATTCTGTGCGAACCTCCCCAGCCGCTGACATGGTCAGATCATGCATCCATCGAATTCCTTATCCAGGGTCCCAGGGAGGCGGACGCACCCCGCCCTGCCTCTCACTGTATTCGTAGACAATGGAAGAAAATCTCTCCGGAGCGTTTCCAAGCTTCCTTTTTGGCACCTTGGGACATTGAACCGGACAATATAGAGGATGGATTAGCTAAGTACAATTCCGCTGTCACCTGCGCCATTGACCAGCTTGCGCCGCTGAAATCATCTCAAAACACCTCTAAGCGTCCCCAGACAGCCTGGTTTTCCCTTGAGCTCCGGGCTCAAAAACGGCAGTGTAAAAAACAGGAAAGACGATGGCGTATTACCCATGATGAGAGGGATAAAGACAGATTCAAGGTCACTCTCTCTTGCTATCACAAGAACATAAGGGCTGCACGGAAAGCCTATATCGCATCTCAGCTTGCCCAGGCTGGGAATGTTCCCAAAACCCTTTACCAAATCCTTAAGTCCTTTACTAATCCCAAGGCCTGTGATAATCTAGAGGCCCCCTCACAAACTCTCTGCAATGATATCGCACAACATTTCTTGCAGAAAATCGAGTGTATCTATGACAAGATTATCTCGTCAGGGAGCCAGCCTCCGGTTGCTATGGCATACGACCCGCCAGTACATGTAAACACTCAGCTGCTAGAGAGATTCCCCCCTCTGACTCCGGTCGACGTGGAAGCATTACTTCGTACAGTAAAATCTGGCTCCCCCCTTGATATCATCCCGGCCAAAATCGTTGCCTCCTTGTCCCGTCAACTGTCCTCATCCATAGGGTCTCTTCTCAATCTTTCCATGAGAGCGGGTTGTCTTCCTCTGGAATGGAAGGCAGCACAGGTTATGCCTGTCCGCAAGAACACCAAAGCTCCCCTGGCAGATCTCTCCAATCTCCGTCCCATCTCGCTACTCCCTCTCCTGAGCAAGTTACTAGAAAAACATATCAACAAACATCTGTCTGACCATGTCGAACTTACTGGCAGCCTGGATACCTCCCAGTCAGGTTTTAGGCCCAAATACAGCACAGAATCTGCCCTGCTAGCGGTCACGGATAACATCAGGATGACCTTAGATAGGGGTCAATTTACGATTTTGGTGCTGTTGGACCTTTCTGCCGCGTTCGACGCGGTCTCTCATCAGATATTGCTCAGGAGACTGGAGGAGATCGGACTTAGAGACACTGCGCTTCAGTGGATGACGAGCTTCCTATCCTCCCGTACCCAGACCATCAATCTAGGCCTGTACCGTTTGGCGACTATGGAACTGACCAAGGGAGTACCCCAGGGCTCCTGTCTGAGCCCTACCCTGTTTAATATCTATGTTGCTCCCTTGGCCAATCTCCTCAGGACCTGTGGTTTCATTCCCATTTCATACGCCGACGATACTCAGCTCCTATTTTCTTTCAGCAAATTCACCCCATCTGTTCAATCGGCTTTCTCCTCTGGTATGAGGGCTATTTTTAATTGGATGAGATGCAATTTTCTTCAATTCAACATTGGGAAGACTGAGATTATGCTTTTCAGAGAGGCCCCCTTGCTGTGGACTCCCGAATGGTGGCCGGGGGACCTTGGCGCTCCCCCTGCCCCCAAGTCCCTTGTTAAGAACCTGGGCATCCACTTGGACCATGCTCTCACTTTGAAGGAGCACGCTGCTCAGACAGCTGGCTCTTGCTTTCACACGCTGGGTCTTTTGTGCCAAGTTTTTCCTCTGCTCCTGATTCCACTCGGAAAACCTTGACTCAGGTACTTATACTGAGTCGTTTGGACTACTGCAACGTCCTCCTGGTCTCAGCCAATGAGTCCTCGCTATGTAGATTGCAGGTGGTTCAGAACACCGCGGCGCGCCTGGTCCTGAATGCCCCCCCCAAAACCGCCTCCCTCCCTCTCCTCCATCAGCTCCATTGGCTCCCAGTGCGTAAGCGGGTAAAGTTTAAAGACTGCTGCACTGTTCACAAAGCCTTACACAACATTGGTCCTTCTTATCTTGCCGAGAAATTCACGCCCTATGCGCCTTCCAGGACCCTTCGCTCAGGAACCAAATCTCTTCTTGTGGTCCCTAGAGTCAGGAAAGCTAGGTTGGGTGGGAAGGCATTCTCCCACTTTGGCCCTCTCTACTGGAATCAGCTCCCTATTCATCTGAGACAATGTCCCGATCATCTCCAATTTAGGAAGCTCCTTAAGACCTTCTTATTCTGATCCCGCTCATTAGCTTTCCTTGCAGCCCTGTCCGCAGCGCAGAGATACCCCTTCGGGGTTCGATTCAGGCGCTATATAAATATATAAATAAATAAATAAATCTTTGTTGACTATGGCCCTAATATGCTGCAAAATCCTCTTATGTGCTTGCAGTATGGTACTGCCTACATACTGCAAGCCGCAACTGCATTCCAGTATGTAGACTACGTGATCAGTTCTGCATGTTAAATATTTATCGATCACCTGCATTCTATCACTAAATGCTGTCTGATAAGCCGTTTTATTGGTACCATATTTGCAAGCTTTGCAGCTAATGCACTTAAAAAAACCTTTCCTTGCAGTGAGCCAAGTCCCTGTTTGTGTGTCCTCTGGGCTGCTTTTTACTAAAGCGTTGACCATCGATGCTGTCTTCCTGTAGGTAATTGCGGGTGTTTTAGGTAACAAATGGCCTATTACTGGGTCATCTAAAACCAATGGGCAATTATGCTTTATAATGCTTTTTAGCTGTTTTTCCTGCTTGGTGTATGTTAAAATAAGTCTGGTTGGTTCAGCCACTCGATCACTATGTGTATTCTCGTCCATGCCTTCCTGCTTCTTTTTGCTCTGCAACAGGTCAGATCTAGCTCTTTGTCTTGATTTTACTATGGCGGCATCAATAATTTCAGTTTTATACCCTCTCACCAAGAATCTTTCCTTACTTTCTTGTTGTTTAATAGCTAGATCTGCCTCATCACTGCATATTCTCCTTATCCTTAGCATTTCTCCGTAAGGGATGCTTTGTATAAGGTGTGCAGGGTGCGAGCTCGTGGCATGCAGTATAGTATTGCCTGCAGTTTGTTTACGATGCATGGATGTAGCGATCTTGTTGTTTAAAATATGAACCTGGACATCTAAAAAGGTCACCTTCTCTGAGCTAATGGTTGAGGTAATATTCAAATTAATATCATTTACATTGATCAACGAGATAACATCCATTGCACTCTGCTCAGTCCCACTCCAAATTATAAACAAATCATCGATAAACCTTAACCAGGTTACTATGCTTTCTTGAAATATGTGGCTAAATTGTTTCTTGAGGACCAGCTCCTCCCACCAGCCCATATGCAAACAAGCATAGCTGGGAGAGAAGCTGCCCCCATGGCCACTCCCTGGACCTATTAGTAAATCTGATTTTTAAACATAAATAGATTGTTCGCCAAGCAGAACAGAAGCATGCTGATTAACATTCGATTGTGCTGTGCAAATTTTAGAGGACGATAACTCATAAAGTGCTCAACTGCTCTGATGCCATCTTTATGTCTTAAAACCCTGCACTAGCTGCCCATAAGTTGCAGAGTACAATTCAAGGCACTCTGCATCACCTATCAGGCTAAATACAAAGGTGGCCCACACATTTTCCATCAGCTGATCACACCATAACACACCAACAGGGCTCTTACATCCAACAGTCTAGACCTTCTTGCTGTTCTCAGAGTCAAAAAAGCCAGAAGTGGAGGTCGTTCTTTTACATTTCTTGCACCGAAGCTCTCGAACCCTTTGCCTACTAGCCTGATCATAGAAGACGATTTTATGATTTTTAGAAAGAAAGTAAAAACTTACCTCTTCCCTTAAATTTTTATCATTCTATTTCACTCTAGCTAACTCTGATAGCTCTAAGAAGCCTGGTGCTGGGTAGCCACGCGCTTTTTAAAACTGGTGGATAGAATAGAATGGAATGTCTGCCATGCTTATGAATGCAGTCACAGTGAACATTTCATTATGATTTTTTTGGGAGCACAAGAAAATCTATGCCAAGATGTGAGCTGTGCATGCACAAGCATCAGTGGTGGCATCGTGAAATGTTTTTCTTATTCTTTAAGAAAATTCATTCCACTATGATGCTGTGCATGTATACACATATGCAGCGGCTTTCTTTGATGATTTTGCATAAATAAAAAGAAACACTGTAAGATGCCCACTGTGTGGGTGTGCATGCATGTGCCTGCTTAGGCATGCATTGTGGCAACCTCGGAATTATTTTTTCATACTTATCCCATACTTTCGAGGCACTACATAACACTGACCCAGCATACCTCAATAATCACATCTGCTTTCACAAACCTTCCAGACACCTCCACTTGTTCGGACTCCTACTTTCACACATTCCAGTGATCCAGAAAACTAGATCCAGCAGTCAAGCCTTCTCCTACATCGCTCCTAAAGCATGGAATGATTTGCCACCACACATAAGAGCTTCCACCTCACTTCTTGAATTTTGCAAGAAGTTGAAGATCTAGCTTTTCAAATAGTCCCACTATGCCCTAGGTTTGGCTGTGCTTACCCCTGCTCAGTGCAAGAATACCCTCCTGGGTGATAGTGCTCTCTAAAAATCTGCACAACATAACAAAATGTACCACTTGAAGAAGGTGGCACAAATGGGGACCCGTAACAGTGTGAAACAGCAAAATCACTTGCAGAACTTATTGACAACACCAAAAACCTTTAAAAGTACACAGGGGGAACACAGGGGTGGAGAATCAGGGCACGAGTCGGGGAACCACGTGGTTGGACGGCGTCCCCCCACTTATTTTACAGGGTGGACGCCGTCCCCCCTGCTCAAAGGCTGGACTTTGTAAGATGGCGACGTTACTTGCCCGCACGGCCGCCCCAAACTTTCTAAGATTTCGTTGACTTACCCGTCCATCTCCCAACTACAGGGCTGGCTGTCAATCTTATGTATCGCGCGAATGCGCTACCTATCAACGTTCTGCTTTGCCCTTTGAACCTTGCCGGGCGCCTACCAGTGGACGCTGTGACCTGCGACCAATCAGTGGCCATAGCAGTCGTCATGGAATTGGCCTGATCCGGAAATTGTCGTGTCTCGCCACATGATCTCCCGGACTGCAAGTGCGCAAAAACAAATGGCTTGTGTTGTGCCCCTAAGGCGAGACGTAATGAGTACTTTTACTATTTCAATAGAGGTGAGCTAAGAAGTATGTGCCTACTTTAAAATAGCCGCCATATTTACGAACAACTTCACGTCACTAAAGACATTGGCATTTCTTTTTATAAGCGTCTTCTTTTTTCGTCGTAGATCAGTAATGACACTAAATTGAAAATGACCCCTTCGTTCAAACACATCGAAAGCGCGGTAGAAAAATAACTCTGAAGCTTCGACACTCAACCAATCTTCATCACAGAGTTACGATTACCAATTCAAAATGGCAACACCAGACGAGGTATTTCCTGTTGCCTTTCTTTTATGTCCATGCTCAGTCAGGAAGGATTGCAGATGTAAAGATAGGCGCGCACTGCTGCATCACGCTGGGTAGCGACAGCAGCCTGTTCTTTTTTTTATAAACACGGTCTCTAGTCATTCTTCGTTACATGACCGCCAATATGGAAGTTTCCCTGCCTCGGAAACGCTATTACCGACAGAGAGAACATTCCAATTCTATGGCCGTTCAGACGTTTGATTAGTAAGTGAACATTTTTTTAATGACCAACTTTATTGACGACAGTTGGCAAAGTGAGCACATTTTGAATCAACTTTATTGAAAACAAAGTAGCTGGCATTTAAACAAACCTGATTTAAACTTACTGGTAGGGTTGATAAACCATTAAGAATAACCTTTGTTTCATTTTTTTTTTAAGTGTCTAACTACTACTGTTAATGATGGGTATATGTTTTAGATGAAGTAACTTCCAGGATATTAGGTGACAGGTTTTTAGGATCTAGGAATGTTTGAGGGCCATACTTTAGAGAGGTTAGTCGGATGTAATAATGAATTCTATTTTTAAAGGCACATAACTGTTACTATTATACTTTGTAGCTTGGTTTTCACTGAGTGGAAAGTGTCACTCTAAGTGTCACACATACACACTGAAACCATGGAAATGTCACACATAAGTAGGGCTCCAGGTTTTATGGTATTTATTTTTTTAACATTTCCGTCTGTATTTATCCATATTTATCTTTTGGCCATTTTATCTGTATTTATCCATATTTATTTTGTGCTTTGAGTATAAATGAAGTTGTCAAACTGTACATTTCCATATTTATTTAACTGATAGACGCGCACTCATACTTTGCTGTCTGTCGTGTTTTAGCTATTTAAGCAGGAAAATATTACATAACAATACATCCACTGTAAATACTAGCATTATACCATAAATGTACAAACTCTGCTTTTGTTCATGGTGCCATGTTTTAGTATGCCTCGCTTACAGCACTTAGGGCCCCATGCATCATCCAGAATCGTCAGAACGGGCAGATTCGCAGAATCTGCCCTTTGCGACCTGTATTTTTGCATTTGGGATGCATCATCCCAAATGCAAAAATCGCAATTTAAGGAATCGCAAAATTGCGATTACTTAAGTATGATTGCATTTAAGGAATCGCAAATTGAGATTCCTTAAATGCAATTCAACAAAGTAAAAAAATTGCGATTTCGCTACTAGGGGCGCAATTTACCATGAAGTTGAACTTCATGGTAAATTGCAAAAATTTGAGAAATGCACTAAAGTGCATTTTTCAAAGTTGAAGGTTACACACACACATGTCCTTGGGACATGTGTGTGCACAACATATGTGCACGGATCAATTTCAGGGTGCAACAGGGTGTCCTTTTGATACCCCTGCACCCTTGAAATTGCATGCGCAATTGCATGCGCAATTTGCGAGTACTCTATTGGATAGGAAACTAAGAAAAAGTGAAGAAAGTTGGGCTGCAGAGCGTGCTGAAAGAAAAAGAAATAATAGTCCTTGCATGTCAACAGTGGAACGATACAATTCAATCAACAGCGATGAAAGGTAGAAATGCTGCAGGAGTGGGCCTAACACAAGAACAGGGAGAAAATTCATCTGCTGAGGAGCAAAGGGACAAGATAGACAATGAAGCCTTTAAATCATGAGCAAGGGCTAATGCAAAGCACGTTGTAGGTACTGAAGGTAGCAGGTCTTCAAAAACAGACAGTTAAATCTGGCTGTAGGCGAAACCAAAAAATGGTTGGAAAGTGAATAAGTACGGCTTATTTCTCTGCGTGTGCTTTGGTTCTTGTCTGTAGTGAAAATGTGTGTGTTTGAGCATTTGCATATGTGAGAAATGCATTCATGAGATTCGTATGAATGTTCGTTGGGTTGTGCATGGATGAGAGAGATAGAGTGAGAGTGTCTGTGAAGAGTGGTGTGCAGGGGCGGCTCCTCCGTTACGGCAGACAGCGTCGCCCCACTGCTGGAACCAGCAGACACATGTAAAATAAAATGATAATAAAGCAGTTAATAAAACTGCTATATTATCATTTTATTTTACTCCAGAGCTGCCGCCGAGTCTCGAGGGCGGGGGCCATCAGGAGCAGGAGGAGTGGTGGGCTCAGTGTACTGCCAGTGCGCATGTAGGTTTGGCCGGTCGTGTTAGGACGGCCAAACCGACATGCATACTTGGATATCTCCAGGCTATTGCTTGGAGATATCAGCAGGGCTCAGGAGCTCAGGATCCCAGTCCCTCCTGAGCGTGGAACCAGACCTCTCCGCCCAATCGCTACCTTCTCTTATGCTGGGTAATACCAGCATGAGAGTAGCATCTGGATCGGCGCAGGGGAGTCTGGGAGCCTATGTGAGCATCGTCTGAAGAGGTAGGGAAGTCAGGCTGTAAGTGCGTTTTTTTTTAAATTTATTATCCCGACCCTCCCTCCCCTCCTGCGCTGTCCCACTGATTTCTCCAGCTTGCGACTGCCACTGAATGTGTGTGATGGATGTGTTTGAATTGATGGGGGTATGTATTTATGAATGAGGTTTGCATTGCTATTTTTGTGAGTGGTGTGGGTGTTTTTTAGGCATATGACAATATGTATGCATCGAAGTTGTTTGCATATGCATGTGGGTAACCATGCATCTGTATCTGTTCTCTGGATACATATGTTTAGGCTGTGCGTTAAGCGTGCCTGTGAGAGGGGGCAACGTGTGCTTTTGTTTGCAAAAGAGAGAGACGTGTGGGTGTGTTTATCTTTGCACGCAAATTTTGGAGTGTGTAGTCTACTCGAGAGCTTTGTGTGTGGCATGTCTGAGGTGTTTGTGTGTGCAGAGTTATGTATATTTGAAAGTGAAATGGCATGGGTCAGATCAGTTGTCAGATCATCTAAACTTCTCGTATGAAACATTACATGGTAACTGATCCGCTGTGTAAACTTTACTAAGCGAAACAATGAAAACTCCCAAAGCATCGAGCAGATTAGGTTTCCTGAACCTCAGCTTGTCAAATCTATTCCATGACATCATTCCACATCTGGGGTCAGATCTGTCGTTTACATGGCATGTCCTTTTCTTTCATCTGGGCTGTGTCAGTCATCTTTCATTACCTCCTTTCACAGTGTTTCTTGTTTTAAATGTTACTTTTTCACATGGTCCTTTGTGGCTGAGAAAACAGAAGAGCCCGTTTCAGGAGAAGTAAGCACAGGCACAGACTTGAAGCAGGCACTATGATTGGGTATTTCAGGCTGTGTGTGATAATTGAAGGACCCACTTTGTTAGTTGATGGAGGCAGAGTATAAGCGTACTTCTATTGACAAAATTTATTTATGTGCACACAATTTCACTACATGCATATCTTCAGGACACTCAAAGACAAGCATTGTCCATTTAAGGGACGTGTTGGCCCTTAAACCTTGAAGATATATCAAAGAGGTTTTTTTTTTTTTTGCAGTTTTATATAGCGCAAACTCGACCCGAAGGTACTGGAGTGTTTACAAGAGCACTGGTTACATTAGACAACTTGAACACACGCTGCTGCTGGATCATGTAAGTTACATCAGTGTTTAGCAATGTTGCACTAATTCCAAACAAATTGGTACCAGTAGGTGGCAAATGGGCGGTAACATTTCCAGTAGTGACCAGTGCAAAAATGACATTGGTAAAAATGAAACTTTGTAGTCGACTAGGCAGACACTGTCTCAAGGCCGGTTTAATACTGTTTGCAAAGTAGCACAGAACTCCTCAGCGATATTGCCAAGTACCCTGGAGCATATTTAGCAAAGTTTTGCGTCGCCCTTGCGCCACACAAGGTAACACAAGGGTGACGAGAAACCTAGATGAGATTTAACAAGCCACACAAGGCCACCTTGCGTGGCCCTGCGGTGTGCAGTAGAGACGGATGGAATCATGTAAGAAGTGAATTACTTTTATTGTATACAATATCCCCAGCAGCAGAGGCAGTGACAAGCAGGAATGGTAGCCAGAGCTGAACTGTCGAGGTGCTCAAACAATACATTCTTAAAAGGAATGGAACAGTAAAGGAACGTGGAACGAGAACCTCGAGCAGCTTGTGCACAAGCGTGCACAAGAAAAGGGGAAACAGCGTTTACAACGCTGTTTCCACAGTGCATGGCTTTACAACGCGGTCGTTACAATGACCGCGTTGTTACTATGCGTGCCATTACATCGCAAGTCGTAACAACGACTTGCTGTAGGGGGGGGGGTGCAACACCAGGGAATGTGTTGGATTTTAAATCCAATACCTTCCCTGCTGTTGCACAAACTGGAGTAGGAATAGTAATTAATACTATTCCTAAATCCAGCGTGCCCCCTACAGCAAGTCGTTGTTACGACTTGCGATGTAATGGCACGCGTGGTAACAACGCAGTCGTTGTAACGACTGCGTTGTAAAGCAATACGTGGTTAATGTATGCATAGTAACGTCATACATTCCAAGAAAAGCACTACAAGAAGCAAATACAACGAGCTCACATTAAAACATATCTTCTCCCTCCAATAAAGCAACAGAGAAAAGAAAAAAAACAATAACTGAAAGAGGAGCAGTGCTAAAAGCAAAGGAATTATTCTAAAATGAAATCATCACATTTCTTTGGAAGTACACTTTCTTGGGGCGACAATTGTTAACATCAACATTTACATCATGCAATAAATCATCAAGTAAAGTAGGTGAAGTGGTGGTTTCAATGATTTCAAAATCAAAGTCAGAGACAATTTGTGTCTCATTGTTACCATCAGTACCTGCTTCAAACTGAGATTTCTCCAGAATAAAATCACCATCTGGATCTGGAAGAGAAGAAAATTGTGGAGAAACAGGCCTAACCTTTTCATTCATATAGCAATTAACAGAATGGTCAAAATTACTTAAATCAACCTTGGAATCTTTATCAACTTTAGCCACACTGTTCAATCTCCACCAAGAACCATTATTTAATATTAAAGAGGTCTTACTAACCTACACAACCTTGAAGATTTTGGAGAATTTGGACTCCCCTTTTTGTACATGATAAGGAAGTTTTATCCTTACCAAATCACCTAACTGCACCTTAAAACTAACAAGAACTTTGTCAATTTTGACACTCTCCCTCTTGGCCTTTACCTCTTTGTACATTGCTTTGATATCTAAACTAGGAAACTCCATCTTAAGCCATAAGGAGACAAAACAGTGCATGGAATACGACCCTTGAGCATGGAAAAAAGTGGAAAACCTAGTACATAAATTTAGTGACGAATTGTTAGAAATGAGGGTATCTAGTTGGCAGAGGTATACACCTTTGACCAAGTAGGGACTGTTTCTTCTAGTCAGGGTAAGGGTATTACACACTTTAGATAAGCCCTGCACACCCCCTTGGTAGTTTGGCATGAGCAGACCGGCTTATCCCAAAGGTAATGTGTAAAGTATTTTCACCAGACACACAGTAATACAGTGAGAACACCAGAAATGGACACCACACCAGTTTAGAAAAATAAAGTATCTTTATCTAAACCAAACAAGACCAAAACGACACAAATCCAACATACACAAATCAAAATATGACCTTTAAAAGTTTCAAGCAACTTGGTCCATAGAAAACTAATGATGCGTGATTTTACACCAAAGTACCTGTAGGTGCAGGCAAAGTTCACAAGGCTAAACAGCCGCACAGAAGGGAAGTGTTGGAAAACACAGCGATGCATCAGTTCCTGAGTCCTTGTGGAGGCGAGGAGACAGTTTTGCTTCACGCAGGAGAAGTGATGCATCGAATTCGAACTGTAAGGGGAAGTGAGGCATCGAAATTCAAAACGATTCTGGTCTGCGGGTGATGTGTGGAAAAACTCTACGCACAGGTGATCCAGCGGGTTACTAGCAGCAAGCATTCATACACCGAATACTCACCTGGGCCCATACATTCATACTACGCTAGCAATTTCCGCTAGTGGGTCAGTTGTACTCTTTATCAATATCCCTGCTACCAATTACCTTTCTGATTGAAGAGTAATGACTTACCAATGGACCCTTTGATTAATTGGGAAGTTTAAAATGAGTGACATTCAATACAATTCATAAACCTGAAATAATCACTGAGTCAGGAAGTTTTAAAATGTTTATCTAAAGAATTTGCAGAGTAAATTACAAGGCCACATAATACGTAATCGTATATCAAGGATGAAGCAATACTAAATAATCATATATCAATCAATGACGGTCCCCCAGAAAGAAGAAGATAGAGACAGCAGTACAGCTAAAGTTTATGCTCATAGTTACCTAAAAGTGTGAGAACCAAACCCCTTGGCCAAGGAGTTGGAAAGGGTCCCAGGAAGGATGAAGATCAAGACCTCCGGACCAGGTTCAGGACAGGATAGGTGACCTCTCTACCAACGACGCCTGCGTCGTTCCCCTCTCTGTCACTTCGCTCCTCCTCGATATCTTCCGTGTCTTCCTTCTAATGGAATCCGCCGCCCCCACCTCAGGACCTCTCTGGACAGCGGTTCAGTCTGCAATCGATCAGCTCGTTCCGTGGTTCTCCAAGCTGACAGCCTTAACGCTAACGCTAGCTAATTAGCTAATTCTATATCTATTATACCCTTCTACACCCAGGTACCTCCCATTAATGTTGCAAAATTATGGTCCCACTACTTCTGATTGGACGGGGACAGGGGGTTGATCCTCACACCATGACAATTTAGTTCAATTTCTTTAAGCTCATTGTTTTAAAATACCGCCCCTCACAATTAATACATTTGCTTTATTTCCCACCCGTCTCATGACAAAGTTTAATACAAAATGTATATATAATGTTGCATTTGAGAGAACATCGCGGATGTAGTGGAGGTTGCCAACAGGTCATGGCCTTGGATGTCGTCCAAGCTGACTTCATCGCTGTGCCTTAATTTTCACAGCGCATGCGCACATCCCATAGTTCTCAGGCTGCCATTTTCCGTTAACCCAGGCTCCAATTTACGAACTAATAGAAATCAAAGAAGAAACATATTAAAATAAAAAATAAATGTCTTCACTCTATACCCCCTATTTCTACTCTATTCCCATTTAATTATAAATCTATCCCGCATTAGTTGCATTAGAATACCACAGTGTTAATTGCAGCAAATGCGTAAGCATTAGCACGTGAAAACATTAAGCAGCCATTTTAGCACACACTGCGCAGAAGCAAAGTTTTCCCTCCAAGCAAAGAAAGACGTCATACCATGTGATATGGTTGACACATGCGCAATGGAATTCCCGCGCTTTTATCGGCCATTTTGGATTAGACAAGCATTACTTATTAGTTTATACACATAGGCAAGCTTCCCTCTGATACTGTGTTTGTGTATGCATTTATTAGTAAAGACATTACAAAGTTTAATTAATTAATACTATGAGAGTATTGCTTATGAGCAAGTCTCATTTTGAGTCCTTGCTCCATCACAGGTATGATGCATGACAAACCGGAGGTGATGAGTCGTTTTGCGAGACTTTGTGCCATCTGTGCTGGGGGCCATGTGGCAAGGCTTCGCGTCGTCCAGCGTCGGTTCCGACAGGCTTTCAGCTGTTCGACAGGACTTGGCGAGGTACGAAGGAACTGGACAGTAGAACCCCATAGACCTCAGCAACTGACCCACTATCCCTAATAAATATATATATAATCTGGAACTACCCAGAAATGTGTGTGCACACTGACAAGACACCCACTGTCACTGTGTGTTTCCCATACAGGAATATAACAATTTTGACATAATAGCACAGGTGCACCACATAACAACTTAGACAAAAAATTGTATAAAATTAATGTCCCCAAAGTATTCTTCCAAGTTGCTTCCTTTATTTTCAATGAAGTCTTTAAAACACACTCAAGGTGATTAGAGATACAGCCGACGCGTTTCGTCCTTATCAAAAGGACTTCCTCAGGGCAAGTAAATAATTAATTCCACGACTGGGTGAGGACTGTCCTGACTGATTCCGGTCGGTCATCGTAAAAGATGTCATAATATTGCTATATCCCTGATCTGGGATAGAGAACAAACAAAAGTGGAGTCTATATATACCTACTCATCCCATTTAGATTAAGGCACCAGTCACCTTTCTTGTTATATAATACATTGAAGGACGGAAGTCTGTTTTTTGTCCCATACTCGGCCTACTAGGTGACTTAAATCCTTTAAACAATAACAGGATTAAATATTTACTTGCCCTGAGGAAGTTCTTTTGATAAGAACGAAACGCGTCGGCTGTATCTCTAATCACCTTGAGTGTGTTTTAAAGACTTCATTGAAAATAAAGGAAGCAACTTGGAAGAATACTTTGGGGACATTAATTTTATACAATTTTTTGTCTAATTTGTTATGTGGTGCACCTGTGCTATTATGTCAGGACTTGGCGAGGTGTCGCAAGGCATCAGTTCCGAGAGGCTTTCAGCTGTTCTGCAAGGCTTTGCGTTGTCCGGCGTCTGTTCCGAGAGGCTTTGCACAGTTTCGCAATGGTTCACGTAGGTTCTTGCAGAGATTAGCTGCAAAACCCACCTCTGAGGCCCTGTAACTGGAAGGAGGCACCTCAGGCAAGGGTAGGACTCACAGATGGCAGAGTCCAGCAGTAGCAGCAATGTTGCAAAAAGTCTTTTGTATCCCTGAGACTTCTTAAGAGGAGGCAAGTGCACACAATCCCTAGGAGAAACTTCACAAGCAGGATACACAGCAAAGTCCAGTCCTTTGTCCTCTCCTTGGCAGCAACAGCGACTTCAGGCCAACCCAGCAAAGCACAGACAGCAAAGGGGCAGTACTCCTTCTCACAGCTCTCCAGATCTTCTTCTTGGCAGAGGTTCCTCGTGATTCCAGAAGTAATCGAATTCCCTGAGGTTTAAGGTCCACTACTAATACCTCATTTTCTCTTTGTTCTCTTTGTGGAAAGGGTCTCTGAGCCCAGTCCAAACCAGTTTTGTCATCTCTGGTGCAGCATGACCACAGGAGGTGGAAACAGCATTGTGCAAAGGAGACACAGCCTATTCAGGTGCAAGTAAAACTCTTCCCACCACTCTAAATGCAGCCAAGGTCTATTCAGCCCAGCTATCAGTCAACCAGGAAAGTCAGGACACACCTCAACCCCTCCCCCCCTTTGTGACTGTCTACAGTGAATGCACATCCCCAGCCCCTGTCACTCCAAAACCAGTCAATACACAAACAGCAGAGGCACAGAGAAGGGTTGAACAAGAAAATGCCTACTTTCTAAAAGTGGCATTTTCAAACACATAATTTACAAACCATCTCCCTATAAAGATGTGTTATTAAATTCTGAGTTCAGAGAACCTAAACTCCATTTCTCTATCTTGTCCCAATGGAAAGTTATACAAGTAAAATGTTACAAAGTAGCTCCCATGTTAAAGGTAGGACATGTAAAACACACCAGCACATGTCCTACCTTTAACATACACTGCACCCCGCCCATGATGGTACATTGGGCTTACACGAGGGGTGCCTTACATGTAAGAAAAAGGAAGGGTGGGGCCTGGAAAGTGGGTGCACTTGCCAGGTCGGCATTGCAGTTTAAAACTGAATGGGCAGACACTGCAGTGGCAGGTCTGAGATATCTTTACAGAGCTACTCAAGTGGGGGCACAATCAAGGTTGCAGGCCCACTAGTAGCATTTGATTTACAGACTCTGGCACACTCAGTGCCCTTCACTAGGGACTTCCAGTAAATCAAAAATGCCAATCATGGATAACCAATCAGAATCACAATTTACACAGAGAGCATATGCACTTTAGCACTGATCAGCGGTGGTAAAGTGCCCAGAGTCCTAAAGCCAACAAAAATAAGTCAGGAAAATAGGAGGAGGAAGCAAAAAAAACTTAGAAATAACCCTGCAAAAGGCCATTTCCAACAGGAATGATAAGCCCAAATATTTTCTTGTACAAAATTCTTTTACATTGAGTTTGTTTGGCCAATGCAGCTTGCACCGCTTCCACTATAACCATGTTAAATCTCTCGACGAGACCATTCATGTTAGGTGCATATAGCGAGTTTTTATAATGCTTGATATCATTGTCTCTAATAAACTTCTGAAATTGTACAGATGTAAACTGTTTACCATCGTCAGTGATGTTGCAAGATGGTAACCCTTCCTTACAGAAACACTCCTTAAGAAATAACAACTTATTATGCGAAGTGAGCGTTTCACCCACTTGACTTCTTCCCATTAAGAAAACTAATCAATCAAAACGAAGGCATAAACCTTACACCTAGCCAGATTGTCATATGGTCCTAAAATATACAAGGCCAACTTGTCCCAAGGTATATTAGACAATTTAGACGTGACAGAAGACACTTTACAGGTGACTAAAGCTTTCTACGAATTACAACAAATAGAACAATGCTTGATGAATCCAGAAATCTGAGAGTCCATATACGGCCACCAAAATGTTTCTCTGATTCTTTTCTTAGTAAGGGATTCACCAAGGTGTCCACCATGTGCTACCTTGATAATATTCAAGTGTGTACCCTCGGGGGGAAATAACACATTCTTCCTTAAAAATTAAATCCCCAGATACTAAAATGCAAGCCTTAACCTTCCACAATATCTGCAAAGATGGTGAAAGCATCTTTTCACAAGGTCACCTCTAAGTAATAAACTCACCTACTTTGCACAACTCTTCATCCTCCAGATAACTCTGCCTCCAGGCCACCTTGTTAAAATCATTATCATAAAAAGTCAACACGTCATCAATAACTGCAACCACACAATCTTCCACCAACTCTGTAACTGACTTGAAAGAAAATGTAGGTAGTCTGGACAAACAATCTGCCACACAATTAACAGATCCCTGAATATGAACAGTTTTGAAGTTGTATTCATATATCTTGACTAAAATCCTAACCAAGCGAGAAGATGCTCTACAAGTGCCATTGCTTTTGAGCAGAGCCATCAGGGGTTTGTGATCAGTTCTAATAGTGAATTCCCTACCCCACAGGTATGTTTTAAAATGTTCCACAGCCCACGTGCATGCCAAAGCCTCCTGTTCTATGGTGGAGCATTTAACTTCCGATGATGATAAGGGTCTGGATGTAAAGGCAACAGTGTTTTCTGTTGTTTGACCTTTCTGGGTAAGTATCACCCCCAATCCCTCGGCACTTGCATCAACATACACATAGCAACTCAACTTTTGATTAGAAGGAGATAATGGTGAAGCCTTAACAATTGGGTTTTTAAGCATCTCAACCATGTGAACTTGACTCCCTTCTTCAGTAGATTCCTGAGTGAAAGTGCTAAATGGGAAAATTGCACACAAATCTTGAACAAAATTCACATAACCCTAAGTAAGGCCTTAACTGATCTTTATCAGTAGGAACACTCATTCTTTCAAGCAATGCTTGAGAGATATACCTTCAGATGAAATGGTAAGTCCTAAATACTCAACCTTTTGATTCAAGAATTTGCATTTTTCCATCTGTAAAGTCATACCTGTGTCCTGTAACACCTCCAGTGCTTTTGATAGTCTCTTGTTATGAGATTCTATGGAATCCGCAATGATAAGTATGTCGTCCTGAAATACCATCACCCCATCCATGTTCCTAAACAGATTAAACATCAACTTTTGAAACACGGATGCAGCAGATGCAAATCCAAACAGCATGCATGCAAATCTAAAAGCCCTGTCAGGTGTAATGAACGTGGTAAGATTGCTCCACTCTTCTTCTAGAACAATCTGATGATATGCAGATTTGAGATCTAGCAAAGTAAAATACTTTGCTCCACTCAACTGTGCCAACAATTCTTGTATTTCTGTAAAGGATGACAATCAATGATTATCTGTTTGCTTAACGATCTCAAATCAGCACATAATCTGAGTCGCTTTTTTTAAACTAACACTATGGGGAAGCCCAATCGGAGGAGTCCACAGGTTCAATTACACTTTCATCCAACAACTGTTTGAGCAACAAACTAAGATCTTTTCTTACACTAAGAGGAACATCTCTTAACCTGTGTCTAACTGGTAAAGCATCTACTTTCAACTTGATCTTGTGAGAAAATCCTGTGACCATACCCAATTTCTTCCTGAAAACATTTCTGTATTGTGCAATGGTCCTTTCAATGGCTTGGTCTATGGCCACACAGTACACTGGAACCTCAGAAGATGGATCCAAAATTAGACTAAGATTACCCAGATGCCTCCATCCTAAAACCTGTTGACTTTTTATCCACAACATAGATCTTTCCTAAAAGTGTGTGATTTTCATATGAAACAGAAGCCACAAAAAACTCCTAATATATTAATGCGAGCTTCACTGTAACCATAAGCCTTATTGTCAATGTTCTCCAATTTCCTCCCACACCAATGTTCCTTGAAGAGACCTTCGGATGCAATGAAAATGGTGAACCAGAATATACCAGTATCAAAGTCTTCACTCCAACGATAAGTACTTCAAATCTAAGAGGTAATGAAGACTTGTCATCTACGCCAGTAGAAAGACATCGTAGTGATCGGTATTTTCCACACCCACCATCAGAACAACATTTTTGCTCTCCTGACTGACTTGTCTGTCAGCTTTAGCTTTCTCAATTAAATTCACCTTATGCTGAGATCTGCACACCGAAGAAAAATGTCCAGTTTTACCACACTTAAATCATTCCTTTGAAGTTGCAGGACATTTATCTTTGTGAACATGTGTAGCAGATCCGCACCTGAAACATTTATTTTTATAGCCAAAAGGTTTGTTGACATCCTTACTGAATTTACTCTTGTTAAAATTGTGAATGACAGCCACCTCCAGGTGATTATATTTATCATCATTCAACAACCTACATGAGCCTTTAGCCACTTCCACCACCTCCTTTAAGAATTTTTGTGTCGTAGGAGTTGCTCCTGAATCTTAATATAGCAGTGCATAATCACTTGATCGCTGATGTACTGATCAGCAATAGATCCAAAATCATATTTAGCTGCTAGAATGCGAAGTGCAGCTACATGTGCTTCCACAGTTCAGAAGCAACCTGATGACGTGAATAAAAATTAAAGCGCTCCATCATCACACTTGGTTCAACAGTAAAATGTAGCTTTAATCCATCAAAAGCCTCAGCAACTACATCCTAATCAGCTTCTTCAACCCCTTCAGGTGCTTTATGAGGTAGCAAACAGTCAAAAATTCCTGCACCTCAGCCCCATTACAATTCAATAATAAACCTTTTTTCCTGGCAATTGAAAATGAATTGGCATCAATTGCTATCATAAAGTTGTTGAATAATCCAAACCATTTGCTCCACTTCGTAGGCACATCCCCTGGATTTTGCAGTAATGCTGGTGGTTGATTACAGCACTGCTGCATGATGAGGAATAAAGAAGATACAAACACAAATAGTTTGCAGTTGCGAGTACAGAACTGGTTGTTTGCTGGTAGAAAAGCAAGGTGAATTATGGTCAAAGGAATAGGCAGGATATCCCTGAAAAGAGTTCTTATGGTGGGGCACTAGTAAATCGTTTGCAGAAGGCAGGAAGAAATATGCCTAAAATATTTGTCAAATAAACATCCAAACATGGAAAAACACCAAAAAATAGTGTGTATACTCACACTGACACCTGTTGGCAGAACACTCAGGAAAGATCAAATAAGCATGTAAGTGTCCTTAAAAGATTCACTGCACATAAGTGTCAATTTAAAAAAAAAAAACTTGCCAGAGAGTTTCATACTGGTGGCACATAACATGAGAGGCACCGGGAGGATCACTGTTGAGGTGTGCATAAACATAGATACATGCAGCTCCAACAATGGCGGCATGTTACTCATGTGCTTGCAGGATGGTTTGTGGCAGACAGGAGCACAAAATGCTTGAACAGTGCAGGAACAGTGGCCAGAGCTGGGTTCAAACAATAAGATCTTAAAAGGAATGGAATAGTAAAGGAACTTGGTATGAGAAGCACATGCAGCTTGTGCACGAGCTTGCACAAAAAAAGCACTTCAAGAAGCAATTACAAATAGCTCACACTACCACACGGTGATTAATAAATCTGGAGTAACAGGCAGTGGAAGTTGCTGCCATACCTTACTCTTCCCCAGGGAGGAGTTCCATTGGTGGAACGAGGGTGTTCCATGCATCCACCCATAGATTTTGGTGCATTCACAGATTTACCATGAGGGGTATACCTAGGAATGTATCAAAATGCTACACCTTCTCAGGGGAGTCATAATGAGTAGAAATATCTTTATTTCTCCTTGTTTTCCCCCCCTTTCTACTTATACTGCATACTGCAAAAGGTCATAAGTTGTAATACTGGTAAGGACAATTCAGCCTTCATTCTTTCCGAGGTTGACAAATTGAGTACTGTTAAATTGTGACAGGGTGGCCCCAGATGTATACTGAGTAAACATATAATTTACTATTTAATGGTTTTGTACACCAGCCTGAGCTCTGAAACCTTCTTGACATGTGCAGGTAGGTCTTGGATCATCAGCATCCACAGGATTTGTTTAAACCAGCTTTATCCAAGGTAGGTCGAGGAGGACAGAGGGTTTGTTAGATTTCTGCATAACATATTTAAATCTAACAAAACTAAAGAGAGCATATTTATATTGTCTTCATACAGAAACTCTTGCATGAATCCAGCCCCCTAGAACTTAATTGGATCTTTATTGGACATCCTTGATTTAAAGATATGCTGATTTATCCTGATACGAACACCACTAAAGTTGGGGCCAGCAATAACGAACAGCTATTAAAAATCTGATACCATAAATAACTCATGCAACTCTGCCTAGATCCATGAGCAAAAAGAAACATGCACAGGCGCCATCTTTGTATCAAACACAGGCTGCAGCACATGATTTCTCACAAAATCCCTTGTTGCTTTACCAGACATGATTCATCCCTCAGAATGGAAGCACTGAACTGAGCTACCTTCCTGTATAGAGGATTCTTGCACAAACGTGGCAAATTCATGCATGGAACTGATACGTGCCTGCAGATGGATGCTGCACACAACCGCAACTACACTAAGGCCATATTATGACTTTGGCAGTCTCGGAGCAGGGCTGCCATGCCCCCGCCCGCTCTGCGACTGCCAAAGCCATAAAGTCTCTGGCAGGCAGTTCTTTAGTGGTGCCTTTGAAAAAGGCACAGCAATGGGAGCATCAAAGGCTGTTTCTGCAGGGTGTGGACTGTCAGGTCCATACACTCAATCAATAAATCAATAAGGGGCTTATAAAGCGCGCTACTCACCCGTGAGGGTCTCAAGGCGCTGGGGGGGGGGCGTGAGTGCAGCTCCGGTTCAAGCAAAGAGCCAGGTCTTGAGGTTCTTCGTGAAGGAGTGCAGGGTGGGTGAGCGTCTGATGTTGACTGGTAGCTCGTTCCAAGCTTTTGCTGCGATGTAGGAGAAAGCTCTTCCTCCTGCTCTGGTTCTGCGGATGTGGGAGGTGAAGGAGAGTAGGATCTGCCTCTTATGTTGCCCCCACTTTTTTTCTGATGTTTACACTGGTTTCTGGCTATAGTCAGGCTGGGACCCTGCCAATCAGGGCCCCAGCCTCTCTGTTCTCTCTAAACGACTTGGAGTGCCCTCTAGGTGCACTAGTGATTGGATACTGTGGTACCTTATGAGTCCCTAGTATATGGTACCTTAGGTGCCAAGGGCATAGGTACTTCACAGGCCTACCAGGGGCTGAAGCATGTATTATGCCACCCCTGGGAAGCCGACTAAATCTGACACCACAGGTCTGCTACTGCAGCCTGGGTAAGGTGGTGCATGCACCCCTTACTGTGATATAGGCTACCTATATCACTACATAGATACACACATATAAACCTATAAGTCACTCCTATGGCAGGCCTTATCAATCCTGAAGGCAGAGTGCTTGGTTCCTATGTGAGAGGGTGCCCTGCATGAGCAGAGCCCCTCTGCAGCCTTCGGAGACCCTTCTCTGATGCTGTTTGTAGTGCAGCCTGACCATATACTCTTAAGCGCATTATAACCCCGCGTTAAATGCTAACTTTGGGATGGCTGCACGGAAACATCTCGTGTTTGGTGTCAAACATCTTGGAATACTACCCCCCCGCCAGTTCTGGCGGCAGGAGTAGCATTCCACCCTTCTAGAGGGATAGACATGCACCTACTGTGGAAACGCGGTAGAATCCTGAAGAGCCCTGGCATCACAAAATGGATGCCACCAGTCACAGACACTGGGCTGCCCTCCTGCTGATGACCGAAACTCGCAGTGGAGGAAGCCCAACAATAGGTATCCTGTCACAGGGAGGTGTGACCACCTCCCAGACAGGGTTTAGTGTATTGGGGCTGGGTGGGTGCACTCCTAGAGTGCTTTGAAGTCCTGCACTGGGGGAGCAGAAGGCTCCTCTGTGCATACCCCAGTTCAAACCGGCTCAGGGGCTACCTGCCCCTGCTCTGGCGCGAAACTGGACAAAGGGAAGTGGGTGTAGCCACCCACTCCCCTGACCCTCCCATAGGTGGGGTCTTAGAGCTAGTCCCTCCCTTCCTTTTTAGTATAAGGTAGGGAACCCTTGCCATTGCAAACTAGATATCCCTGGATGACGCTCTGAAGAAGAATCCTGGACCTTCGACGTTCCACTACCTCTGGAAGACTGAAGAATCTCCCTTGGAGTCAAGGAGTGACTCCTCTGCTTGGCAGGCACCAAAAACTGAAACGACGGTCGCAAACTACGCCACTCCCGCTGGAGCCCGAGGTCCCTGCAGCCCAAGATGAGGATTTCCTGGCTTCTTCAAGGCCATCGTGAGCCCCCAGCGAAGCTGAGGCAAGTGGACCCCACGAGTGACGAGGAACCGCAGTCCCTGGTTACTATGCACTATTGTCAAGTGCAACCCTTTCACGACGTTCTACGAACCTGTGCTTTGGACCACGTGTGGTCCGAGCCTCTAGCAGGATTCCCTCCAAAGATCAGAGGCCTACCCTGTCCCGAGTGACCGTGGGCCCCTGTTGAAGGAATCCTCCTGAGGCGTCTTTGCGATCCCTTGCCAGCCGGCTTGTGGGTCCCCTGAAGACTTTTCTACAGAACCAAAGGGCTCCCCTGGTTGCCCTAGGCCTGCCCTGACTTACCCTCGCTGGGTGAGTTCCCCAGACCTTGCTGGTCTGCACCATTGACTTTTTACTTTTTCCATGAGACTTGCTGCTGCCAAGGCTTGTTGGCTCCAAACAGGTCGCCAACACCGCAGTCAGCTGCAGACTTTGTGGGACACGCTGAATCCAGCTCCTGGTTGTCCTCGACACCTCCTGGACCTCGTGGCCGAAGAGTCAAGACACCCGTGAACGACCTGAATCTGTCGATGACGGTGGGCATTCATCTTCCTTGCCCCGGGTCACTGCCCAGTGACTTTGAACACTGTCCCCTCTGCTTTCAGGTCTCCCTTCTTCCGAATCCAGGCTTGTATTCCACCGGACACTTCTTCTGGCTTCACAAGCAGCAAGTCTTCATTGGCTCCCATTGAAAACGACGCCGCGACCCGACACCAAAGGACACCTATGCACCCGGCTTCCCTGGGTGAGGTAACTCCAGCACTACGGTGCTCCTGTGGGTGTGGGCCCTAGAACTACTTACCCTGTAAGTGACTTGCTTGTAGCTACTCCCGAAGTGCCCTTAAACTCTTAATTTCCAACCGCGACTTGCCCCATTGAAGTCTACGGCGATCCGCGCCTGTGTTCACGCACTGCACGCGTCCCCAGTGGGTCCTTTACTTACCTGCCTTGGGTGGTTTCGTGAGGCCCCAGCACTTCTGAAGGCCCTGGGCCTTGTCTCTTTGCAAGTCGTTGTTCTTAAGTCTCTTTTTAGTATATGGTCTGGTACGCCCCTAGGGCCCCAGCCATATTTGTGCTTAATTTATTGTGAAACGTTGATTTATGCATATGTTCCTGTCTTCTAATCTCACAAGAGATTAGTAGAGAGTTGTTTAGTAATAAATACATATATATTTGATATATATACCTGTGTGGTGTCTTTTCATTTGGTGATTCAAGAGATTGTGTGGTAAAACAAGCTGCTTTACATTCCTCCAAGACTTAGCCTGAAGGCTGCTCTCCACAGCTACCACTAGGATAGCTTTCTATAAAGGTTGTCTTAAACCTACCTACCATAAGAGTCGAATTGTACTGGTGCAAGGTGTCCACTTAGACTAGTGGACAGCATATACCAGGCCAACTTCTCACATTGGTGGCAGCGTGTGGGATTCCAGCTTGCTATTGTTTTACCAGAAAATCTCTATTTGAATTACTAACTGAAAACCACCATAGGTACTCAAGGTACATATAAAGTCAAGCTTAGTATCAATAAGTTCTACTGAACTTAGTGCTGTGTGCCAAGGGATAGCACGCCCTTTCTACAGCTCAAGCTAGTATCAGTAGGCCACAAACTAGTGTAGGTAGTACAACACTGCACAACACTAGAATGTCCTTAAAGGGTGGACCCAGTGGATCCACTCAGCCTCAGTATAAGGACATGGCTTTCTCTGACTTGAGAGCCATGTGTGCTGCAAGGCACCTGAAGCTAGGACAGAGTCCCTCCACACTACACCTGATAGATCTGCTGACAACAGATGATCTTAGATTAGCTCTAGGAGCTAATGGGTCTGAATCAGTGGGTGGGTCAATTACAGTGTCTGGGTCAGATGATGAACATCTGGATGACCAAGACTCTGTGATTGTAGGGCCAGGTCCCAAGGGGTCTGGACAGGAAAGAGGAATTCTCCCTAAGAGAACTGACATAGTGGAGGAGAGGCCTAGGTCCCTTTCTAGGGAATCTGTACACTCCTATCACTCTGGCAGAGAATCTGTCTACCAGAGGAACTCCTACTTCTCAAGAAGAGAGACCTCCTCTGACAGAATGTACAAACTGCTGCAGTATGAGGAAGCAAGGTTTGCCCTCAAAACCAAGCAGTTGGCATTAGATAAGGAAGCCCTGGAGCTCCAGAGAGCTTCTAGAAAAGAGGGGTTAGAACCCCCTGGTGGCAGCAACAGTGTCCCTAGAGGCAGAGAATATATTCCAGACCATAGGAACCTGAGCAAGGTTGTTCCTCCCTACCAGAGTGGGGATGATATCCATAAGTGGGTAACTGCTATGGAAAGGGCCTGTAGAGTACAACAGGTCCCCCAAAAGCAGTGGGCAGCAATCTTGTGGCTCTCCTTTTCAGATAAAGGTAGAGACAAGCTCCTCACTGTTAGAGAAGAGGATGCTGATGACTATGAAGTCCTGAAGAGTGCACTGATAGATGGGTTTGGCTTAACCACTGAGCAGTACAGGTTGAAGTTCAGAGACACCCAGAAGGCACAGACTCAGGACTGGACTGACTTTGTAGATTGTGCAACCAAGGCTCTGGAGGGTTGGCTGGTTGGCAGTAGGGTTACTGATTTCAAGGGATTGTATAATCTAATGATGAGAGAACAGATCCTTAATAATTGCCAGAACCAGTTGTTGCATCAATACCTGGTGGACTCAGATCTGACCTCTCCCCAAGAATTGGGAAAGAAGGCAGACAAGTGGGTCAGAACCAGGGTGAGGCAGAAAACCCAGAACCAAGGGGGTGACACAAAGAAGCAGGATTCTAAGGGCTCTGAGAAAAGTGGGGATAAGTCAAAAGACCAGAAGTCTTCACAAGGGCCCCAAAAATCTGCATCTGGTGGGGAGTCACAATCCAACAAGGGAAAAGGCCAAAAGAAGCCCTGGTGCAAATTCTGTAAACAGAAAGGGCACTGGACTTCTGATTGTAACAAGTCCAAAGACCAAACCACCACCACTCCTGCCCCTAAGGCAACTGTTCCCCCTAGTTCAGCTACTGGTGGAGGTGGTACTCAGAATAAGGGTGTAGTAGGGTTGACCCTGGGTTCTGAAGTGGACTCTGGCCTAGTCAGAGTACCCACTCAGGCAATGCTGATTTGTGATGGAGACATTGACATGTCCTTCCTAGTGAGCCCCAGTAATCTGGGCAAATACAAACAGCAGCCTGTAATAAATGGCAAACAGGCTTTGGCATTTAGGGACACAGGTGCTAGTGTCACCATGGTGGCAGAGGATCTTGTGGACCCTGGACAGATCATCCTGGGCGAAATGTACCAGGTGACCAATGCAAGCAATGTCAGGACCAACCATAGCCTGGCAGTTGTGAATTTCTCCTGGGGAGGGGTAACTGGCCTCAAGAAGGTTGTAGTCAGTGCAGACCTCCCTGTAGAATGTCTATTGGGCAATGATCTAGAAACTTCAGCCTGGTCTGAAGTAGAGTTATGGACTCATGCTGAGATGTTGGGCATCCCTGCAAAGGTATTTGCTGTGACCAGGTCACAGGCCAAAATGCATGACACTGAACCAGCTCTGGATCCTGAAACTATGGACCAGATGCTTCCCAAGAAGAGGAGCAGTAGGGGTAAGGCAGTGCCTTCCCCTCTGTCTCAGATCACTGATTCCCCTCTTGAGGGAGGAGGAGCAGATCCTGAAGAAGGAACTGCCCCAGAGGAACTTGAGCCTGATCAGGTTGAGTTCTTGGGGGCAGGGGGCCCTTCTAGGGAAGATCTGAGTAAGGAGCAACAGTGCTGCCCCTCTCTTGAACCCCTGCTGAGGCTGCTGGGAGTGCTAGTGGGTCCCATAAAGTTTATTGGGATGAGGGACTCCTATATTCTGAGGGTAGAGATCCAGCCCCTGGAGCCACCAGGAGGTTGGTAATACCTCAGAAGTTTAGGGGGTTCCTCTTGACCCTAGCACATGATATCCCTTTAGCAGGTCACTTGGGCCAAAACAAGACCTGAGACAGGCTTGTTCCACATTTTCATTGGCCACATATGTCAGAGGACACAAAGGAGTTTTGTCGCTCCTGTGTCACATGCCAAGCCAGTGGCAAGGCAGGTGGTACCACAAAGGCCCCCTGATACCACTACCTGTGGTGGGGGTACCCTTTGAAAGGGTAGGGATTGACATTGTTGGTCCCCTTGACCTTCAAACTGCATCTGGGCACAGATTTATCCTGGTGGTAGTGGATCATGCCACCAGGTACCCAGAGGCAATTCCCTGAGGACCACCACAGCCCCTGTGGTGGCAAGAGCCCTCATTGGAGTTTTCTCCAGAGTGGGTTTCCCAAAGGAGGTCATCTCTGACAGAGGTACAAACTTCATGTCAGGATATTTGAAAGCAATGTGGAAGGAGTGTGGTGTAACTTATAAGTTCACCACCCCCTATCACTTACAATGCAATGGGTTGGTTGAACGTTTCAACAAAACCCTGAAGGGAATGATTAAAGGACTCCCAGAGAAGCTTAGGCGGAAATGGGACCTTCTTCTTCCCTGCCTGTTGTTTGCATACAGAGAGGTTCCACAGAAGGGGTTGGTTACAGCCCATTTGAGCTTCTGTTTGGGCATCCTGTAAGAGGTCCATTATGTTTGGTAAAAGAGGGCAGGGAGTTACCTCTCAAACCCCCCAAACAGGATGTGATGGACTATGTACTTGGTCTCCACTCCAGGATGGCCGAATACATGAAGAAGGCAACCAAAAACCTGGAGGCCAGCCAAGAATTGCAAAAAGCTTGGCATGACCAAAGGCTGTGCTGACTGTGTACCAGCCAGGACAGAAAGTGTGGGTGTTGGAGCCTGTGGCCCCAGCAGCCCTCCAAGACAAATGGAGTGGCCCCCATACAATAGTTGAGCAAAAGGGAGAAGTCACCTATCTGGTGAATCTTGGAACTCCCAGGAGCCCCCTGAGGGTGCTCCATGTCAACAGATTGAAGCCATATGTTGACAGGGCTGACATGGGCTTGCTCATGGCAACTGATGAGGAACAGGAGGAGGAGAGTGACCCTCTCCCTGACCTGCTCTCACAGAACCCTGATGATGGGTCAGTAGATGGTGTTGCTTTGGCAAGCAGCCTCACTGACCATCAGCAAACTGAGTGCAGACAAGTTCTGCAGCAGTACAGACATATGTTTAGCCTGACCCCTAGTCAGACTACCTGGTGCACCCATGAGGTGGGCACTGGGGACAGTCTGCCTGTCAAGAGTAAAATCTACAGGCAACCTGACCATGTCAGGGACTGTATCAGGACTGAAGTCCAGAAAATGTTGGAGTTAGGTGTGATTGAGCCTTCAGATAGCCCTTGGGCTAGCCCAGTAGTCCTAGTACCCAAGCCTCATACCCAGGGTGGTAAGAAAGAAATGAGGTTTTGTGTAGACTACAGAGGCCTCAATGCAGTTACCAGGACTGATGCCTATCCCACACCAAGGGCAGATGAACTGATTGATACTTTGGCCTCAGCCAAATATCTGAGTACATTTGACCTAACAGCTGGCTACTGGCAGATCAGGTTGACTGATGATGCAAAAGCCAAAACAGCATTTTCGACCCCTGGTGGGCACTACCACTTTGTGGTGATGCCCTTTGGATTGAAAAATACACCTGCCACTTTTCAGAGGTTGGTGAACAAAGTTCTGGCAGGGATGGAAACTTATTGCTCAGCTTATCTAGATGATATTGCTGTCTTTAGTTCCTCCTGGCAGGATCACCTGGTCCACCTCAGAAATGTTTTGGAGGCTCTGCAGAAAGCAGGCCTCACTATCAAGGCCACTAAGTGCCAGATAGGGCAGAGTCAGGTTGTATACCTGGGCCACCTTGTGGGTGGAGGCCAGGTTCAGCCTTTACAGAGCAAAATCCAAACCATAATGGAATGGGTTGCTCCAACCACCCAGACACAGGTGAGAGCCTTCTTAGGCCTGACTGGGTACTATAGGAGGTTTGTGAAGGGATATGGATCTATAGTGACCCCCTTGAATGATCTGACCTCAAAGAAAATGCCAAAAAGGTTCAGTGGACAGCTAGCTGTCAGAAGGCATTTGAAGACCTAAAGCAGGCCATGTGCACTGCCCCCATCTTACAGAGTCCAGACTACACCAAAAAGTTCATTGTCCAAACAGATGCTTCTGAGCTGGGTGTGGGAGCTGTACTGTCTCAACTGAATGATGAAGGTCAAGACCAGCCAGTAGCTTTTATTAGCAGGAGGCTGACCCCTAGAGAGAAACGTTGGTCAGCTATAGAGAGGGAGGCCTTTGCTGTGGTGTGGGCCCTGAAGAAGCTGAGGCCATACTTGTTTGGCACTCACTTCATAGTTCAGACTGACCACAAGCCCCTCCTATGGCTTAAACAGATGAAAGGTGAAAACCCAAAACTTTTGAGGTGGTCCATTTCCCTACAGGGGATGGACTATACAGTGGAACATAGGCCTGGGACCCAACATGCCAATGCAGATGGACTCTCAAGGTATTTCCACTTAGAGCACGAAGACTCAACTGGTCAAGGTTAGTTTAGTGTCCCTGCGTTTGGGGGGTTGTGTAGGAGAGTAGGATCTGCCTCTTATGTTGCCCCCACTTTTTTCTGATGTTTACACTGGTTTCTGGCTATAGTCAGGCTGGGACCCTGCCAATCAGGGCCCCAGCCTCTCTGTTCTCTCTAAACGACTTGGAGTGCCCTCTAGGTGCACTAGTGATTGGATACTGTGGTACCTTATGAGTCCCTAGTATATGGTACCTTAGGTGCCAAGGGCATAGGTACTTCACAGGCCTACCAGGGGCTGAAGCATGTATTATGCCACCCCTGGGAAGCAGACTAAATCTGACACCACAGGTCTGCTACTGCAGCCTGGGTAAGGTGGTGCATGCACCCCTTACTGTGATATAGGCTACCTATATCACTACATAGATACACACATATAAACCTATAAGTCACTCCTATGGCAGGCCTTATCAATCCTGAAGGCAGAGTGCTTGGTTCCTATGTGAGAGGGTGCCCCTGCATGAGCAGAGCCCCTCTGCAGCCTTCGGAGACCCTTCTCTGATGCTGTTTGTAGTGCAGCCTGACCATATACTCTTAAGCGCATTATAACCCCGCGTTAAATGCTAACTTTGGGATGGCTGCACGGAAACATGTCGTGTTTGGTGTCAAACATCTTGGAATACTACCCCCCCGCCAGTTCTGGTGGCGGGGGTAGCATTCCACCCTTCTAGAGGGATAGACATGTACCTACTGTGGAAACGCGGTAGAATCCTGAAGAGCCCTGGCATCACAAAATGGATGCCACCAGTCACAGACACTGGGCTGCCCTCCTGCTGATGACCGAAACTCGCAGTGGAGGAAGCCCAACAATAGGTATCCTGTCACAGGGAGGTGTGACCACCTCCCAGACAGGGTTTAGTGTATTGGGGCTAGGTGGGTGCACTCCTAGAGTGCTTTGAAGTCCTGCACTGGGGGAGCAGAAGGCTCCTCTGTGCATACCCCAGTTCAAACCGGCTCAGGGGCTACCTGCCCCTGCTCTGGTGCGAAACTGGACAAAGGGAAGTGGGTGTAGCCACCCACTCCCCTGACCCTCCCATAGGTGGGGTCTTAGAGCTAGTCCCTCCCTTCCTTTTTAGTATAAGGTAGGGAACCCTTTCCATTGCAAACTAGATATCCCTGGATGACGCTCTGAAGAAGAATCCTGGACCTTCGACGTTCCACTACCTCTGGAAGACTGAAGAATCTCCCTTGGAGTCAAGGAGTGACTCCCCTGCTTGGCAGGCACCAAAAACTGAAATGATGGTTGCAAACTACACCACTCCCGCCAGAGCCCGAGGTCCCTGCAGCCCAAGACGAGAATTTCCTGACTTCTTCAAGGCCATCGTGAGCCCCCAGCGAAGCTGAGGCAAGTGAACTCCACGAGTGATGAGGAACTGCAGTCCCTGGGTACCGTGCACTATTGTCAAGTGCAACCCCTTCACGACGTTCTACGAACCTGTGCTTTGGACCACATGTGGTCCCAGCCTCTAGCAAGAATTCCTTCGAAGATCAGAGGCCTGCCCCGTCCTGAGAGACCGTGGGCCCCTGTTGAAGGAATCCTCCTGAGGCGTCTTTGCGATCCCTTGCCAGCTGACATGTGGGTCCCCTGAAGACTTTTCTACAGAACCAAAGGGCTCCCCTGGTTGCTCCAGGCCTGCCCTGACTTACCCTTGCTGGGTGAGTTCCCCAGACCTTGCTGGTCTGCACCATTGACTTTTTACTCTTTCCACAAGACTTGCTGCTGCCAAGGCTTGTTGGCTCCAAACGGGTCGCCGACACCGCAGTCAGCTGCAGACTTTGTGGTACACACTGAATCCAGCTCCTGGTCGTCCTCGACACCTCCTGGACCTCGTGGCCGAAGAGTCAAGACACCCATGAACGACCTGAATCTGTCGACGACGGTGGGCATTCATCTTCCTTGCCCCGGGTCACTGCCCAGTGACTTTGAACACTGTCCCCTCTGCTTTCAGGTCTCCCTTCTTCCGAATCCAGGCTTGTATTCCACCGGACACTTCTTCTGGCTTCACAAGCAGCAAGTCTTCATTGGCTCCCATTGAAAACGACGCCGCGACCCGACACCAAAGGACACCTATGCACCCGGCTTCCCTGGGTGAGGTAACTCCAGCACTACGGTGCTCCTGTGGGTGTGGGCCCTAGAACTACTTACCCTGTAAGTGACTTGCTTGTAGCTACTCCCGAAGTGCCCTTAAACTCTTAATTTCCAACCGCGACTTGCCCCATTGAAGTCTACGGCGATCCGCGCCTGTGTTCACGCACTGCATGCGTCCCCGTGGGTCCTTTACTTACCTGCCTTGGGTGGTTTCGTGAGGCCCCAGCACTTCTGAAGGCCCTGGGCCTTGTCTCTTTGCAAGTCGTTGTTCTTAAGTCTCTTTTTAGTATATGGTCTGGTACGCCCCTAGGGCCCCAGCCATATTTGTGCTTAATTTATTGTGAAACGTTGATTTATGCATATGTTCCTGTCTTCTAATCTCACAAGAGATTAGTAGAGAGTTGTTTAGTAATAAATACATATATATTTGATATATATACCTGTGTGGTGTTTTTTCATTTGGTGATTCAAGAGATTGTGTGGTAAAACAAGCTGCTTTACATTCCTCCAAAACTTAGCCTGAAGGCTGCTCTCCACAGCTACCACTAGGATAGCTTTCTATAAAGGTTGTCTTAAACCTACCTACCATAAGAGTCGAATTGTACTGGTGCAAGGTGTCCACTTTAACTAGTGGACAGCATATACCAGGCCAACTTCTCACAGGGGGTCTCTGCGAGGGCGAGGTCGGCGGAGTGGAGGTTCCTCTTGGGTACGTGGAAGGAGACTCTCTCGTTGAGGTACTTGGGTCCGATGTTGTGGAGGGATTTGTAGGCGTGGGTGAGCAGTTTGAAGGTCACTCTCTTCTCGACGGGGAGCCAGTGGAGGTCTCGTAGGTGTTGGGTTATGTGTTCGTGGCGTGGGGTTCCGAGGATGAGTCTGGCTGCGGTGTTCTGCATAGTTTGGAGCTTGCGTAGGAGAGTTTTGTTGATTCCGGCGTAGAGGGTGTTGCCGTAGTCAAGTCTGCTGGTTATGAGTGCGTGGGTGATGGTTTTTCTGTATTCGGGGGGTATCCATTTGAAGGTCTTGCGGAGGATCCGAAGGCAGTTGAAACTGGTGGAGGCGATGGAGTTGACCTGGCGGGTCATGGTGAGGGAAGAGTCTAGGATGATGCCGAGGTTCCGTGCATGGTCTGTCGGAGTGGGCGGGCTCTTGAGGGCGGAGGGCCACCAGCTGTTGTCCCAGGCGGAGGTGGAGGGGCCGAGGATGAGGACCTCGGTCTTCTCTGAGTTGAGCTTTAGGCAGCTGTTTTTCATCCAGTCGGCGACATCCTTCATTCCTTCCTGGTAACAGAGTCGGTGTCGTCGGGGTTCTTCGTGAGGGAGAGGATGAGCTGGGTGTTGTCTGCGTAGGATACTATGCTGAGCCTGTGCTGTCTGACGATGGCGGCGAGGGGGGCATGTAGATGTTGAAGAGCGTGGGGCTTAGTGATGATCCTTGGGGTACTCCGCAGGTGATCTCTGTGGGTTCGGAGAGGAAAGGGGGGAGTCTGATCCTTTGGGTTCTGCCGGAGAGATAGGAGCGGATCCAGGTGAGGGCGGTTTCTCATATCCCGGCGTCGCGGAGTCTGGCTGCGAGGGTGCTGTGTGAGATGGTGTTGAAAGCTGCAGAGAGGTCTAGTAGGATGAGGGCCGCGGTGTGTCCCTGGTCAAGTAACATGCGGTTGTCGTCGGTGGCGGCGAGGAGGGCGGTCTCGGTGCTATGGTTGCTGCGAAATCCAGACTGGGAGGCATCTAGGATGGAGTTCTCTTCGATAAGGGCGGTGAGCTGGGTGTTTACGAGTCTCTCTGTGACTTTAGCTGCAAAGGGGAGGAGAGAGATGGACCGGTAGTTCTTCAGGTCTGTCGGGTCGGCCGTGGGCTTCTTGAGAAGGGGTTTGACTTCCGCCCGTTTCCAGTCGTCTGGGAAGATGCCGGATTCGAAGGAGGCGTTGATGGTCCGTACTAGTTCGGGTGCGGCGGCGGCTCTGTGGTAGATGTGCGGAGGGCAGGGGTCCATGGGGGCTCCTGAGTGGATGTTCCTCATGGTCACCGTGGTGAGTTCGATGGTGGCGGGATTCCAGGTAGTGATGGTCGGCTCTATGTCGGTGGGGGGGGCTGGTGTCCGGCGTCTGTTCGCTGAAGTTGTCGCAGAGGGCCTTGATTTTCAGATGGAAGTAGGAGCTGAGCTTGTTGCAGAGTTCCTGGGAAGGTGTGACATCCGTGGCTTCGCAGGGGGGTTTGGTGAATTGCTGTATGACGTTGAAGAGTTCTTTGGTGTTGGTTGCGTTGGTGAGGATTTTGTCCTTGATGAACGTCCGCTTGGTGTCTCTTATGCGCTGGTGGTATTCTTTCAGGGCGCTGTGGTAGATGTTAAGGTCTTCCGTGGCTTTCTGGCTTCGCCAGGCTTTCTCGAGGCGTCTGCAGGATCGCCTGGTTTTCTTGGAGTTCGGTGGTAAACCAGGCAGCTTTCAGGGGGCGTTGTTTGCTGGGCTGGCGGAGGGGTGCAAGCTTGTCGGCGCATCTGGAGATCCAGCGGTGAAATTCCTTGGCTGCGGAGTTGGAGTCCGTCTTGGCGCAGGGAGGGTCTAGGCGCAGTGTGGTATTTAGATGCTCTTCTGTGATCTTACTACAGTTTCTTCATGGCGGTCGCGGGGCGGGTTTGGGTCCGGTGGCTGTGTTGAAGGTGAAGTGTACGCAGTGGTGGTCCATCCAAAGGGGCTGCGAGGTGTGGCTGAAGTGGATGTTTGCCCCTCCTGCGAAGATGGGGTCAAGGGAGTGCCCTGCTCTGTGGGTGGGGGTGACGAGCTGCTTCAGTCCCAGGTTGGAGAGGTTGTCGAGGAGGGTGATGGAGTCGGGTCGATGCGGTTGTCGAGGTGGAAGTTGAGGTCTCCGAGAAGGATGTAGTCCATAGAGGTGATGGCGTGGGGTGCGACGAGGTCAGCAATGGTGGTTGCGGACTGGGTGCGAGGTCCTGGGGGTCTGTCGGCGAGGGTGCCGCGTTGTGTCATCCTGGGGTTGGTCTGGATCTGGAAGTGGAGGTGTTCTGTGCTAGAGTGGGGGTCGTCCGTGTTGGAGGTAAAGAGTTGAAGGGAGGTCTTGTGTGCGATGGCGAGTCCTCCACCGGGGCAGTGGGGGCGGTCCCTTCTCTGGATCTTGGATCCGTCGGGGATGGTGGTGGTGATGTCGGGGCCGGAGGTGGCGTTAGTCCAGGTTTCGGTGAAGAAGGCGACGTCGGGCGAGAGGGTGTCGAGCAGGTCCCAGATCTCTACGGCGTGCCTGTGTAGGGAACATACGTTGAGGAGGATACATGTCAGGGCTTCGGTAGTGCGGGTGTCCTAGGGGTCTCCGGCGGTCATGTGTGCGCTGTTGATGGTGAAGGATCGTCGGCAGAGTCTGCAAGAGAACTGTCCTTGGGTGGTGTTGGGTGCGGCTCTTTGGCAGTCGTCGTGTCTTCTGGGGTTGAGTGCGTGGAGGCCGGAGGCGTTGTATCGGTGGGGTTCCGTAGAAGCAGGGGTTCTGGCGCTAGCCGCGGTCGGGTCGCGGACGGGCGCAGACGGGCTTGCCTTAGGCGCGCCTTCGGCTCGCCAGCGGTGCGACCGCTCAGCGGCCGCCATTAAGTAGGGGAGGGGGGCAGGACAGGAGGTAGGGAGGCGGGAGCGGGGGCTGTGTCGGGGGGAAGGGCAGCAGGGGCAGCAGCGGCGGGAAAAAAAGGCTGAACTAAAAGGCTACTGAATAAAATAACAATGCACAAAATACACTATACAATTGCAATGAACTCAGAAAATGCTTAGGAGACCAAGTGGGCACTTGAAAATATACCGGAGCAGCAAGTGATCCGGGGGCTGCCGGCGCGAACACTGGAGACTGAGGGAGGGCTCTGGATGCAGCGCTGAATGCGGAGCTGCTGGGGAGAGTGCTGGCCTGGACAGGAGGTCTAGGTAATCACACGCGCTTCCCCGCAGCGGCTGCCATTAAGTAGGGGAGGGGGCGGGACAGGAGGTAGGGAGGCGGGAGCGGGGGCTGTGTCGGGGGAGGGGCCGCAGGGGCAGCAGCGGCGGGAAAAAAAGGCTGAACTTAAAGGCTACTGAATAAAATAACAATGCACAAAATTCACTATACAATTCCAATGAACTCAGAAAATGCTTAGGAGACCAAGTGGGCACTTGAAAATATATCGGAGCAGCAAGTGATCCGGGGGCTGCCATCGTGAACACTGGAGACTGAGGGAGGGCTCTGGATGCGGCGCTGAACGCGGAGCTGCTGGGGAGAGTGCTGGCCTGGACCGGAGCCGGGACTGCAGGAACTGGGGGTGCATGCAGACAGCGGGGCCCAACATGTGCCCCCTGCATGTACCCCATGGGCTAGAGGCACAAGGGGTACCTGTAGGGCCCCCTATGTTTCCCCACCTCCACACTTTTCATGGCGGTTGCACCGCCATGAAAAGTGTGGTGGTGAGGAAAATCGTAATATGCTTGGCAGGGCTGCAGTGGCCCGCCAAGCATATTGCGGCCTCTAGATTGCCACAACACCACAAGGGATCTCTGATCCTTGGCAGTTGAGGCGGTGCCAATGAGGTCTGACTGCCCAAGTTGTAATTGGGCAGTCAAACCGCCGGTGGGGCAGTGCCCGCACTACCATCGTGGCTACAACCGTCCGATGGACCTCCATAGTCATAATAAGGCCCATAGTGTGACGGTCGGTCACCCTGTAGATAGATGTTATTTACACATACAGGAACACAGGAAAGGTGGCACTCTTTTTGTCAAACTGAAATGTGTGCAGGAGCAAAAACCACGAGAAAGGGCGCTCCACTACACGTATGCAAGTGAATACGGAAGTACGTCAAGTATTAAAGTAAACATGAGCACAGTACCAACACCCGCACAGACTCATTTGTGCATGCACCCTGGCCCCATGCTGTGCTGATGTACTCTAAGCCACTTGGAATGGAGATCTCCACTGCGGCGTGGACAACACCGGAAGTAATGTACAGTCACTGCCAAGCAGCGACGACAGGTTGTCATGAAAAGAGATGAAGCAAGTGCCAAGAGCAATCGCCAGCTCGCCCTCATGTACACGTCTCTTCTGAGGAATGCATACGAATGTATTTACAGCTGGGAAAGCTGTCATTATTTGTGCGTACACTTTTGATAGTGTGAATCATTGTGTGAGCATTGTTATGGCTTTGCACATTTGCAGTATATCTCTCCTTTTCAGAGTTATTCATTTCACACTTTTAATTGTTTTAACGTGTTTACAGTTGTTATAAATATATGTTTTTCAGTTTCTCATCAGCAATACCTCTGTCCCTCCCAAGCATTCTGAGGCAGCATAAATGTGGAATGCCACACTTGGGAAAAATGCTAAAAAATAAATAAGCATTAGCAAAACCTATAGTTCTAGCTTTAATATGCCACTTATGCAATCACAGTCATGCACAAATGCGCCTTGCATGCTTGCATGCCCAAATCATGGTTTGAACATTAAAGCCAGACATCCTGGCTTTGTCAATACTGGGAAAAAAGTTTTAAAAAAGGATTGCTTTCTGTATAGAATGCATGGGGGAGAAGTAGACGTGAATGTGACAAACAGTGTGGAGGTTCAGTTTTCTATTCAGTTGTAAAATAGCCCCTCAAGCATTCCAATAGATGCACTAAAGAGAAGTGAAAATGATACATGGAACAGCCAGTAGCACGACGTGCGAGGGTTATACTTCTTTGGGCAGAGCCAAAGCTCACGCTATGTATATTATAAAGAATGGGTAATAACAATAGGCTTGGCCAACATCTGTACCATCAAGCCGGATCTAAAAATCACAGGATGTAGCAACTAGACTGGTACTTTTCATGACAAGCACACACAAACCATCTGTAGGACATGCCTGCCACATTACTTATGTACGATGCAGGAAGGCAAACTGCTCATTCACAAAACTCAGGAGTGTTCTTACCTTTCTCAGAACACACACACTACAAGTGCACATTGTGCAGGTCATTTTCTACAACATGCACTAACTGGTTATGTTAAAAATATGTCCCAGGACTGTTATTATAGGGAGTGCTTGCTAAGCTTAGGTGAAATTGGGAAGCCAACTTCGATAGAGCCAATGACAAAGAGTGGGACAAATCCCTGGTATACACTCATAAAATATCCCGTTACATGTAATTCAAGAATGTCCATTTTAATGTCCTTCACAGGGCATACCTTACGCATAAAGGACTACACAAGTTCTCCCTGAAGGCTAGAACTGAATGCACTAAATGTCACAAATCTGTCTCAAACATATGTTCTGGGACTTTTGTTATTTAATGACTTTTTTGGAGAGGGATATGCATTTGTCTTTTGTCCATCTCTGTCTGTAACTTCGAGTGCTATCTCCTTGGTCTCTTTAAATAAACTAAGCACAATAAAGTGGAATGTACATTTCTAGAACCAGCACTACTTCTTGCCAAAAGAGTATTTACCTCTATTTGAAAATGTGCTATCCCCTAGGATTAAATAATGGCTCAACTGAGTCCTGCAAAGGGCAGAGGAGGAAAGCTTGGACCTTCATAGGGAGGACGTTAGTGGCCTCAGAAAACACCCCATAGCTGAACAATATGACATTATTCTGGCAATCAAAAATAAGATTAGTGATGATATAAACCTCCTTGAGACCATGAAGGTCAGCGGTGCTCGCTAATTGAGATTATGGATATTACAACTGCCTATTTACAGCCACTGTTTTCTCAGTGTGTGACGATGGAATATCACTTGCTGGAATAGCCCCCTTGCCTTATATATTCCGTCTTACTCAAACATAGCCCTCTCCCATCCTCTAATAATCTATGAGTAATCTAGGAGTCCCGGCATTGCACAATTTTAAGTGTTCCTTTGCACAGGAATATTTCAGACCCTTGTACCCATGCTTCGTAATTGTACCTGACAATTTTTTTATTTTTCCCTCATTTTCTGTTGTTCGCTAATAACCCTTACATGTTACAGCGGTTCAGTCCATGTGTAGTGAGCCATACTGTCCTTAAATATGTCCAATATACTGCTTATTGTTTGCTCATACTCGTTCACATGTTATGGTAAACAATTTCACATCAAGGTTTATCACATTCTTACTATGCTTGCACACTAAGGCCATGTGTGCACCAATGCAGACAATCGTACTGAAGACTGCTCTGCCATTCCACCTACTCTATTTTAGCTCATAACTTCCATGAAATGAAAGATTTTCAATACATGAAACGATTGTCAAGATTCGCACAGGCCAGGTCGATAAAAATGATAAGATATATCCAATCCTTTTCGGGGTACTGCCACTGAGTGCAGATCAAACAGTTAAATTACAAGTTCTTCTACCCAATTCATTACAAATCAGTCTTTAAAATGTCTTCCTAATGACAGAGAGAACGGGACCTATACAAAGCAGATGTAGAAACGTTACCTGCCTACGTTTGCACAGACATCAAATCCTAGATGTCATTCTGTATGCACACCATCCTGATCTAAATTCAAAGATGTAAAGCAGTAAAAAGCAAGGACAAGGATAAATAGCAAACGATACAATTCCTTTGTGTGAATCTTAGCCTTTGCTTTACTTTACTTTAAAATAGACTTTATTTGGATGAAACAATAATCCATAAAAGCATACAAACCAATCAAACATTACTTCCATATAATACAATAAATATATCTTTATATCTTAGCTAAAATGCGCGTCCTCCCCAAACCTCATTCCACCACAACAGGGTTGTTTCTGTTTTTTCAGCACAGATACAGATGCTAATAAAAACTTAGCCCATGTGTTAAAAAGGGTAAACTTACAGTTTATTCAAGAGTAAATGAGGTATATGAAAGAAACCTCAGGTGCTGAGGGTAGTCACAAATTTTAATTATGAAAGGGCCCCATGATGCATAAACTTTGGGGCATATGTACAAGGAGTTAACGCCGCATTAGCGGCACTTTTCCGCCGGTTTTGCGGCGATATTTTTATCGCCATATGTACAAGCTGTCGCTAACCTCTGTTCGCGGCAGTTTTCCGGCGAAAACGTCCATTATAAAGATCGGCACTTCTGTTAGCGATAATGACATGCAAGGGAGGTGATATTTACAAGGGGATTCTTTAAGTTTGGAGGACCAAAAAAACTGCCTCTAACTGCAGTTAGAGGCAGTTGTTTAAGACCAGAAAATAGTTGGTCTTAAAAATGGAGATAACACTTGGGGCCTCATTTCAGCAGGTTTTGTTGCTGGACTGCGCTGCAAGCAATGTTGCTGCGCTGCCCTGCGACAAAACTACAGGGCAGGACTGCGCACCATCAATAAGATAGTGCCCATTCCTGGGGCTCACTCATGAAAAGTGTTGCAGCGCTGTGACAAGACAGCGTTGCAACATTTCTCACTACCCCCTTCTTGCGACACCACGGATGCGCTGTATTCACTGGACAGCGCTCCATGACGCAAGTAATGACAGATACGTCTGGAATCCTGACGTATCTGTCTGCACTAAAGTCACGCATTGCTGCAGTCGTGTCACAACCTTGACGCAACTCCAGCAATGCATTGGGCCAGCCTATCCCTGTGGCACTGCATCACCCTTACGCCTGCCATCATGCAGGCCGTTCTTGAGGGGTGCCCGGGTGTCGGCGCAGTTTGAGATCCATCGGTAGCGGTTGCGCGCTGCGGTGTCATCGTCTGTAAGCGTTGGCGGAGTGGTGGTGCTGAGGGAGTTGACAAGACGTACTTCAGTGGCCTTGATCCAGCTGCGAGGGGGGCGATGATGGCGGTTGTGTATGGTGGGCATGGTGAAGACGTGATGTATACAATGATGGTCGGTCCAGGAGAGTCCGGTGGTGTGGCTGTAGTTGAAGGTCCCGCTGGCGGAGGAGACGTGCTCGACCGTGTGTCCTGCTATGTGGCTTGCTGCTGTGACTAGCTGCTTGAGTCTGTCGTTGGGGAGCTACCCCAGGAGGGGGTGGTGTTCTGGTCACTGGGGTTGTCCAGGTGGAACTTGAGTTCGCCAAGTAGGATGTCGTCGGTGGATGGGAGAGCCTGGTGTGCAATGAGGTCTACAATGGTATTTGAGAATGGGTGTCCATGGCCCGGGGGCCTGCAGATGAGGGTGCCGCAGAGGATGGGGTTGGGGTTGGTCCTGATCTGGAAGTTAAGGTGTTCCATGGTCACCGTTGGGTCATTAGAGTGCGTGGTCAGTCGGAGTGTGCCTCTGTAGGTGATGGCAATGCCTCCTCTTGGACGGTCGGGGTGGTCCTGGTGGGTGATTTAGTAGCAGTCAGTGATGGCGATGTCCGGAGCAGATGTTGGTCCTGGTGGGCGATGTGGCGTCCAGGGTTGATGGCGAGGAGGGTGCTGGCGCCGTAGGGGTGGAGTGTCCGAGAGGAAGGGTCCTTGGTGCTTAGCGCGGTCCAGGGGCAGACGGACGCAGACGGGCTTGCCTATGGTTTGCCTTTGGCATGGGAGACGTCCATTACAACGCAGGCATTACATCGTAATGCCTTTACAACGCAAATCCAACAATGCAGGTGCCTTTACACCGCATTCCATTACAACGCATTGTGAGGTCAGTAATAGGGTATTCTTAATTTTTAGGGTGGGTATGGGTTTCGGGTGTCAGAGATGAAATGTGGGGTGTATTATGGGGTAATATTTGAAATTTGGGGTGTGCATTTGGGGTCAAATATGAAAATTGAGGTGTGCATTTGGGTCAAATATGAAAATTGGGGTGTGCATTTGGGTCAAATATGAAAATTGGGGTGTGCATTTGGGTCAAATATGATTTTTAGGGTGTGTTTTGGGGGCTCAATGATGAATTTTAGGGTTCAGATTTTGCTTTGGGGTGCAAGGGTCAATTTTAGGGTTGCACTCACTCAAGTGGGAATAGTAATGTTTACATCTCCGCAATCCAACACCTTCCCTACTGTTGCAATATGTCTACTATTCCTATGCATTGTAATGGAATGCGATATAATGGTATGCGTCGTAACTCCATATATACCTTTGGCACACCAGTGGTACGCCCGCTGCACATGGCCGCACAGCGGCCGCCATCGAGAAGTGCTGTGGGGGGGGACTGGACAACTGAGAGGTGGGAAACGCCGGAAAGAACACTGGATGGGGCGTGGACACGGGGGTGTGTGTGTGAGCGGGTGTTGTAAATATTTACATGAGAGAAATCTTACCTCGAGGCTGGATCCCGTGTCTTCGTTGCTCTTGCTCTCCTGAGTCTGCTTCCAGGAACAGGAAGTAGGTAGCCAGGCTCCCTCCCCTAAGCCAATCACAACGCTGCAATGCAGCATTGGGATTGGTCATTGGTGCCGGTACGAGGCGTTCAGCCAGGGGCTGGAGGTGTGGGCTTGTTCTCCATGCAGGCTGTAATGCAGCCTGCATTGCAAACAGTACAGTGCGCATGACTGCTTTGTGTGGCCTGAGCGGGCCGACCAAACAGTCACTGCGCACTTGAGTGGGCATGCCACTCCACCCCTGCCCTGCTCCGTGAGTGGAGTAGCCCTACCCACCCTCCAGCCCGCAACGGAAACATGGCACCATAACATCAGGAAGTTATCATCATGTGATGATTGTTCCTCTTCTTGCACTGCTTGGAAGCAGTGGGGCAACGCTCTTCCGCCATAGCGGATGAGCCGACACTGGGGGTGCGTCATCTACTGGTGCTAGGCCTGGGCGACTTGACCCTCGGGCCTCCTCCGCTACATGTCCCACCTTCTCCTTACCTGGACAGTGACACTGTGGCGCAATCCGCTAAACTCTCTCCAAATCTGTGACTCTCCCAGCAGGTGCCTCAGCCAGGTGGGATTTCACAAGCGTGGGTACAGCAGTCGCCACCAAGTCTGCTGGTGAACCTCCCGATGCAGTTGATGCAGCAGGGCCCCCTTAGGCGTGAACTTGCAGCGCTCCCGCAACACAAGTTTGGCGCAGCTCAGGGGCCTCACCCTCCACAGCATGCGGCCAGCGCAACCTCATCCGGCCTGTGATGCAGAGAGGCGCCGCCCACCGTTGGTAATCCTCTCTGTGCACCCCGGTGTAGTGGTGGATCATAGTATGCGATTCAGACCTCCCTACGTTGGTGCGCAGGAGTGCCTCTACCATTCACAGCTCCAAGGGGCGCAAGGCGGTCTTCTCACACAGGTCAGCAATGTGTCTCCAATGCGACCGACCAGACTTCACCACCGGGTACGGGCGATCGCCGTGCCTCAATGTCTACCACCACGGCTCATCAACTCCACAGCTCCTCCGCATCCCACTCCAGGCTCCAGACGCAGGTCCAGCAACGCATCCAGGCTCCAGGCGCAGGTCCAGTGAGGCATCCAGGCTCCAGACGCAGGTCCAGCGACGCATCCAGGCTCCAGGTGCAGGTCCAGTGAAGCATCCAGGCTCCAGACACAGGTCCAGTGACGCATCCAGGCTCCAGGTGCAGGTCCAGCGAGGCATCCAGGCTCCAGGCGCAGGTCCAGCGAGGCATCCAGGCTCCAGACGCAGGTCCAGCGAGGCATCCAGGATCCAGGCGCAGGTCCAGCGAGGCATCCAGGCTCCAGACGCAGGTCCAGCGAGGCATCCAGGCTCTCATCCTGGTCATCCTGGATGTTGAGTGGCTTGAGGGGGTTGTTGATGTGTGCTGCACTTGGCCCTGGCTGCTCCATTCTGCATTTCATTGTTTTTTTTGCATATTTTCTATTGGAGGTCGACTGGTAGGCTACTTTTTCCATTAGATGCAAAAAAAACTCACGTTGGGCTGACTAACGTGCGTGTTTTTTGCCGCTAATGGGCCTTTCGTTGGTTTTTGCCCGCTAACGCCGGAATTCCTATCACCATCACGCTAATGTTAGCGACAGTTTTCACCGCTGATCCCTGAAGCTATCGCCATGTAGCGACGTCTTGTACATACGTCGCTAGCAAGGCGATACTTTTCCGCGGTACACGGCGATAGAAAAACTGCTGCTAACTAGCGTTAGCGATAGTTATCGCCAATTCTTGTACATATGCCCCTTTGTCTTTTCAACTTGAAGTCCAATCTAATATTTGATAGTACCCTAGACTCAGGAAAATTAAACAGGGAACAAAATTGGAGCAATTGGAGCAGTGAGAAGTGTTCAACTAGAGTAAAAAGATCCCAAAATACGCTGTACAGGCTTTTGTCAATAGTTGCGTCTGTTTGGCCTAAATGACAGCTACAAATGCTGTTATCATAGGAGAATTAAGTCTCAGATCTGCTATTCTCAGACCATAAAGATAAGCTTGTTTTTTCAGAAATCCTGCTGTTTCATAAAAGCCATCTTTTCTTCTAACTTTACTCCTAAATGTTTGCAATGTGACCTTTTCCCTATGATCAAATGCCCAATTTACTGCTTAGCTAAACTATTCTATTTTCAACCACAAATAACGACTGAGTTTTTTGGCAATTCACAACATTGTTTTAATTAAATAAATAGATGGCGACTAAAGTGCCTTGAAGTCCAATAATAGTCTGATCGAGGATATTTTTTGACACTCACTTGCTCAGGCTCAGCTGTGCACTGCACCAACATCACTGAACATAAATTATTGTATTGGGCACACTCTGCACGTATGCATACATGAGTTTATGATATATTTTTCAGCAAGCTCGAATAGAAAGATTTGTGTCTGATATCCATTTATTTGTGTGATCTGTCCTTATTATAGCCTTGTATTATTTAGAAAACATGAGTAATTGAAAAAGACTCTGGGGGTCATTACGATGGCGGGCGGACTCGAGTCTGCCTGCCACCGTGGCGGTGCCTGGGACCGCCCGCCTGCAACGCGGCAGTCCCGCACATCAGATTACGATGTGACCGCCACCGTGGTGGTCGCATTGTGCATGCTTAACATTGTGGCGGGTGCTGCTGGCTGCAGCACCCGCCGCAATGCTAAACATGCAGGTCGTGCTTTTCACTGCACTAAGTGGCAGGCACCACAAAGTGCCTGCCACTTAGTGCAATGAAATGTAGGGGGGTACCATGGGTACCCCCACAGTGCACCAAATCCCCCAACACAAGGGGGGCCCGCAAAAGGGCCCCCGAATGCATTCTCCGCCAGCCTTTAAATGGCGGTTTACCCGCCACGGAAAGGCTGGCTGCGGCCAGCATCGTAATATGGCAGACGGTGCCTGCTAGGCACCGCCATCATTTTACACATGCTGACCGCTCTGCCAGGCAATCGGAACGACATGTGGCGGCCCGGTGGCGGGCGGTCTTTACAACCACCACAGTACCAGAACGATTCCCCCTGCCATCGTAATATGGCGGGGGGAAATTGTTGTCCGATGGCGGAGGGCCCGCCACCGCCCGGCTGGCGGTGGCGGGCCTTCCGCCATCGTAATCACCCCCTTAGTTCTCTTCATAGGTAAAGTTACCTGGGGTCAGTGCTTAATTTGTAAAATATTAAGTGCCAAGGCTCTGACCAGGAGGCCACTGCAGCTTGCACCACCCATCGCCCTTGTCATCGCTGCCAAAGCAACTACTAACCATCTCTCTCGCATGTAAATGCGACAGTTCAGATTATTCCAGGTCCCCAAAGCTAAAGGAATGGCTGGGGAGGCAGGTATTAGCACTATTTTAATGTATATTGTATTAATAAACAACCGTTGTTCTGCTCATCTCTAAATTCGATGAGCAGCACCACCATGTGGTAGACTGTTCTAAGTGTGGTGTTAAGAATTAGGTGCCGGTGCCGAGCACCGGAAACCAATTAAGTGCCGGTGCTGAGCACCGGAAAGCACCGGCTCAAATTAAGCACTGCCTGGGGTGTATGGACTATGTAACTTTACAAAACTATGACTGATTGTGTGAGCAATTCCTACAGTGTAACCAGTCATATTATCATAAAGTGTGTGTTATAAACATATAAATCATTAAATGTAAAGAGAGTGAAGAAGAATTGAGCGGAATTTACAGAACATAGATTGATATTGTTTAAGTACTATGAATAGTGAGGTATAGTTTTATGTTCACGTGCATTTATTGACAGAATTGCAAAGTGACAATGCAGTTTTTACATAAAGAAGGATTTTTGCCATAGGGCCGTATTAAAAATCTAAACTTAAAAAGCTTTGTTAACAATATTTAATTTGGCACACTGGTACGAATTAGTTTGTGATAACCAACCCAGAGCAGAAAATATTACAAATATTACATACAACACGCAACAACGAAAGAGATTACAAGAAATGTTCAGGTAATTATTTGTTTTAATTATTTGCTTTGACATCTGTTGATTTTTTTGTGCAGTTTGGTAAAGAGTATGATTATGGTTCACGTCAGTGATTTTTAGTATTAGCATAAGTGTAAGAGATATAGGTTTAGCATAAGCGTTATAGGTAGCATTAGGTTTGCTGTGATGGTTGTAATTAAACTATGTAAAAAAAGAAATAGGGTTAGCATGAGTGAGAGGTGGACTTGGGTTGAGCAAGGGGTTAGTACAATCCCTACAGTATGTCTAGGGCCTCAGTCAAAAATTAAGGAAGGGTCAGGATTGCAGGTAGGATAATTGTAGGGGTTTCTTTGAAATGTATTTGGCTGAATGTAATGAAGACCAATGTCTTTGCAAATAAGTAACATTTAGCAGGTTCGTAGTGGCAGACAAATTGTTATTTGACCTCCAGATTTACTTGTTAGGGATTTTCTGTAATGGAATTTGCTGCAATGGTGTTTTCTCTGTTGACTTATATCTCTTCTGAACTACTGTATTAGTTGCCTAAATAACGTTTTCCCCTTTTAACTTGCACCGGTTCATATAAAAAAGACAAAAACAGGAATCTAAGAGTTATTTAGAGATTGGTAGATGCAGGACATCTGCCCAAAATCGACAGGTGCTAGTCTGCCAATTCGATGGTTCCCTGCCTTATTTAGAGGTGGTGGAAATGTTTGATTTCCAATGGGTGGAGCTTCAGCTAGTTCTGCCCCTGGAAAACAATAGTTGGGCACTCATCCACCAGACGGTTGTTAGCTATGGAGCACCTTCCAACACTTTGTTTTATGATTGTGACCACCATATAAAGCATAGTGGTTATGAAAAGAAAAAAAACAATGGCCTCTAGGCGCAGGGAGAAAACACTCAGCTTCTTTGCTTTTCTGTTTTTTCATACCAAAGACATGGCAGCTGGCCACCCTAATATAGCTGCCAGTTGGCATTATGTTTTTTTCTGAAAGTTCCCTTCCAGTTCAAAACCTATACTAGACTCACGGAGACACCCTTGCACTATGGTGCAAAGGTGTGCGCGTGTCGCACGGCAGTACATTTCTGCGCCGGCGCTAGGAAGAGGGGAGGAGAGTGCCATATTTCTGTAAATATGGCGCTCTCCTGCCTTCTCCTTCTCATGCAGTGCAGTGTAGTATTTGCAGCTGCTGCACTGCGCTGCATGACAGTGTGGTAAATCCGGCCCTTAGTTGGGAGCCCTAGGCTCATGCTTCAAGAAGTGACCTTTGTGGCTGCCATGTATGTGTTATACCTGTTTGTACGTCCTGTTGAGCTAAGATAATGTGATAACACTGGGGCATATCTACAAGGGCAGGCGATAAAATTATCGCCGCTTTAGCGTCCGTTTTCAGACGAAAAGCGGCGATAATTTTAACGCCCTATTAGCAAGGACACGCTAACGCGTGAATCCATGCTTTTCGCCCATTCTCATATCGCCCAGCTTTGCATCTCTAATGAGATGCAAAGTGGGCGTTCCTCCCAGAATAACGGGAGAAATGTCGCTAAGCGACATTTCTCCTATTATCAAGCCCCACGCTAAGAAGCATGGCGACAAGAAAAGTAGCGATAACCTCTGTTATCGCTACTTCCCTTACGCCTGCTTTGAAATCGACTTAGCCATGATATCCTATGGAAGGTGGATATCATGGCTAAGTATGTGTAGCCCTATCAGCAAGCTATCGCCAAAGTTGTGCGATTATCGCTGGATTTCCAGCGATAATCGCACAGTTGGCAGCTTGCGCTCTGAATTTTATCGCTTTGGAGATAAACGTTGCTGATAGCACGCTATCTCCGCGATAAAATTCAGAGATGGCCGGCGATAATTATCCTCACGCTAAGAGCGCTGAGCGATAATTATCGCCTGCCCTTGTAGATATGCCCCACTATTCTTTGCAGACATGGAACAGTCAAATGCTTTGCTGAAGTGGGTTTAGGTGGGCAAGATGATTGGACACGCACCACAGGAAAAAGTTACACAAATGCCCTCTGAATCAATAAGAGCAGCAGGAGGCTATGTCAGTGTGCGCTGGATCCAGGTGCCAAGGTATATAATTAAAATGGATTAAATAGCATCATTGTTCAGGGTATGTTACAGTTGACTACTTAGTTGCAACCCTCAACAACGAAAGGGAACAGGCACGACAGCTGACGATTTAATTGATTAATACCCTTCGTAGGCTCAATAACACAAAGAATGAATATTCTAGATTGAAAAAAAGTAAAAGAAATAACAAATGTGCAGGACGTGTTAACAAACATGCGATTGTTCACAAACCTTGCCTCTTAAAAAGGCTGTGTTAAGTGGACTCAGGAGCAGGAGGAAGAAGCACCAGGAATGGGCAAGTGACATGCCCTGTGCACTCATCCCACTGGGCACAGCTGAATGTCATGCTGCACGGGCTCTGGGGGGGGAGGGGAGAATGGGAACAGTGTCCTGCCTTATCACAGCTGTTTTAGCCTTCCTTCCACTTGTTTTTGACCTATCATTCAGCAAAACCCCTATACAGGAATTTGAATGAGAATGGAGGGTTTTTGACCCCTTTTGGTCTCGTCACTTTGCAAAAAAACTTTAGAGGATTACATTGCATTTTAGAAAAAATGCATATCAAATGAAACTATAGGTATTACCCATCAGAACACTGCTTTTCCGATGGAATAACCATATAACCGCAACAACAAAGAAGCTGTGGCGGCTCTTTCATTATGGTTCAACCTAAGAGTCCATAGGAAAGCTTTTTTTTTTTATTGCTCATAACTTTGGCCACAAGTAACGAATCTGCATATTACTATGCCACAATTAAAATTCACGCTGCTAATCTTGGTTTTAGGAAAAAATGCTCAATTAGTCACGGGAGGAGATGTTACAGAGACTCCCAAAATGTTTAATTAACATGAAAATTACCACCGAAGGCATTTATAAATCAGTATTCTAAAATAGCTGTATGGAATGATGATACATTTGTCAGGCAGACAGAGGGTTTAGTTTTCTGTGTGCTTTTTTCAATATGATGTGAAACATCTCAGTATTTTTAGTTCTCGCCTAAGCAGCGCTTGCGCTGTCTCTTCGAGACATGCTGTAGTCAGGTATGGACTTGAAGATCCGCCCATTTTCCACCTATCTTTTCAATTGGCTCCTGTTACTGTCCTTTCTAAATGGTTGCTTTTGATTCATGAATAGGCTTAGTAGTCCCTCCTTAGTACCGCCTTTTCTACATTTGTAATTTCCCATGAGGACTGGCCCTTTTACTTGTGTTGTTACACGGTATGTTTTATTTACAGTCTGTGATCACTATTTTCTGTAATGATTTTCTCCTATTGGAGGCACTACATACTTTCCTGCAAGGGCGCCCACTTTGCCTCGAAGCACCTTAGGTTTCATCACTGCACCCACTTTTATATTTTTATTACCAATGGTGGACAACTTGCACCTTTTCATCTACTTTCTTTTTTGTATTTGGCAGTGCAGTACGCTTTTACTATAGTGAGCACGCGCCTTTATTTTCCTTGGAACTTGTTCCTTTTAATCTGCCTTATTTATTTTTTGTGCAAGCGCAGCACACTTTTATTATAGTGGCCGCATGCCTTTTTTTCCCTGGAGAAGCAGCCAATGGCGGTCACACGCCTTTATTTCAACAACGACAACCTCCCCTTCCCTGTACAATAGCCGTCGGAGCCAGAAGAAGGCATCTCCCTGACAACCAGCAGCTGCGAGCAGTCACGTCCCGAGTTTGTTGGATGACAGATTTAACTTCTATGGGAAAGTAGAAATGCTTGTTACCTCTTGTTGTTCTCACTGCCCTCAACTGCACCTAAATTCAAGGCTGAGCATGGGGGGGGAGGAGAGGGTGAAGGCAGACCCGAGACGGCATCTGTCCCAACCAAACCTAGCCTTTTACAGGGATGACGTAACGGACTGGGCCCCTTTCCAACAGACTTGACATGCACAACTCTGACTCGATCTATCATACCCCAGACACGCAGCTTCCACCTGACTTGATTATCTCCAGTTGACATTACAGTAGTCTTTGCATTGCGGTTTTTCAGAGAAACTGGTCTGTAAATCTGTAAGTGAGTGACTCAGCCTCAGCCCTGTTTAACTTTCAAACGTCACAACCAAACCTGACGTAAATGATTCAGGCACCAACCTGGAACCTTGAGTGACAACTTAAGTCAATTATTTCTTTTTGAAACAAGCAGCGCGTTTCATTTTTGGGACTTGTAGTCAATGCTCTAAGGGGCATATTCTCAAGGAGACATCGCCGAGTTATCAGCACTTTACCGCAGCCAAATCCACGATAAATGTATCGCCCCATTCCCAAGCTGGTGCTAACAGGCCATAACACCAGTTTACCTGCGAAAGCAGTCGCAGAAAACATCGCCACAGATGACCCCAGCAACTAACGCTAATGAGATGCAAAGTAGGCGTTCCCGTGCAAAAAGCCACAACAACACCACTCCACAACATTCTCAACGACCAGCCCGATCTGCGATAAGACCACAAAACATGCGATAAGGCGCATTAGCAGCAGGAAATTAACACCTGCTCCTACCTGGTGTAAAGTCGGACGACAACACGCACCAGACAAGGGAGCACAGCCCATAGCCACACATGAAGAACAACAGATGCCCTGGAGCAACCCATCATGCAGCTCGGAGCCCCAATAGGCCAACAACATCCACCGCCACCACCCCCAGGACCCCACCACCCCGACCACCCCCCCAACCACCACCCTCCGCCCCGGGGCCCTACCCCGGGCACCCCCCACAACTCCCCCTAGGACAAAGAAATTGCACATCAACTCCACGAAACCATGAACCAAACAAATCACCTGAAGTCGCACAATCACAACACCCAACATACATGTGTGGTCGGAAAAGAGGGAAATCATACATCCATATCATAATATCCAAATAACACATTTATTACAGAACATAACAAAAACTGAAAATCAGAAGAGGCATGGCGGGTGCGTCCCACGACATCCAGTAAGTCACAGCCTGCAAAACAGAAATCTGTATAAGAAGGAGTGCCATGCGCCCGTCAAATCATAGAGAGAGAGCGAAAGAGAGAGGGAGAGAGAGGGAGAGAGAGGGAGAGAGGAGAGAGAGGGAGAGAGAGAGGGAGGAGAGAGGGAGAGAGAGAGAGGGAGAGAGAGAGAGAGAGGAGAGAGAGAGGGAGAGAGGGAGAGAGGGAGAGAGAGAGGGAGAGAGAGAGGGAGAGAGGGTGAGAGGGAGCGAGAGGGAGAGAGAGGGAGAGCGAGTGCCGACACTGCGGACCTATGCCCCACTGCTCACCTGCTGCCACCGGTGTGTCTCCAACCACGTGCCGGGATTCACAGCAGTCCCCCAGGTCCCTCATCTGAAACAGTTTCCAGAGACATGGATGTCAGAGTCCATACAGTTGCACACGCCACCATCGCTTGCCCGCCCCTGCGCACACAGGCAGCTGCACCCCAGCCCCTCCCGCCGTCCAGCGCTGAATGCCCGCCCCTGCGCAACCAGGCCTCACTGCTCACCTTGCACCATTGGCGTGTCTCCAAGTGGGCCCACCACGTTCCGGAGGGATCTCCAAGCCCAGGGCCCGCGACCATGGCACCCTCCACATCATGCAGCCCCGCGCCGCGGGCCACCAGGTCACACACATGTTGCTGGGTCTTGATTTCGCAATGGCAGAGACCACATCTGTGGACACGGCATCATCGCAGGCTGCACACCCGCTCAGCGCTTGAGGTGCCACTAACTCTGGGAACCGCAACGCCACGTGGCGGGAGGCCCGCCCTGCCCTTGCCCAGGCCCACACTGCGGTCCAGCAGGTCTCACACAAACCCATGCCAGTCCGGACCACCAGGACGGTGCATCATCGCAGGCTGCACACCCGCTCAGCATTTCAGGTGCCCCTATCTCACTGCACCGCAAGACACTGTCCCGTGGCGGGGTGCCTGTGCCTGCCGCAGTGTATCCGGTGCCACCAAGTCTGTGCCCCGCTAGCCATGGACCCTTAATGATTGAGTCCCGTGGTGCGGACGCCATCATGTCACCCCCGGCACTGGGCAATGTGAGGTGGCAGGGCCCTAGGCCCTCATGCGTAGATGGGAACTACACGGAGACACCCAGTTGTAGAGTTGAAATGGCGTCCAGCACATGCGCCATGCCCTTTTTATTGGCAGGGTCACATGTCCTGTGACGCCTGTGCTGGATGGGTGTGGTGTGGGTGTACACCAGCCATGAGGGAGTGGCTGTGGTATGCTGACAACTAGACGTGTGAGCTGCAGATCCCTGTAGTGAAGACCTGGGACATGTAGCGTTGTCGTCCCCCCCTGTGTGCGTAAGCGGAGTGGGCTGCCCTGGCGTATGCCAGTCCAGCGTAAGGGTGTGAACAATGACCCCGGGGCTCTGGGCGCGGTTACGTCCTGGGCTGGACAAGGAAGTGACTAATGGGTGTGTCTCTGTTGTAGTGTCGGCAACCCCCGGCCCGTAACGGAAATGTGCCACCCTGTGACAGAAGTCCCACAACATGTGCAACATGGACATAAGGGGGAATCACTGACCCTACATTCATCCATACTTCCACACTTGAAAGATCATAGACATGACACACCAGTGTGAATATGAATGTTTATTGCACATTCAAGGGAGTGTTGCAGCTGGAGCAGTACAGGGCCATGCCAAACCCACTCCACATTGTCGGCCCGTGTAGGGCCAGCCAGAGTCCTTCAGGGAGTGACCGGTACAGCAGGAGAGGAGGAGTTCAGTCCGGAGTCTGATAGCTGTGTCATCGGTGATCAAACAGAATATGGCAGTCCATGTCGAGGTCCGAGGTGAGTGTGGCAGAGTGCATCGGGGGACAGTGGAAGGTGATGATGCAGAGGGCAGCACCAAGCAGAAACAGGCCACATGGCGGAGATGCATGCTACTGCATCCTTCTGACCACGAAGGCAGATTCATCCGCATCCTCGACCGAAGCTGTTGCCTGTCCCTCACATGTGGGTGGTGGTGTTATTTCTGCTGCACTGGGTGGCACTGACACATCAGGGGCCGGAGATGTGGATGGGGTGGTAGCAGCAGCATGCATCAGTGCCAGGCCTTGTGGCAGCAATGCCATGAGGGTGTTCCCTATTGCATGGAGGGACCCAGCTAGATCTCGCTGGTGTGCAGCCGTGGCAGCCGCTCTTTCCGCCTGCGTCCGCTCCATGTTCTCCATGATCCTCCGCATGTGTCCTAACTCCCGAGCAAGATCGCTGGAGGCACTCGGACTAGACAGTCGTTCCTGTTGCAGAGTCAGGACTCTAGCGATGTCAGCCATGGTTCGTTGGAGAGCATGGAGCGGACTGTGGGTGTCCGTTAGGGACTGTGAGTGGTCCCTGATGGGACTTGGACACCCACGTATGGCGTCTAGTCTGGCTGCCATGCGGTTGAACCCCACCTGCACCTGTTCAGCCAGCTTCTCCTGGCACCCCAACACATGGCGTTGGAAGGCCATGTGTTCATCGTGGGGGTCCTGGGAGGCAGCCGTGGTGGTGGGTGCTGCCTGCTGTGTGTACTGTGCAGGGGGTGGGTTCTCCTCATGGCAGCTGGGCTGCCCTGCTCCTGGAAGTGGGCTGCGGAGGCTGTCCACGAGATGTTGGAGGGTGTCGGAGTCGAAGGTTTGGTGGTCCTCTTCGTCATCAGAGAAGAGAGGTTCGGACTGCTCTGCAGGAGGTGTTGGATTTCCCCCTGCAATGTGGAGGGGAGATGCAGTTTAACAACATGTTCACATGTATGTTGAAGGATTGTACAGGTTCACATACAGACTGCATGACAGTGAACATTGTGACTGTTTAGGGGGTTGCTGCCTATTTGATGCGGGACAGTGGCCATTCCGACTACATCACGGATGTGTGTTTGTACTTGTACATTGTCAACTCACATTTCCCTGCAATGCCAAATGTGATTGTCCAGTTACTACGCACATGTGGCACCAGTCGTGTCCTCTGTTCTGTTGTGGGCGTGTTGCGGTTTGTACCACGTCGTGGTCAATGTTGATGTGCTCTGCATGTAATGTGTGTGTGCCACATTTTGGGTGATTCGCCCCTGCAGCTCTGATTTTGCTGCCCTTATCCCTTACATGCGGTGTGCCTCTGGGTTCTGTGCTTATGCAGTGCTGAGGTGTTGCATACCTGTGTGCATTGGTCTCTTGGTGGGAGTTGTGGGTCTGGGGCATGGTTTGTCCGCAGATGTGGTCTGCTTAATTGTGCATGTGTGCCATTGTGCCCATCTCCCCCCGTCCCCCCAGTCCCTGGTGGTTACTCACCCTGTTGCTGTTGTGTCCGGTCATGTTGAGCAGTGTCCGGTCCCCCCACTCCTGCCACCGTCTCCCCACTGATGACTGTGGAGACCATTTCCTCCATCTCGTCCAGCTCCTCCTGTGTCGCTGGGCTCCCACCTCCAGTCTGCATTGCTGCCTTCAGGTTGTTTGTGAGTTTCTGCTTGGTTTTGCGCTTCACATCATTCCAGCGCCTCTTGACCTCATCCATTGTCCTCTTCAGCACTCCGACTGCATTTACCTTGTCCACGATGGACTGCCATATTCCATTCTTAGTTGCCAGTGACACAGTGGAGGTGACGAACAGTAGTTGATGGTGTTCTATCACCTCCGTGATCAGGATCCTGTTTTCCTGCGGACTGGACCGCTTCTTCCGACTCTTCTTGTCCTTGCTTTTCCCTTGACCCCGAGGTCCCAGGCTGGTCCTCCGTGGGTCTTGTGGGGTTCTGGTTGTCCTCTGTGTTTGCTCCGGGTGCCTCCATTGTGCTTCGCTGTTGTTTGTGGGGTTTTTTTCTGTTTTTATAGTGCATTTTCCCGCATGACACGTGGGAATTGCAGGCCTGTGGCTGGTTTTTCGCAGATTTTTGTATCGCGATTGGCTTCATTGCTACTATTTTTGCGTTGGGGTTTCGCGTTTTTGCGGTGTTGCGTTGCTTTTAACGCGTTCATTTGTCGCGTTCTCGTGTGTCTATTGCATGGTACCGCCGTGTTGGGAATACCACGTTAACACTGCGTTATTTTCCCGCGATGGACTGCGATGTGCAGAGTTGCATTAAGCTACACTTGCGGTGGTTATCACAGGTTCTTGTGAATATGCCCCCAAGTGTGTGCTAAACATTCCAGGTTGTAAAGCGAAGGCACCGCACAGAGCATGGGACACTTCGCAGCTATGCATCTACGGCTCAGCCCCAACTGCCTCCAGTCAAAAGCTATGAGCAACTGTTAGCTAAAGGAGTCTCAGAGGCCCCGAGCCACATTCTGCTGGCAGGCACCATCATTTGGCGTTACGTCACTGCCCCATATCTGTTAGATTAACCTGACCTCTTGGCGTGAGAAAGGCACCTCACTGGAGTCTGCAGCACAGGTATTGGTGTGTGAAGGATGTTCAAGTTACCAACTACACACCTTCCTACCCCTTGCTTTAGGTTTGCAAGGTCCTCCAGTTTTGTATTATTAGTACTCCTTTCAGTGTAGCACACATGTATTCTTTTTGAAAAACATAAGACCCTTCTTCATAGCAATAGATGCCAAGTGGTCCTGTGTCACTCCCGATACCTTCACCCAGACCTGGCTGCTTTAGTCAACAACTTGAAGCAACTAACTCCCCTCCAGCGCTATCGACCTGCCGTGAATAAATCTGACCCAGCGCCATTGACCCTTCAACACTTAATCTAATACCTTTAGCGGGCAGTTCAGGTAACCAAGCTGCTGAATTTGCATGCCAGAAAGATATAAGGTAGCTCCTCTGATGGGTTTAAGTACTCACTTGTGAGCTCTGCTGAAATTCATGTCACCGTTAAATCACAGTAGGACAGGCTTGGAATTTCATCCTTCTGGGGTAATGCGCCATCTCAAGACAGTGCAGCACTATGATTGGGACTACTCACTACGTGGATCAATTGCTGACTGACCCATCACAGAACATCACCACTGAAACCCCAACACTATAATGTGCGCAGTGCCCCCAACTTCCATTTCACCGCCAGTTGTCAGAGTGTCACCACTTATCACTAAAATCAAGCGTGCTCTTCTGACTGTTCCTGACTGAATGGTTTCACTGGAAAGCAGGGTTCAACAAGCATTTGCCATGCAGTAAACCAGGTGCAGTTACTGCCAGCCTTGCTTCTCATAAGCAAGGACTATAAGTACAAAGTGCGTGTTTACACACCGCTTGCAGGTTTTCAAAACACATAAACAAAAGGCATTGTCATTTACAATGCCAATAGGTCAAACTCTCGCAAATGTGAGACCTGTTGCATTGCAAATGCTTGTTTGAAATACTGGCAATAGAGACATCTGTAAATACCTGGATGCATTTTTTCTTGGATATCCATTTTGAGCTTTTACCAACAAAAATCTGATGAGTTGAGAAGATCTGCCCTTGGTCCAACTTTTTTAGCCATTGCTGGTTCAAGAATCGGTTCTTAAACCTCTTGATAAAAAAAACTGGATCAACGTATGGGCTGAGCGACCACAACCCACTATTAAGGAGAACAAGGGTGTACCTCAAAGGGGGTCACTAGTTATGCAAAAACATGACAACAACAGATGGCAAATGAGCTATTGTGAGTCAAGCAAACCGATACATGAGTGAACCTGAAAATTATGTAATTATTATTGTTAGAACTGTCATCCTTAGGGTGGTCTTTCCCTAGACCATTTGCCTTTTACCTCCTGTTTTGCTGATTCTTTTTGTTGGCCTTAGGACTCTGAGACCTTTACCACTGCTAACCAGTGCTAAAGTGCATGTGCTTCTCCCCTAAACATAGTGATATTGGTGTATACCTGATAGGCATATTTTATTTACTAGTAAGTCCCTTGTAAAGTGGTATAACACATACCCAGCGACTCAAATGCTACTAGTGGGCCTGCAGCACTGAATGTCCCACCCACCCACACACCTGTCTCAGGCCTGCCATTGCAGTGCCTGTGTGTGCAGTTTACTGCCACTTTGACTTGGCATTTAAAACTACTTGCCAGGACTTAGACCACTCTTTTATTACATATGTCACCCCCTTACGGTAGGCCCTAAGTAACCCTAAGGGCAGCGTGCCATGTAAGCAAAAGGTAGGACGTCTGTGTCTAATCTTTACATGTCTTGGTAGTGACAAACACCCAAATTCATTTTTCATTACCATGAGGCCTATCCCGATCATAGGCTAGCATTGGGAATTCCTTAATACACTGTCAAGCTGTAATTCCTGATCCGAGAGGAGTAGCTTTTTAAGGTTTTATGTCTTTGGAATTGTAATGATTAATCCTCCTCACTAGTGAAGTTCAATTTAACATTACTGTATTAGAAATGCCACTTTTAGAATGTTGACATTTCCCTGTACTTACTGCTCTGTGTGCCTGACAGCCTGTCTCCAATACACATCTGGTGTGGGTGACAGCTACACTTTGTGCATTGCCTCGAGACAGCCACAACACAGGAAGGATAGGTGTGTCTGAGTGCCCATCTACATACATCTGCATTCTGATGGCTTTGCCTGTGCTGGATAGAAGAGAGGGGTTAACACTTCACTTGAATAGGCAGTTTCCAGTCCCCACACAAAGGACTGATTACCCCCACAGGTATCCTAGCACACAGGACTGGGTTAAAAGGGATACTTGTGCACTTTAGCGAGCTTCTTTGAATTCACCCCCACATCAAAGGCACTTTTGGGTATAAGTACTGGGTCTCTCGCCCCCTAAAAACAGACACTACTGGACTTCTAACTGAAGTTCTACCAGAAGAACTACTGTGCTGCTTAAATGACTCAACTGGACCGCTGATCTGGAAGACCTGCTTTTTTGTTTGTTGCCCTGCTGCCTGCTGCTCTCTGACTCTGCTGAAGAAGAGCTGGACTCTCCATTCACTCCAAGTGATCTCCAAGGGCTTGTTGGCTTGCTTCTTGTTGCTTGAGGCTCAGGAATATGAAGGCTCTACCCCTGCTCCGGTGCCTGGCTCACTGGAAGTGGCCCAGATACTTGTAACACAGATTTTGATGCATCTCCTGTCTGCGTGTAGCAGAACCGGTGCATCAGCCCAGTTGCGGGAGCAAAATCGGCACATCGCATCAGAACCAGTACTTTGCCTCCAGAGATCGATGCATCGGGCAGCGTATCTCTGCTGCTGCAGCTTGGTGAGATTGACGCATCTCCTCGACTGCATGGCAGAATCCAATGCATCTTTTGATGCCTCTCGCCTCTGGCACCCGTCTTTGAAACTGACGCCTTCACTGAGTGGAGAAGATCGATGCATTCATCACCTGCGGGCCTCAACATTGCCGCATCTAGCTGTCTGTGACCAGGAAAGGTACTTTGTTCCCCGGGGCCTGTGTGAGTCCTGTAGCCGCCGGCTCTCCACTTTGCCCTGGTCCAGCGCGACCTAAAGTAACCTTTTTAGCGCTACTTGCTTCTAAGAGCTTTACTGCATATATTCCTTAAAAATTCAATATCTCAACTTCTATACATTGGAGTTTTGTCGTTTTTATCTTCTTTTGTTCAGAATATAATAATCTATTTTTCTAAACCTGTGTGGAGTATTTTTGTGGTGTATTCATTGTGTTTCTGTGTTGCACAAATGCTTTACTTATTGCCTCTTTAGATAAGCCTGACTGATCTGTGCCAGGCTACCAGAGGGTGAGCACAGGTTATTTTTTTAGTGTGTATCTAGCTTACCATAATTAGAGTGGTGGTTCCTGCCTGGTCTAGGTGCATACCTCCGCCAACCAGGAATCCCATTTTTAACAATTATGAAGGTGTTAAAACTAAAAGAGCCATTGGATTTCACAGGTTCTTGTTATCCACAATACCCAGCATCCTCAGCCCCCCTCCTTTATCACATTCCTGGTCACTGTTGTCTCCTGTGTCCCAGGCCTTACAGGGCCAAGAACAACATGGACGCTTGGTTATTTATACAACTGGAGTAAGGGCACCTGCTCCCAACTCCCTTCTGCTAACAGGGTCACCTGAATGGCGACCTCGGTGAGTGCTAGGTGTGAGGATGTATGAATGACAGTCCTCTAGGAGATGGAGCTGTCCTAGGACTTGTTTTCATGGACACGACATTCCTCCCAGAAACAAATAAGAAGTAACAGTGTCCAACAGATATAAAGCAAAACTAATTGGACATGACAGGCAATCTACCACAGTCTCAGATTCCTTTGACTCATTCAGCAGGATAGTGATGGACAGGTGAAGGCTGCAACAGGAGCTGGCACTCATGTTCACAGTATAACCTTCCTGGTCATTGAGGGCACACGCTCTTGTTCCAGACCTGTCCAGGATGTTTATTTCAAATATCCAAAAGCACATACAGCAGGCTGATGCTTGGAGAGTTCAGGTCACTCCACCCTTCTGATGATCTGAGATAGCTCATGGTCAAATGCCAACTAGTTCAAAACTATTCATCGTAAGACGTGCGATGCTGGAGTCATGTGGAGTCTATTTTTGATTGGTTCTTTTTCTTGATTCTCTTTGAAGGCTATCATTGAAGGATCTAGAAACGTGCTGATGATTTTCTTGCATCTTTCTCAAGCGCACCGCCAAACATGGCATTCTGCAATGTAGCAGTGCTGAGTCCATCTCTCAGGTTAAGAGGGGCTTGAGACATGTTGCCAGGGAACTGCATATAGGATTTGTTGGGACTGCATAGCACCACATGAAGGCCTCTGCAAGGCTTCCATTGAGCCAATGCCAAATCACCCATGGAACACGTTAGGGCAGGGGGATTTTGGCCTGCTTGAGGCATCAGGGATTCTACATGGCATTGATGCCATGGTTTGTATGGCAGTAGTTGATGGTTTAGAACAGTTGCTGTTGAAAGCTAGAGGTAGAGATTGTGGTGTGCATCTGTGAGGCTTATCCCTGGTTCTTCCCTGGTCCTTCACCAAGTTTTTGTCGCTCTACATTAGTGGCCTGCCTGCATGAGCTGATGAATGCAATGCAGCCAATGGTACGAGTTGATTACGTTGGTGGTCATTAGGCATGATCTTTCCTGTTTAGTGGCCAAGGCAGGAGTCCTTCACAAGCAATGCAGACTGAGGGATGGGTTGCAACACTGAGGACATTTGCAGACAGAAGTGAATCCTATTCGCTTTTCTTCACAGGCTCACAATTGTGAACTTGAAGGTCACTGCCTTATTTTCTTCTTTGTGCTTGAATAGGGCACCATACTCTTTGTGGTCAGTGTAGTGTCCTGCTGGACCCGTTCTAGTGTTCAGCTTCCTGTTGTACCCAATCTGAACACCCACCCATCACAGGCGTCACCAGTCAGGTGACCCTGCAAATAAAAGATACCGGGTGCATGTGCCCTGAGCCAGTTCCAGTATCGTAGTACTGTGTCTGTGTGGTCCTTTACCCAGCATGTGGGCCTAGGGCCCAAGACAGCACAGTCAGTATAATAAGAGATCTGTGGTATAGACTTGCCAGTAAGGAAGAGTGCCCTGGGGCAGTCACTGTCCCCCCTCATCTTTAGTTTGAATTAAACAATCCGGCATGGCAACATGCCACATTCTTTCACCTCATGAGTTATCTTTTGGAGTTTCGCGTCCATGAGTGGAGATCTGCTGTAGTCAGATTGCAGCCTTGGAGAATTTGAGCTGCAGCTGTGTTGAAGAGGAGGTGTGATGCATCGGTACTGGAGCTTGCTGCTGGTTATATAGCACATGCAGTTTGATTGTACCCAAGTGGTTGGAAATTAGACTTTTCTCTTTAATTGTATTGTATCTTCCTGGCCAATTGACAACCAGGGGTGGGGGACAACAAATATCCTCTTGATGACAAGTGTGGCCTAAGAGTCTAGGTTGCACGCATTTGGCTTTGATAGGAAGTCTATTTAAGTCCTACATCATTTCCCAGGGATACAGTTCATGATGTATTAAATAACCACCATGCATTGCATGTAGGTAGCCTATTGACATGAGAAGGCCAGGAAGAAAGAATTCTCATATCTTAGTATTACCAGATGTCTCTTCCCTTGTCACTAGAAGGTTCCCCTTTTCCCATAGTAGCGGGAGACCAAGGGGCATATTCTCAAGGACCCATCGGCGACTTACCGGCACTTTAGCGCCGCAAAAGTGGCGATAGACTTACCGCCCTATTCTCAAGCTGGTGCAAACTGCCGATATCGCCAGTTTCCCAGCGATATCCTCCGCAAAAAACATTGCCACGGATGAGAGCGACAACTAACACTAATGATATGCAGAGTAGGCGTTCCCGTGCAAAAACACACGAAAACACCTCTTCGTGATATTCTCAACGACCAGCCAGATCCGCGATGCGACCCAAAAACAGGCGATAAGGTGCGTTAGCAGCAGGGATTTAACACCTGCCTTTTACTGGTGTAAAGCAGGACGACAACCTGCAGCATGAAAGGGAGCCCAGCCCAGAGCCACATCTGAAGACCAACACGTCATGGAGCTACTGACCATGCAGCTCGGAGACACAAGAGGGCCACAACACCCACCGCCACCACCCCCAGGACCCCCCCAGACTACCACGAGGCAGCGCAGAACAAGACAGCTGACCTTCCCAAAACGGCATGGCCCCACAGCCACACAATTGCAGAATGTGGGGAGAGGTGGGAACCAAGTATGTGTGAAGGAGGCAAGTCACCCATGAATAAGAATGTACACAATGCCAAGTGTGGCGGTGATGTGCTGTACAAACTACAGTATGCAGAGCACAGACATGTCCATGTGGACATATACTGCTGGTGTTTGTAGTGTTGTGGACAGTGGACGCAACCAAGTTACCTCAGGCAGTGGGGAAGACCCCGGTCATGTATCCGTGTCGTCCCCCCCTGTAAGCATAAGCGGAGTGGGCTGGCCCGGCGTACGCCAGGCCAGCGTAGGAGTGCGAATAAATAGGCCGGGGCTCTGGGCGTGGTTCACTTCCCGGATGGCCAACGCGTCTGCAAGGGAGGTGCCCCTCACCCTGCCATGAGTCCGCCACCATTACCGCCAGCCTCCTCAGCCGATCGCTGGCGTCTGCAACACAGGCCCCCAGCGCACCCAGCGGCACAGCTCCGCGGAGTTATGTGTGTGCTGACTACTGTCTGTGGCCTACACTGCGGTCAGCAGGGCACTCAAATCAAATCCAATCCTGACCTGCGAGGACACGCCATCATCTCTGACTGCACACCCGCTGAGCGCTTCAGGTGCCACCAACTCAGTGCACCACAAGTCATCATCACGTGGCTGTGTGCCCTTTCTGACCGCTGCCTCCGGCCTACACAGCGGTCAGCTGGGCTCACAAATCAAATCCAATCCTGACCTGCGAGGACACGCCATCATCTCTGGCTGCACACCCGCTGAGCGCTTCAGGTGCCACCAACTCAGTGCACCACAAGTCATCATCACGTGGCTGTGGGCCCTTTCTGACCGCTGCCTCCGGCCTACACTGCGGTCAGCAGGGCTCACAAATCAAATCCAATCCTGACCTGCGAGGACACGCCATCATCTCTGGCTGCACACGCGCTGAGCGCTTCAGGGGCCACCAACTCAGTGCACCACAAGTCATCATCACGTGGCTGTGGGCCCTTTCTGACCGCTGCCTCCGGCCTACACTGCGGTCAACAGGGCTCACAAATCAAATCCAATCCTGACCTGCGAGGACACGCCATCATCTCTGGCTGCACACCTGCTGAGCGCTTCAGGTGCCACCAACTCAGTGCACCACAAGTAATCATCACGTGGCTGTGGGCCCTTTCTGACCGCTGCCTCCGGCCTACACTGCGGTCAGCAGGGCTCACAAATCAAATCCAATCCTGACCTGCGAGGACACGCCATCATCTCTGGCTGCACACCCGCTGAGCGCTTCAGGTGCCACCAACTCAGTGCACCACAAGTCATCATCAGGTGGCTGTGGGCCCTTTCTGACCGCTGCCTCCGGCCTAGACTGCGGTCAGTAGGGCTCACAAATCAAATCCAATCCTGACCTGCGAGGACACGCCATCATCTCTGGCTGAACGCTTCAGGTGCCACCAACTCAGTGCACCACAAGTCATCATCACGTGGCTGTGGGCCCTTTCTGACCGCTGCCTCCAGCCTACACTGCAGTCAGCAGGGCTCACAATTCAAATTGAGACTTGATTTATTAATGGTGCATTCCAGTAGGCAACAGGCATTGCTATCAGTGCGGCCCGCCCGGACGATGCATCATCGCAGGCTGTACACCCGCTGAGCGCTTCAGGTGCCACCAACTCAGTGCACCACAAGTCATGGACCCTTTATGATTGAATCTGTGTGTGTAATACGAAGATCACTGTTCTAGTTGTTGCCAGCACTAACCACTGCCTGAGTGCTGGCTTACACTCACCCCACACCCATCCAGCACAGGCGTCACTGGACATGTGACCCTGGCAATAAAAAGTGGCCGGGCGCACGTGCCCGTAGCCAGTTCCACTATCTATCTAAGTGTGTCCTTGTGGTCATTATGTATGCATAATGGGCCAGGGCCCTACCACCTTACCTTGTGCTGTGGACTGCAGACGCAACCATGTCACCTCAGGCAGTGTCTAAGACCTTGGACACATAGCTCTGTCGTCCCCCCCCTGTAAGCGTAAGCGGAGTGGGCTGTATGGCCGCAGCATGAGCCAAATGCCTAGCCTTAATCGCAGCGTGAGTTCAGCCAGGCATGTACTCTACATCTGTGTCTGCCCTATCCTTCCCATAGGCCTACACTCACGTGGCCGCCCACCTTCAATGGCCAACATCACAGTGTCGTTGTCAGGCTTGTGGACATGCGCAGACAGGCATGACAATGGTGTGCCGTAGGAGTGCAAGTGATGCAACCGCGCAGCGCACACAAGTAAATAGGCTCGAGGGGAGGGAGGAGCAGCTGTGAGGCAACGTAACACACAGCAAGACATGTCAAACATGAATCCCAAAGTCGCACACATCCCACCCCACCCCCAACAAGCCACTTCACATTTCCTGAATGCAAGCAGATGAGAAACTAGCATTAGGAATGAAAGCTCCTTTGTCTGAACTATCAGGCGGAAGCACATCTGCACCTCCGACCTCGGAATTGCATGTGCCCGGCACCCCCTGACAGATACTATAGCAGCTGATGACGACTCCCACACTACGCACAGCCCGACGAAAGACCAACATATACACACCCCACACACAGAAGTCCTTGCTCGAAGTTATCTTGCATGGAATGGCCTTCACACTTACTCCCACACCATCCCAGGCGTACAACCGTTGCACACTAAAACAACTCATTGATCCGAGCTGTGGCATTTCATCCACAGAACTGGCACAGGTCAGAACAGTGCCGCTTCAACCAGAGCCACTAACACAATGGCAGAAAATCCCGGACACATGCACAACCCCTGTCAGGTGAAACTGTACCGTGCACGTATGCTGCCTTTACTGGGGGCACTGCCATTGGCACTGCTGCGGATCAGTTACCGGCTAAGTTTCCGCCTTGCCAACGTCACCTGCGTTCAGCCTGTGTTGCATTGTCGATCGTGCATATTCGAGTGGTCCATGGATGTCTGCCTATCCAACAGTACGGTGGCTGAACTGGATTTTGACATGTGCGTGCGCCCCCTGTTGGCCCACGACCCGGAGTGTCACCGTGAACCCGTTTATGGGATGCCTTGATACTTGGCATACATGCTGGCAGCTGGACCTGGGAGATTGCACAACTCCTCGTGTGCAGTGACCACATTGAACCGCTCCCCTATTGGGCTGTAGTGCTAATTGGTGAAAGGGGGTGGACGCAGCACATCTGTCCGGACCTGCTAATGTATTGCCTCGCCGTCCTGTTTGATGAAGTCGACAACGAGCTCATGTTGGAAATGATAGCCTACGAAGCTGCAATTGCTTTCATGGACGAGTAACTACGTACCTGCAGCCACAACACATTGGAACCCATTGCACATGTCCCAACACCTTGTTGCATCTTAGAGATCTGGTCACATGTCCCACGACAACAGTGGACATGGTTGCATTCGCCTGGACTCCGAATACATGAGCGGACAACAACGCAGGTTAACACACACCTGTGAAAGGTGAGGCACTCCCCCGGAGTGGACAGTGGCGCTTGGCAACGTTCCTCATCCTGACATACTGCTGCATTGGTCTGCATGTTTTGGCACTTATCTTGCCCGTACTGACACGCATATGCTAATAAAGTCTACGCACCTTCACTTGTATTCAACTGTGATGAGTGTTGATTTGAATGGCAATGTGTATCTCACTGCCTATCTGGGTCACGGCCACACATGCGCATTGATAGCATTACCCAGGGAGTACCTTTTTGTGGAATCACTGTCCCTACATTCATCCATACTTTCATACTTGATTGCTCACAGCCACGACACATCTGTGTGAATTAGAATGTTTTATTCGCATTCAGTGGAGTGTTGAAGCTGGAACAGTACAGGGCCATGTGAACCCCACTTTACATTGTTGCCCCGTGGAGGGCCAGCCAGAGTCCTCTAGGGATTGACAAGTTCATCGGAAGAGGGAGACTTCAGTCCGCAGTGTGATTGCTGTGTCATTGGTAACTAATCAAAATATGGCAGTCCATGTCGAGGTCCAAGGTGAGTGTCGCTGAGTGTATAGGGGGACAGTGGAAGGTGTGGAAGGTGTTATTCCAGGGCATGATGCAGAGGGCAGAACCAAGCTGAAACAGGCCATGTGGCGGAGATGGATGCTACCAATTCATTCTTACCACAGGGCCAGATTCATCATCATCTTCGTCCTCTGATGTGTCAGGTGCCTCACATTTGGGTGGTGGTGTATAGTCTGCATCACTGTGTGGCACTGACACATCAGGGGCCGGAGGTGGAATGTCTGCCGCACAGTGTGGCACTGACACTTCAGGGGGCGGAGATGTGGATGGAGTAGTAGCAGCAGCATTCATCCGCGCCAGGCCTTATGGCGGCAATGCCATGATGAGGATCTGCAGGGCATGGAAGATCACAGCTACATCTCGCTGGTGTGCAGCCGTGGCAAACATTCTTTCCACCTGCATCCGCTCCATGTTCTCCATGATCCTCCGCATGTGTCCCAACTCCCGGCTGTCATCGTTGGAGCCACTCTGACTAGACAGTTGTCTTGGCTCAGAGTCATGACTCCAGCGATGTCAGCTATGGATTGTTGGAGAGCATAGAGCGGACAGTGGGTGTCCGTTAGGGACTGTAAGTGGTCCCTGATGGGATGTAGACACCCACGTATGGCATCTAGTTTGGCTGCCATGAGGTCGAACCCCACCCGCGGCTGATCAGCCATCTTCTCCTGGCACCCTAACACACGGCGTTGGAATGCCATGTGTTGGTCGTGGGGGTCCTGGGAGACAGCCGTGGTGCTGGGTGCTGCGTGGTCTGTGCAGGGGGTGGGGTCTCCTCGATGCAGCTGGGCTGCACTGCTCCTGGAGGTAGGGTGCCGAAGCTTTCCATGGGCTGTTGGAGGGCTTCGGTGTCGATGTTGGGGAGGTCCTCTTCATCATCAGTGCTGAGTTGTTGTGTCTGCTCTGCAGGAGGTGTTGATTCTCCCTCTGCAATGTGAAGGGGAGATGCAGATTGACATTGTGTTCACATGTATGTTGACGCATTGGACAAGTTTACTTACAGACTGCATGACAATGTACATTGTGACTGTTTGTGAGGAGATGCCTATGTGATGCGGGACATTTGACATTTCTACACCATCAGGGATGTAAGGTTGTACTTGTCCATTGTCATCTCACAGTTTCCTGCTATTCCAAATGCGAATGGCCATTTTCTACACACAAGCAGCGGCAGTTGTGTCCTCTGTTTTGTTGTGAAAGTGTTGCAGTTTGTACCACATTGTTGTCAATGTTGAGGTGCTCTGATTCTTATGTGTGTGTGCTGCATTGTGGGTGTGTTGCCCCTTCTGCTCTGATTTTGCTGTGCCTTTCACTTCTGTGCTTATACAGTGCTGAAATGTTGCAGACTTTGGTAACTTGGGCTATTGGTCGGAGTTGTGACTCTTGGGCATGGTTTGTCCGCAGATGTGCTATACTTAATTGTGCATGTGTGCCATTGTGCCCATCTCCCCCTGTCCCCCAGTCCCTGGTCATTACTCACCCTGTTGCTGTTGGGTCAGGTCATGTTGTGCAGTGTCCGATCCCCCAACTCCTGCCACCGTCTCCCCAATGATGACTCAGGTCACCATTTCCTCCATCTCATCCAGCTCCTGGTGTGTCGCTGGACTCCCACCTCCAGTCTGCATTGCTGCTTTCAGGTTGTTTGCGAGTTTCAGCTTGGTTTTGCGCTTCACATCATTCCAGCGCCTCTTGAGCTCTTCCATTGTCCTCCTCAGCACTACAACTGCATTCACCTTGTCCAGGATGGACTGCCATATTGTATTTTTAGTTACCAATGACACAGTGGAGGTGACGAACAGTTGTTGATGGTGTTCTACCACCTTCTTTATCAGGATCCTGTTTTCCTGCGGACTGAACCGCGTCTTCCTCTTCTTCTTCTCCTTCCCCTTCCCTGACCCCGAGGTCCCAGGCTGGTCCTCCGTGGGGCTTGTGGGGTTCGGGTTGTCCTCTGTACTTGCTCCAGCTACCTCCATTGTGCTTCGCAGTTGTTATGTTTTTTTTATTTTATTTTATTTGCAGCTTTTATGGTGATTTTTCCCGCCTGACATGGGAATTGCAAGCCTGGCGCTGCTTGTTGCCGATTTTTCTATTGCGGTTGGGCCCATCGCAACATTTTTCACGTTCGGGTTTCCTTTTTTATCGCCGTTGCGTAAGTTGTATCGTGGACATTTGAGGCGTTATCGGGAAACTATCGCATGTTACCACCGTGTTGAGAATACGACGTTGACACAGAGTTATTTTCCCGTGATAAACGGCGATATGAAAAATTGCGTTAGCCTACTTTGGCGGTTTATCGCACGTTCTTGAGAATATCCCCCCAAGAGTCTCACAATGGCGTTGAAAGTGTGACAGGCTGCTGTCTCATGCTTGTGCTGATTCACACATACAAACAAAGGTTGGTGAAGGAGGAGCAAGCAGCTGAAGTTCTTTTCCACTTAATACTGTGTGGTAGGAAACAATTTGTGGGGGACTGGTGCTTCCCACAGCGCTTAATAAATAAAAGGATTAAACATTGCTCTTCAAGACCTGGCCTCCTCATAATTCAGAAATAAGAAAAATATGTTTTAATATAATGCTCTGCAGGCCTTCCCTCCTCAAACAAAAGAAAAGAGAATTGCAAATGCTCTACAAGGTCTGCCTTCCTTGAAGAATAACAAAGAAAGTCCTTGAAAGCTCGGACAAGTGAACCACCAAAGGCTGTTAAAATACGTCCTTGTGGACCCTGCAAAGAAGGCTAGTTTTTCTATTTCCATAGTGCTGATTCCAAAGTCACTACCTCTAATTATAGCTGTTGTTTCTACACACATTTCCTTTTAAAACCAGTTATATTGATAAAGGATTAGCCAAGTATTGTTATAGTCAAGGAACCGCCCAATGTTTTATCGTATGAGTGGAGAAAATGAATGTCTAGTTGTGACCCAATTAGATAACCGTACCCTGGTGTGCTCCCATGGTCGGCATCTAGGAGGGTCCTCCCTGTCTCCTATTGGCCAGAGACACAAGAGTGTTCTGTTTTAATTAAGCAACAGGTGAATCCCTAGTGCCCCAGTTGCGCGTCTCCATGTCATCACGTTCCTGTTGATGTAATGTATGTCATCAAAATACACCCTCAAAAAATAAAACATAACAAGGGGTGCAGCAATACTGACTATAAGTAGGTGTTGATTATGAGTCAATGTACAGCTGCTGTCTCTCAAGGGCATTTAGTAACGGCATGTGTTATTACTACATCCTTGTGTTGACTCAAAAATAACGTCTGGTAACAGCTATTACCTAATTTATACAATAATGAGCCTTCTTGAGACAAGTAATTTAATAAGTGTGCTACCCAACTAATGAGAATAGTAATGGTTTGGGGTCAATAGATTATTATTGGTTTGCAACCACATTCGTCAATCTAATATGAAGCTAACCATCTTGCTCATCTTTACAGAACCTATACTGTGCTCCGCAGAGTAGGCGCGAGACTCCATCCTCCAGTGATGTGTAGATCACGGTTTCCTGGGTTTAGAAGAGTACCATAGTGTACACCGTTGGCCTCACCGGGTTTACAGCGTTTTTCAGCATGTGTTGTGGTATCATATGGTGGATGGTAATACCAATAAGTAGATTGCTACAATTATCAATACTGAGATAACAGAGGATGCTGCTTATAGTTATCTCACATCTGCTTTCTCACCGCTCTTATCCCTACTGGACAGATTTCAGAAGATAGGATCATGTTGACCAATAGGTCACTTTATATTTGTTCCCACAGCACACAAATAAGACGATAGGGTAGAGTAAAGTTGAGAAAAGCGCCACCAGGTCCTGATGAAGGCCTAGTGATGCAGTCATAAGATAAGAAAGGCAGAAATATGTTGACCAAGAAGTTCAGAGAGGTTTCCTACTATATCCCATAACCCTTATCCTCTTTACTTGATTTTAATCTTGTATAAGATATGAAGAACTATCTTATACATATCAATACAATTTCATTTCTGATAGTGGGAGAGGTGTGGTGCAGCGGCCAGGGTGGCTGACTCCTGAGCACGGGGCTCCCTGTTCGATCCCTGGCGAAAGCTCAGCCTAGCACCATGTGACTCTGGGCAACAGCTCGCTTAATCTCCCCGACGGCCCCCAGCATCTTGAGACCCTTAGGGGTGATTAGTTCGCGCTTTACAAATGCCAGGTTTATGGTTGCAAAGGAGCGCCTCTATGATGAAGCATGCCACCTAGTGTGAGTGAGGGTTTGCATCAATTTTAGAATAATTCTTTGGATGGATTTATTTAAAAGTATTTCTTCAGACAATATCCCAGAAGAAGCACAAAAGCAACTATAGCATGTAAAGAAATACATTTCCTTTACAAACAAACAGCCTGTCAGCTTTTGTGGTCTATATGGAAATCAGGATTAAGGTCATGAGCAGTTTAAGTGAAATTATGAGGTTTCCGTAAATGTTTGTTGCAGCGTTATAGCCAAAGCTAACCATAATATTTATATGAACCTTTTTTCAGTTTTTTATCATCTATCACAGCCAACAGTTCCCTGCAACCAACCTCCCCACCCCCACAATGGACTGCTCCCTTAGTGCACAGCCTACAGCCATCGTCAGAGTGGGATTGGACGCAAGGCCTGACAATGGTCAGGCCTTCTACCCAATCTTATGCATGTGGCCAAACCCAGCTGCTTACAGCCTTCAGCCATGCACAGCAGGATTGGTTGCAGGGCTTAACCTTCAGACAGGTCATGCATCTGACCCACCGCAGGCAAGCTAACCTGACATAACACGGCCAAAGACCATTTTTAGAAGAAGTTTTCAAGATTCGTGAATTCAGTGCCAAATTTGTGAATCCTGCGAAGCCGGAAAAGACTGTAGGACCAAGAGGTTCTAGAATTCATTAATCCTGTGGCCAATATACATTTTTCAGTATTAATTTCAATGCCAAGGGGCAGACCTTTGGCATCCACCACATGAGCCTGGGGTCAGGACAGGCTCACCCTGCCCCCTTATGCCATTTCTGTTCATATTGTTCCTACCACAATGCTCAGTGCACCACAATGATAGCCACAACAGACATTTTACTATGTCAGCCAGCTAATTAGAGTGTGTTGAATTTGCAAATCTGCAGTCAAACGAGTAAATTCACAATGAATGAAGGAAGACAAGTTCCCTATTCCAATGGAGTATTGTTGTAAAGAGCTTTCTGCTCATATGTGATGTACTGATGGTGGAATCTCACTGCTGTGAGGTTCCACGGCATTGTTTTAGCATAGACGTTCCTTGAGGGACAGTGGATGACTGGCCAGCAAGGGATTGGTCCGTTTCCAGTTGTTGTACTACAATAAAGCCTCTTACCTTTTTTTTATCCACGTTGTCCTGGAAGTTTTATTCACAAAATATTTGGCGACGATCTGGCCAGTGAGGTGTGGACAGCGGCAACTTGTGTACAGGCGGCGAGGACAACAGCTGAGGTGTGGAGAGTGTAACGAACCTGCAGTATGTGTGCAGCAAAGTTCTTTCCTCGCAAAGTAAGTGGCAAGATTGTGGGCTCATTACTAGATCCAGGGCTGGTAGAGAGCTGTTATGGACATCACGCTCTGATGTAGCACCCTTCGGTCATTTCCTCTACATGCCAAAGAGAGACATTGCGGTCTAGAATATCCTCAACGTAAGACGCTGTCTTAACATAACAGCAGTCTTGGGAGATACCTTATGTCAGGAATCGGCACAGCGGCGTACAGACAGTGCGGTCTAGATAGACTGTGACACAAGATGCTGTCACAACGCAGCAGCCATATTGAAGCTTTGGGCAGTTCTGCTGTTTCTTTACATATGACACTCTGGAATGTGATGGCCACTGTAAAGATATCGCACAGGATTTCTATGATGACAGAGGTGCAAGTATAATATTACTGACAACAGTGCATCTTCGATGATGCGTGTGGTATCACAGCTACCATGGTAACCAATGCCATGGTGACCAATGCAGGACATCACTGTGGTGGTTCTGGAACTAAGCATGAGGGCAGTTGATGAGATAGCTTACTGTTGAGTGGATGTGCCTGCTTGCTCCTAATAAATCCTACTTAACCTGCATTCTGGTCTGGATTCATCTTTACATTTTGGCGACGACTGGCTGGGATCTGAGCCTACCAAAGGACCACACAAAGACCTATGAACCTTAATACTAGTTTACGAATTTATTTTTCTTCTTCAACGAAATCGTTACGGAGCATTCATTACGGAGCAGTTATATGGAGCAAGCAGAGTGAGAAACTGCTCACTGTATCCGGACACCTTTGGCCTTTAACCCGTTTGCTGCTTCGAACTTTCCGCGCCAGTGCGGAACGTTCTATTAAACGGGCGGGGCCGCGTCGGCCAACGGACGTGCGCAGCACTACCGAGGTAGTGCTCGCGACGGCCATTGGCCGACAACAGCAGCAAACGGGTTAAGAAACCTCGTTTCTGAAGGTACTCTGGAAGAAATAACTTTTAAATTCTACCAAGAAAACCTTCCTACTTTCTATGACGTGTACGTCTTGAGATCTGCAATCTCCAACACCTACAAGCAACAATCACAGCGCGGAGTGGTGTTACAACATATAACGGTATCTGTTAACCGTTACCTGCAGCCTGTAGCCGTTGATCCAACTCCCCTTCGGCCGCATTTTTCGAGCGGCGGGGACATTCCACGCGCGTTCCAGCACCTTCACTTCTGGCCGCATCTTACGAGGACCGTGAACGTTCCAGCCAGCATCAAGTTCCGACACGGTGATGTATACCCCGAGGAATGCTGGGACCTTGAGAAGTACGCAGCAGCGTCCTACACGTCTTTACGCGAGGTCACGCAACGTGACCTTGCGTGGCAGCCATTTTGAAAATCTTGGCTGTTACCCAGCAACCTCGATCTCAACAGCAACATCCACAGGAGCAACCCACACAGTGTTTACCAAGGATTAACGGTAACCCAGACATTTATATACTTAAATACTCTGCGGTGATATGCACACCGCTGGTAATTGTGTGCATACTTACCTACTTTACAATTAAACGAATGTTCGCTTAACTTTAAACATTCTACGGTGATGTGCACACCACTCGACATTTTTCTTTGGCGCACATGGTGATGCGCACTCCTCTCTCAGAATAGTATACTGTTATTGTGTATTGTAGCTTCACTTATTGTTTATCTATTCAATAGTGTATTTTAACATGGCCTCTCAAGGTTGTGGTTTGGTTCCTCCTGTCCCATTTCTTACTCGTCCTGGCGAACCTGTGTTGAAGTGGTTGGATTGGAAAGATTACTTCTTAAACTATATTTCAGCCTTAGAGGAAGAAAATGAGGACGAATTCACACCATCTAGAAAAAAGAAAATGTTATTACACAGTTTAGGACCAGAAGGTTCCAGAATTTATAACTAAATGGAAAAAAAGCACGATCTAATGAAAATTCTAATGTGTTTTTGGAAGCTTTAGAAGATCTTGACGCACATTATCAACCCACAGTATGCGTGGGAATCAACAGATATGAATTTTTTCAAAGGAAACAACACAAGTCAGAATCTGTCGAAGATTATGTGTCTGCTTTGAAGAAATTATCTGTCAATTGTGAGTTTGGTATTCTCCACGATAGTTTCATTAGGGACTAGCTTGTTATGCACTCCAATAACTCAGCCATTCAAGAAAAATTATGGGTATGTGGAGATGCACCTTTAAATGAAATTATAGCCATTTGTCAAGAAAGATGAAATGTCAAAAATATGTGCCCAGGTTGCATTAAAAAACAATGAAGAAAGTAACATGGTTAGTAAAGTATCTCTTAACAAAAATGAAGGAAAAAAATTTGACAAACGTCCTTATAAAGAAGTCAGCAAGAAAACTGCTAACTTCAATAAAAACGACCAAGATGACAAACGACCAGTGTGTTACAGATGTGGGTACAAAGGTCACAATGCCACAGAAAAATGGTGTCCCGCCCTGAAATTCAGATGCACCTTTTGCGGAATTGTAGGTCATTTCGCAAACGTTTGTAGAAGGAGGATTAACAAAAACAAGAAGAAGGTTTTAGGATGTATTGAAGACAAAAATGAAGAGTTTGTTGATGGTAATTCCTCGAGTGATGATGGTATACTCTGTATAGAAGACATAAACGATGCAGAAAATGTTATTTTAAATGTTAGTGCCATTGGAAAAAAGAAACCAATTTGTGAAATAAACATAGGAGGGGTATTGTACCTGACTCAGACTCACCTTACACCATTATTCAACGCACTGTATGGGAGAGCAAATTTGCTAATGTTCTCAAACAAAAGTTGAAACCTCCTGACATCCAGCCTGTAACCTTTACAGGCGAAAAAATTCCTATGGTAGGATATATTGAAGAGGTTTTTAAGTTTAAAGACAGAACCGCTATGGGCAAGTTATACGTTGCAGAAAAAGGACCCTCAGTACTAGGGTGGATTGATCAGGGGGAGCTCGGGATCATCCTAAATCCCAAAATGGATGATCAAGTCATGCTTTTAGAAGAGACAGATAAAAGCTTTATAGATGACATTATCAAACAGTTTCCCAGTGTCTTTTCTGGGAACGTGGGAAAACTGAGTGGTTTTGTACATAAGATCATACTTAAAGACAACGCTGTGCCAGTGTGTCATAAAGCCAGGAACATCCCCATTAGTGTTAGAGAGGGCGTCATGGCAGAATTAGATGCTTTAGAGAAAAAAGGTATAATAGAGCCAGTAGAAAGTGCAGAGTGGTTGGCTTCCTTAGTCGTAGCGCGCAAACCGGACGGCCGGTTGCGCCTATGCATCGACTTGAGAGATCTCAACAATAACATTATTGTAGATACATTTCCCCTACCCAAAATAGACGAATTATTGGCACAAACCAAAGGCATTAAATGGTTTTCGACGATAGATTTAACATCTGCCTATCATCAGATCCAGTTACACGACAGCAGCAGAAGCCTAACAGCCTTTATAACCCCGTTTGGGTGTTACCGATTTGTGCGGATGCCTTTCGGCCTTGCTTCGGCTGCTGCCGTGTTTCAAAGGTTAATGCACAAGCTATATAAAAGATTAAAGGGCATAACCTATTTCCAAGATGACATCTTGATCATGGGTCGAGATAGGAATGAACACGATGAAAGACTAAGAACAGTTCTCAACAAGCTAGCCAAAAAAAGGGTTAACTGCTGAACTTAAAAAATGCAAATTTAGGATGAAGTCCGTAACATACCTAGGTCATGAAGTAGGTGGTGATGGAATCTCCCCTAAGAAGTGTTTAATTGATGCCATTAGCAAAGCATCTGCACCTAAGTCGAAAGACGAAGTAAGATCATTCCTCGGCCTGGCTGAGTTCTATTCCAAATTTGTACAGACTTTCGCCACAAAAACTTATAACATGAGACAATTGCTTAAAGTCAAACAAGAATTTCTCTGGAACGAAGAACTCAAAAGTGATTTAAAAAAAATAAAGAATGATCTTATTCGAGCCTTTCCCCTCCAAGCATTTGACAATCTTGCGCATAGCATCATCACCTCCGATGCTAGCGGTAAAGGCCTAGGAGCTGTGCTTTCACAAGTAAATGACAGAGGTGAAGAAGTGACCATCGCCTTTGCTTTTCGTTCACTATCCCCAGCAGAAGAAAAGTACTCAGTGATAGAAAAGGAGATGCTAGCCACTGTATGGTCGATGGAGAAATTTAGACAGTTCATATGGGGCACTAAATTTACTCTCCGTACAGACCATAAACCGTTGCTTAAGGTATTAACCTCAGAAGGAATACTCAAGGCCACACCTAGGATAGCCAAAATGAATTTGAAACTGTTGGACTTCACTTATGAAGTTGAGTACCTACCTGGGAAAAGAAATCAAGTGGCGGACTACCTCAGTAGATCCCCATTACCCTACGAAACTGATGTACGCGCTGATTGGGATGACTTCAACGTGGCTGTTGTATACGACAAAACTTGTGCCATCACCAAAGAAGAGTGGGACACTGAATATTCACATGACGAAGTGTTGTGCAAAGGATCATGTCTCATCACCAAAGGCTGGCCCAGTAAAAATGAACTTCAAGGAGATTTAAGAGCCATGTGGGTAATCCAAGATGAACTATCTATTGACAACTCTGGTTACATCTGCAGGGGTGAAAGAATTATTGTCCCCACAACATTACGGTCCAAAGTGTGGGAAATAAAACATGAGGGCCATCTAGGTATCCTAAAGTTAAAATCCAGGATCAAAATGTCTTATTGGTGGCCAGGCATGGACAGAGATACAGAAAAATTTGTTAAGCTATGTTCCATTTGTCAAGATGCTGATAAAACTCAATGGGTACTCAGACCCACCCTTGGCACCAGACTCCTTCCTGATCGACCATGGGAAAACCTCAGCATTGATTGGTTAGGTCCCGTCGACGATGAGGAAGGCAATCATAAGCACATTCTTCTAGTCATTGATGATTATTCAAAATGGCCAGAGATTGAGATCACTGAAAACTTTGACACTAAACAAGTCATCAATTTTTTAGAAAGTTTGTTTTTGCGGGAAGGCATTCCCAAGAACATTCTCAGTGACAACGGGCCACAATTCACACCCGAAAAATATGTTAATTTCTTAGAAAGGAATGGCATTTGTAGGAAGAAAACCCCTGTATATCACCCAGCTGGGAATGGTATTGTCCAAAGATTCAACAGAGTTATTATGGGAAGTGTACAAGCGTCCTTGAATGCAGGTAAGAATTGGGAAAAAGAACTCTTAAGTACACTCTGGGCCTATAGAATCACGCCTACTGGCACTGGTTATAGTCCTTTCAGAATTTTAAGAGGCAGAGAACCCTTTACCAAGGATAATGTTGCTTGGAACACGATGAAATTATGTAGCAAATGGTCACCTGCTTTAGTCAGATCCAACTTAAGACAAATGCATGAAACCTGCAAGGCTCATTTTGATAAGACACACAACACCAGTGACATTAACTTGAAGGTAGGTGACTGGGTCAAGGTAAAACTCTCTTCCAAAGTTAAAAAAGGGCAGAGTAAATATTCTGCACCCTTGCAAGTCATCACACCCTACTCCAAATCTGCCAAGTTGAGTGATGGAAATGTTTGGCACTACAACAGAATGGCTTTGTGTGGAAATTTTTGCTCCAGTAAAAGACCAGAGAAACCTGCTTCCTCCATGAGTTGGATGTGGGATGAAGTCACTGATGCTACTGTTGTTAACTGAAAAACTTCCCATTCTCAACCTGTTAGGTGTGTTCCCAATGATACTGTACAACCTTCCAGTAGCACTGGAAAAATAACACGTGCCGGCAGAGCAATAAGTTTACCGGCGAACTACAGAAGTTATGTTATGTAACTATTCTTTGAATTTGCAAAGGAAGGGGATAGAGGTCCGCTATGTATCTATCTGCATTCCTTGCATAACCAATTTACCAAATGTGCTTACTCTCTGCAGGATATCTTTAGAAATGTGATTGTATTAGTTTTGTTGTTTGGATTGTATTTATCTGCATTCCTTGTATTATCATATTACCAAAAGTGTTTACTCTCTGCAGGATATCTTTGAAATGTATTTGTATTAGTTTTGTTGTTTGGTTTAAAGAGAGGAGATGTGGTATCACAGCTACCATGGTAACCAATGCCATGGTGACCAATGCAGGACATCACTGTGGTGGTTCTAGAACTAAACATGAGGGCAGTTGATGAGAAAGCTTACTGTCGAGTGGATGTACCTGCTTGGTCCTAATAAATCCTACTTAACCTGCATTCTGGTCTGGATTCATCTTTACAATGCGCACACCGTGTGGTTTGGCAGCGCATTTTCGGTGATGCGCACACCTTTTCCAAGGTACAACTAACAATACTTGAGGTGGCAGCAGTGTACATAACAGTGATGTGCACATTTCAATGTGTGATGGCCACACACTAAATTATCAACTTTACTGCTTTTTATAATATTTCCAACCAGTGTTGTGTAGAGGTGCATATTAGGACAAGGAGTTTTCCACCAAAATATATACACTATTATTGTTGCTTTTGTACACTTTGGCTTGTATTTTTATATAGAATGAAAGAAGCGTCTGAGAGGCCACTTAGTGTGATTGCACCTGTTGTTCCTCCCTCCCATGTATCAGATATTCCACCTCCATGTTTCCCAGTGCAAGCTGGATCGCCACCAATGCCGTGGAATGATTGGATTTTGATGTTTGACAACTACTTAGAAGCCCTGGTTGGACAGTATTGCCATGCATCCAGGAAGAAAGCATTATTGTTGAGTGCACTGGGAAAAGGGGGTGAGAGTTATTTTCTGCAAGCCTTAGAACCAAATGATCAACCCTTTCAGAATGTATTTAAAGAAGCCAAGCGTAGATTGGAAGTTAGATTTGCTAAGTTGGAAAATATACTTAACCCCAGAGGGTCGATGAGTGAATAGATGAATTTGTATCTAGATTACATGAATTGTCAACCAAGTGTAGGTTTGGAGATATGACAGATGAACTGATCTGAGACCAGTTCATAGTCCAATGTAAAAATAAGAAAATACAAGAGAGGTTGTGGGCAGCAAAGAATCCCACATTGAGAGATGTTATTGATATAGCTAAGGTGTTGGAGCAGTCAGATCTATGTATGTGGGAAATGTTGAAGAAAAAACAGGAAAGTGAGATATCAGAAGTTGGAGCTGTAAGTAAACCAGTAGAGACAGTGATAACGTCAAAAACCAATAATAGATTCAGTGAAAACTTTGGGCCAGTTAAACAAGTTAGCAAAGGGTGCAATCATTGTGGAAGAGCCACTCAGACCGCTGATTCGAAATTCTGTTTTGCCAACAACAAGGAATGCAGGAAATATGGCAGCACTGGCCATTTCACGAGAATGTGTAAAATGAGTAGTCCCAGCAAGGTAGCATTGGTTTCGGAGATTGATTCGGGGCCAACGGAATCGAGTGACAGGATCCTTAGTGTAGATAATGAAGAAGAGGGGGTGGAACTAAGTAAAAGGGGAAATCGACCAAAGTCAATGTTTACCATAAATGGATGTGATGTGCAGCTCATGGAGGATACTGGGTCTATGCATACAATATTTCCCAGGTCTATATTTGAACAGCAGTGGGCTGATTGTATTCTTCAACCTAAAGATATTTCCCCAGGTGGATACCAGGGGAAATTATTGATATTGTAGGGTTTATGGATGCTCACATTGCATTTGAGGGAAGGAATACACAAGGTAAAGTGTATGTAACCAAACATCGTCCACCGATCCTGGGTTGGGTACATCAGTACGATCTACATATCATTGTTAACTCAAGGGCACCATCCCAGGTGATGGTGGTAGACGATGAATCGGTCAATGATATTTTGGACACTGTTAAACAGGTATTCAGTGAGAAGCTGGGTCTGTTCCTGTGCTGGTACGTGGCAAAGTGAAAAAATTACTCTATGAAATGTTACAACAAGGTATTATAGAATTGGTTGAGGCAACAAATTGGGTGTTTCCAGTAGCTATTACACGAAAATCCAATGGTCGCCCAATGATTCTTTGTGGATTTAAGATCACTTAATCAGAACATTGTAGCATGCACGTATCCATTGCCAAATATTAATGAACTGGTCTTGTTATTGAAAGGAGGAAGGTATTTTAATTAACTGGATTTAAAGACCGCATACCACTAGATAAACTTCATGATGATTCCAAGCCGCTCACAGCGTTTATTATGATAGAGGGAATCTTTCAGTTTTCATTCCTTTCTGACTTTCATCGGCAGCAAGTGCTTTCCAGCATATGATTTCTGAAGTGTTTAAAGGTTTAGAAAATATTTTGTACTTTCAAGACGATGGGGCATATTCTCAAGGACTCATCGCCGAGTTAGCGGCACTTTATCACAGCCAAAGTGGCGATAGATTTATCGCCCTATTCACAAACTGGTGCTAACAGCCGATATCGCCAGTTTACCTGCGATAGCAGCCGCAAAAAACATCGCCACGGATGACACCGGCAACTAACGCTAATGAGATGCAGAGTAGGTGTTCCTGTGCAAAAAGCCACGAAAACACCACTTCGCAATATTCCCAACGACCAGCCAGATCGGCGATAAGATCCCAAAACAGGCGATAAGGCGCGTTAGCAGCAGGGATTTAACACCTGCTCTTACCTGGTGTTAAGTCGGACGACAACCTGCACCGCAAAAGGGAGCCCAGACCAGAGCCACACCTGAAGAACATCTTCAATATACATTTCACATACCAATCCAGCGACAGAAGTATAGATTACCTAGACACCACCCTGTATGTGTCAAATAAACAGATCAGGGCCAAACTATTTCGTAAAGAGACTGCGTGCAATGCAGTATTGCACACGTCGAGTGCACATCCACAGTCACAGATTACAGCTATCCCGTATGGGGAAATGATCAGGATACGGCGCAATTGTAGCTTGGACACTGATTTCGAAGTAGAATTGAAGAACTTGGAAGACAGATTTAAAAACAGGGGATATCCTGAACAGACTTTAACAAAAGCAAAACATAGGATAGGCAAGGTGGAACGTCGAGACCTTTTACAGCACAGACAGAACCCTGCGAAGAACAGAAAGGAAGACAGGAAACAGAAGCCGGCACTAGTGGTACCTTTTAGTGCGGCTAGTTCTGACTTACATAAGATCCTACATAAACATTGGCATATATTAAAAATGGATGAGACACTAAATAAGGCCATCACGGACAAACCTAACATCGTACATAGTAGAGGCAGAACACTGAGACAAACCTTATGCCATAGTTATTTGAAACCTAACCCAATGACTACCTGGTTACCGACACTGCCCGCTGGCTTTTATAAGTGCGGACAATGCAATATGTGCTGCTTAGCGAAAAATAAAACGACGAAATTCCAGTATAACACACAGAAAATGTACACTATTAATAGTTTCATTAATTGTAACTCCAAATATGTGGTGTACTGTATTATATGCTGCTGCAGTTTGATCTATATAGGCAGCACCATCCGTCCCTTGAAGGAACGGATTCAGGAACATGTACGGGCAATCAGAAATAAAAACACTGAATATCCCCTGGCAGTACATTACAATAACATGCACACAGCTGATAGCCAAATGAATATCACATTCCATGGGATCGAAACTCTGTTCAACATTGGAAGGGGTGGGGACAGGACCGGGCATCTCAGACAATTAGAGAGTAGGTGGCTGATCAGATTGAGGGCAGTGGATATGGGCCTGAATTTAGACAGGGAGTTACATACTTTCCTGTAATAGAGGGTGTATTTGTATTTTGAGTCACCATAATATCTTTAACTACATGTTTGGGAATTGACAATCCGGCCTAGATTCCCATGTCGGATTGCCAATCCATTTAGAATAAACATATGTAACAGGAACCCGGAGTCCACATGAACTCTTCGATAATATGGGTGGTTCATGCTGTTTATCAAAAAAATACATATTAGCTCCGCGACAAATGGTTGTTCAGCTGTTATACTCTCTATTGATCTTCCCCATGTGATGACTAAGAGAAACTCCATAAGTCTGAAAGCTAAGGAGTTTGTTTATACATGTTAAACAAATGAGATGAACAATGACACACTTGAATGTTATTTGATTGATAAGTTGGAAGGACATGTATAGGTTGCCATTTTAGGTGGCCCACATCACATTATACCCTAGGTTTCTATGTGTTATACCTCAATCAGTCAACTGGTTGTACACTAAGTAACTGCTGAAGTTACATATAAATTGGAATGTATTAGTTTTATGAACACTACGAACAACAATGGGATTAGGAATGTCTAATTACATGAATATATTGTTGTGCATCTCAGGTTCGTCAGGGGGGCATGTGTGGCTTTTTATTGTATATATAGCTAGGATGCAATACAACCTGCCACTATTCTTTCCTCCTCATCGTGTGTCCTGGTTACACTTCTAATACCTTTTTCCTATACTGTTGGTTGGGATTGACTAGTATTTGTTCACGATTTCTATCACTTCAAAATGGCGACCAAGTTTCTCCGGGCAATTCACCACGTTGTCCTGTTTCTACTTCTATACACCTTCACTCGATTTATACGCAGGCGTTTTGGTGTTTATAGTCGTTTACGTTAGGCCCACGCGCGATGAGACTGCCTATTTTTCAGGTAATTCCCGTGTTTAGGGATTTTTGAGGCCGTTTGGTTAGTTTTATTTAGGGCTCTGACTGATTTCGCCCCTTATGTGATACATAAAATACTCTGTCTTATTTTGCGTAGATTTATCAAGACCTCCAACCGTTTACAGAACGTGTAGTGAGAGAGGATTCCTTTGACTCTTTAGACTACAGGTAACGCGGAAACAATGGTTTTGTGAGCCCTTGTTTTTATTGGTTTACTATATCTACTTTTACTTTGCCATTCCATGTTGCAATTCGGGGTTATTTGTTTAGATACAAGATAGAAATGTATGTTCTATGATTATTTCGAAAGTAGGCATACTACCACTGAATCTAATATATCGTGACACTTGCTTATTCTTTACGTATGACAAGGTGATGTATGTTTAGCAATGTGACACAGATTAACTGTTTATATATTTTATCGTTATAAGTATGCACATATTTTTAATGATTACGTGCTGACATCCATGTTTGGGAAAATTGGGGGCACTGTTGTGCTTTTTTGTTTATTGATTATGTATGGGTGCCTTTTCTTACAGGTTTGGGTACAGTTTACTGTTTATAAGGTTCCACTTTATTTGCGCATGCTTGTCCATGTTTGTCCATGTTTGTAATGATTTTAACAATTATGAGCTTCTTAGTCGGGTGTAGCCATATCACAATTCAACAGGCCTGCGTCTTTGCAGTTTTTCTGATGTGGGTTTGGATTACAACTCGTGTGTAAGATATAGAATTGTTGATTATCATACCTCTGCCCCACCATTGCTTTTTACCGTCTACCATCTAGAGGGGACTTGAATGTCTCTGCAATAGTTATATGTATATCGGGTACTGTGAGTATTACGTGAAAGTAACTCTTTTGGTATCTGATAGGCCTTGACTGTTTTTTCTGTTTGTGTGGTTATTATGGCATTTATTGTACTATCTTTGTGATTCGTATATATCAAGTTATTATATACTGTCTTACATTCACCAGGTATCACACCTACAATGCAGGTGATACACGTCTTACATTGACGTAGAACTTTTAATTATTCAATGGCTCTCTTTCGAATTTGGGTAAGATTCAGTGGAACTTACTGATTTGTGTTCGGCACTCACAGTAGGCCATTATATTAGCTGGCTTTCGAGACTAATCGTTCTATTGGATAGGGGGTCTTTTTTCTTTGTGCATTTTTTGGTTCGTTTGCACTTTGGCTATTTGTTGATATCACTGTAATGAGAGTACTCTCTCACAGTTTTTCCTCCTTATTCTTTTCCTTTTGGCACTCTTCAAATTCACATTTTGCCCCACGAGAGAAGGGTTACCATGACCATTTTGACTGGTTTCTCGTTATCCGGTGGGGCACATTGTAAATGAGGATCTCTGCACCCTTATGATATCTGGGTGCAGGCTTTCACTTTGGGTGTTCTATGTCTATCTCTATTTTTGATTCAAGATTTTTTTCTTACTTTCCGTGATTTTTTTCTGGCGCTAACGTTTTGGTGCTCTTTTGCTTTGGGTATATATGATCACAAGCCTGATGATTGTACTGTCACCAGCTCGGACATTGTTTTTTTATCCGTTTTTAATTGTACACATGGATTTTGTGATATATATATTTTAATTGGAGATTCATTGTCACTTGCAGCCTCGAGAAAGTCCTTTTGGACGAAACACGTGTCGGCTGCCTGTTTCGGATGATATGAAAATCGTACTTGATTTGGAATAAAGGATACATAAGAAAAATCAAGACTGTTTTATGGACTTCTTATCTACCTGAGTGGCTAATAGCCAGCTGTACTGCATTGGACTTCTTTTTGTGCCTCAGCATTTGTGCAACCCACACCTGAAGAACAACAGATGCCATGGAGCTACTGATCATGCAGCTCGGAGCCCCAAGAGGGCGACAACACCCACCGCCACCACACCCAGGCCCGCCACCCCCCCTCCGGATCCCCCCGCACCCCCCCGGACTACCACAGAGGCAGCACAGACAAAGACAGCGGACCTTCAGAAAACGCACCAGCCTCACAGACTTAACACCAGAGGATGTCATTGCCCACTACAGGCTTAAAAGGACAACCATCCTCCGCATCCTGACCATCATTGCCCACAGGCTGACGGTACCAACACAGCGGACAACCAACATCCCTCCGCAGACAAAGCAGCTGGCTGTGCTGCACCTGTTGGCCTCTGGTACCTTCCAACTAACAACTGCCAGAGTTGGAGGAGTCTCACAGCCAGCCCTATCCAAGTTCGTCACACCTGTCTTGGATGCCATCAGCTTGGGACCCCAGTACCTTCACTTCCCCCACACTGCGCAGGAACAGCTGGAGACCAAGCAAGGCTTCTATGCCATAGCTGGCTTCCTGCACGTGTTGGGGGCAATCGACTGCACACATGTACTCCTCGTGCCCCCTGCCGCCACTGCACACAATTACCGCAACAGGAAGCACACGCATTCCATCAATGTGCAGGCAACAGTGGACCACCGGGGACTCTTCACCAATGTTGTCGCCAACTACCCAGGCAGTGTGCATGATTCCTTCATCTTCCGACAGTCCATCATCAACCAGCGCTTTAAGGCTGGCACCTATGGGAATGCATTGCTCGTTGGTAAGTACCAAATGAACACACCACACACCTCAACTCCACAGTCATGCAACTCACGACTCTGGGAATGCCCATGTTACAAACTCACATACAACATGCCAAACAACATGCCCACCTACCAGACATGACAGCACAACTTACTGTGGTAACCTGGGCCAGCCATGTACACAAGCCATCAACGGCATGGCACCCCAGCCACACAATAGCAGAATGTGGGGAGAGGTGGGAACCAGGCATGTGCGAAGGAGGCAAGTAACCCATGAATGAGAATGTACACAATGCCAAGTGTGGCGTGGATGTGCTGGCCAGACTGCAGTATGCAGACCACAGACATGTCCATATCGACATATACTGCTGGTGTTTGGAGTGTAGTGGACAGTGGACGCAACCATGTCACCTCAGGCAGTGGGGAAGATCGTGGAAATGTAGCTTGTTACGTCCCCCCCTGTAAACGTGAGCGGAGTGGGCTGGCCCGGCGTACGCCAGGCCAGCGTAGGGGTGTGAATAAAAAGCCTGTTGCTCTGGGCGTGGTTGTCTTCCGGAATGGCCAACGTGCCTGCCAGGGCGGCGCCTCACAGCCCGCCACAAAGCCGACGCCATGAGCGGCGGTGCCTGCGATCCTGTGCGCCTGCTGCACCCCAGGCCGCTGGTCCCCAGAACCATCTTGGCTGCCCCTGCGCAACCAGGCCTCACTGCTCACCTGCCGACACCGGCGTGTGTCAAAGAGGGCTCACCACGTGCCGGTGCAAGCTCCAAGCTCCAAGAGGCCCGCGACCTTGGCAGCCTCCTCAGACCATCACGGCCTCCGCGACACAGGCCCCCAGCACTCCTTTCTCGTTGACGTACTCCACCGCTGCCTCCGGCCTACACTGTGGTCCAGTAGGTCACACATTTGGAACTGAGTCTTGATTATGCAATGGCCGAGTACATATCATTGTACGCAAGGAGAGGAGTAAGAGGAAGACGCGGTTCAGTCCGGAGGAAAAAAGGATCATCGTTATGTAGGTGATCGAACACTACCAACAACTGCTCTGGTGCCACTAACTCTGTGCATCGCAAGCCAACGACACGTGGCTGTGGGCCCCTGCTGACCGCTGCCTCCAGCCTGCGGTCAAGTAGGTCACACAGTTGGAACTGAGTCTTGATTTCATTATGGCAGACTGCATCACCTTTCAGCTCTGGTGCCACTAACTCTGTGCCCCGAAATTCATGGACACTCTCTGGTTGAACTTTGGTGGCGTCTGAGTCTATGGCCTGGCGGGGGTTGTCTTCATCATCATGTAGCTGATACTGACTTGGTGTTAGAAATGAGTCTGTAGCATTCATCTCCTCCATATTGCCTGTTTATGCTTGATTCTGCCCTCTGCATCATGCCCTGGAAGAACACCTTCCACTGTCCCCCAAAACACTCTGCGACATTCACCTTCGACGAGGACCTGCTCAGCTCTCGTGGCCCTACCTCAGTGCACCGCAAGTCAACGTCCCGTGGCGGTGTGCCTGTGCCGGCCGCAGTGCATCCGGGGCCACTAACTCTGTGCAGCTCAAGGCATGGACCCTTGCTGTTTGAACTTTGAACTTCTGATTGTCTGATCACTGTTGTAGTTGTTGCCAGCACCAACCACTCCCTGAGGGCTGGCTTACACTCACCCCACACCCATCCAGCACAGGTGTCACTGGACATGTGACCCTGGCAATGAAAGGGGCCAGGCGCACGTGCCCGTAGCCAGTTCCACAAACTATCTAAGTGTGTCCGTGTGGTCATTATGTATGCATGAGGGCCCCAGGCTCTACCACTACCACATGACATTGTGCTGTGTACAGCGGACGCAACCATGTCACCTCAGGCAGTGGGGAAGACCTGGGACATGTAGCTGTGTCGTACCCCCCTGTAAGCGTAAGCGGAGTGGGCTGGCATACGACAGTCCAGCGTAGGTGTGGATAACCAGCCCTGGGCTCTGGACGTTGCTAAGTGTTGGCCTTGCCAAGGAAGTAACTAATGCGTGTGTCTCTGTTGTAGTGTCGGCGCCACCCATCCCGCAATGGACAATGTTGCAATGTAGCATGCCCCCGGAGTGCGGGCTCGGCCGAAGGGATAAATGAAGGAGCGCAAGCCCGCTCGGGGTCCGGGATCATACATGCCAACTGTTGTGTGTGTCGCTATTACCGCAGTATAGGCCAAAGGTCTACCCTCAACCGCATCGCGAGTTCAGCCAGCCATGAACTCTACATCTGTGTCCGCCCTATCCTTACCATAGGCCTACACACACGTGGCCACCCACCTTCAATGCACAACATCACAGTGTCGTTGTCAGGCTTGTGGACATGCGCAGACAGGCATGACAATGGTGTCCCGTAGGAGTGCAAGTGATGCAACCGCGCTGCGCACACTAGTAAATAGGCTCGGGGGGCGGGAGGAGCAGCAGTGAGGCTACGTAATACACATTGATGCCGCTCATTTGCTACAAGCAGTACCTGTCAAGCAGGAATCACTAAGTCACACATATCACACACCAATGAACTAGTGGGCCTGCCAACACATCATGCAGAACCAACTTTTGACTCATGTCTCTCTGCACTGTCACAGGTGATCAAGGATATGCACTCTGCCCTTGGATGATGACACCCCTCCGAGCCCCGAACACACAGGCCCAGAGGCAGTACAATGCGGCCCACAAACGCACCAGGGGCATCGTGGAACGCACATTTGGCGTGTTGAAGTCACGTTTCAGGTGCCTGGACATCACAGGTGGACGGCTCCTGTACAGCCCAGGCATTGTGTGCAAGATGATCGTTGCATGTTGTGTGTTGCACAACATATGTGTACGCACCAATGCCCCATGGCTACAAGTGCCAGATGCACCGTACGATGATGAGGAAGATGAGGCAGGTTGACCACACCCCACTGCAGCAGCAGCAGGAATAACACGTAGGAACACCATCATTGACAATTTCTTCACATGAGCACGTCACATTGTCACAGTCCTTAGCAATCATGGGACAGTACAAAATGACCACAGGCCCAGCATGTGCAAATAAATTCATTACAACACACATTCCCTGTGTGCATGTTACTCCTCTGTACAAGCACATCTCTCTGACAAGTGTAAGTGCAACATGTAGTGCTAACAATCTCACTAATTGGAAATAGATGGTGGGTGTGTCACCTCTGTACAGAGGGCTGTTTAGGGTGTCACGTATTCGAAATGCCATTTCTGTGTGTCAAAGATAGTACGGAATCCCACTCATCAGCATTTTACATATAGGCTGTCATTTGTGAGCTACAATTGACAACAGGGCTTCTTTTGGGGTCAAATATGTACCACCATGATGCAGGGATGCACCCTGTGACTCAAGTCCCACAACATGAGCTACATGGACATAAGGGGGAATCACTGCCCCTACATTCGTCCATGCTTTCATACTTGATTAATCATAGACATGACACATCTGTGTGTATTAGAATGTATTATTCACGTTCAGTGGAGTGTTGAGGCTGTCTTAGTACTGGGCCATGCAGACAACACATTACAATGTTGCCCCGTGGAGGGCCAGCCAGAGTCCTTTAGGGATTGACAAGTTACTCGGACTGGGAAGAGTCCAGTCCGCAGGCTCATTGCTGTGTCATTGTTGAGCATACAAGATATGGCAGTCCATGTCGAGGTCCAAGGTTAGTGTCGCAGAGTGTGTCGGGGGACAGTGGAAGGTGTTATTCCAGGGCATGATGCAGAGGGCAGACCCAAGCAGAAACAAGCCATATGGCGGAGATGAATGCTACTGCTTCCTCCTTACCACTGAGGCAGATTCATCCTCATCTTTGTCCTCTGATGTTTCATGTGCCTCACACGTGGGTGGTGGTGTTTGGTTTGCAGCACTGTGTGACACTGACACATCAGGGGCCGGGGATGTGGATGTAGAAATAGCAGCAGCATTCATCTGCGCAATGTCTTGTGGCATCACTCCCATGATGAGGATCTGCAGGGCATGGAAGATCCCACCTACAGCTTTCTCGTGTGCAGCCGTGGTAGCCATTCTTTGCACCTGTATCCGCTCCATGTTCTCCATGACCCTCCTTATGTTTCCAAAATCACGGATGACATCGCTGTAGCCACTCTGACTAGACAGTTGTTGTTGTCTCCGAGTCATGACTCCAGCGACGGCAGCCATGGATTGTTGGAGGGCATGGGGCAGACTGTGGGTGTCCGTTAGGGAGTGTAAGTGGTCCCTGATGGGACTTGGACATCCACGTATGGCATCTAGTTTGGCTGCCATGAGGTCGAACCCCACCCGCACCTGTTCAGCCAGCTCCTTCTGGCAGTCTAACACACGGCGTTGGAACGCCATGTGTTCTTCGGTGAGGTGCTGGGAGCCAGACGTGGTGGTGGGTGCTTCCTGCTGTGTGGTCTGTGCAGGGGGTGGGATCACCTCAATGGTGCTGGGCTGCCCTGCTACTGGAGGTGGGGTGCGGAGGTTGTCCATGAACCGTTGGAGTTCGTCGTAGTCGATGTCCTGGATGTCATCTCCATCATCACTGACGTGATGTAGGGTCTGCTCTGCAGGAGGTGTTGATTGTCCCTCTGCAATGTAAAGGGGAGATGCAGTTTCACAGTGTGTTCCATGTATGTTGACGCATTGGCGGAGTTTACATACAGACTGCATGACAATGTACATTGTGACTGTTTGTGAGGAGATGCCTATTTGATGCGGGACAGTGGACATTTGTACTACATCATGGATGTGAGGTTGTACTCGTACATTCTCATCTCACAGTTTCCTGCTATGCCAGATGTGATTGGCCATTTTGTACACACATGCGGCATCAGTTGTGTCCTGTGTTCTGTTGTGAAAGTGTTGCAGTTTGTACCACATTGTTATCAATGTTGAGGTGCTCTTATTCTTATGTGTGTGTGCTGCATTGTGGGTGAGTCACCCCTGCAGCTCTGATTTGGCTGCCCCTTATCCCTTTCAGGCGGTGTGCCTTTGACTTCTGTGCTTCTACAGTGCTGAGATGTTGCGGACTTGGGTAAATTAGGCTCTTGGTCGAGTTGTGACTCTTGGGCATGGTTTGTCCGCAGATGTCTTGTTGACGTGAGGGGTTGTTTGTGCACGTGGATGTGTCAGAGTGTGACCTGCTCCTTTCCGGATGTGGTCCACACTCAGTCACCTCAGTGTCGTGGCGTGCACCATGTCATGGTAATTGGACTGCAGTCATGCTAATCGTCATGCAGTGTCACTTGCATTGTCAGTGTGGCTCACGGACCCGCAGCTTTGCTGGGTTCAGCTCATGTGTATGGGTTTGTTGTGAGATTAGTGATGTGTGGGGAGGGCCCCATCCGGGCACATTTTCGACGGGGGCCTACTTGCTGTTTCTATGTGTGCTGCAGTATGCCAAGGGGATCAGGGACATGATCCAGAGTCATTGTGGGTGTGCAGTGTGCTCTACTTAATTGTGCATGTGTGCCATTGTGCCCATCTCCCCCATCCCCCCAGTCCCTGGTCGGTACTCACCCTGTTGATGTTGTGTCAGGTCATGTTGAGCATTGTCCGGATCCACTACTCCTGGCACCGTATCCTGACTGATGACTGTGGCCACCATTTTCGACATGTCATCCAGCTCCTGGTGTGCCGCTGGACCCCCACCTCCAATCTGCGTTGCTGCTTTCATGTTGGCATCGAGTTTCTTCTTGGTTTTGCCCTTCACATCATTCCAGCGCCTCTTGACCTCTTCCATTGTCCTCCTCAACTCTGCAACTGCATTCACATGGTCGAAGATAGTCTGCCATGTTTGCGTCTTTGTTGCCAATGACACGTTGGAGGTGACGAACAGTTGTTGGTAGTGTTCTATCACCTCCGTAACGATTATCCTGTTTTCCTGCGGACTGAACCGAGTCTTCCTCTTCCTCTTCTCCTTGGCCTTTTCCCGACCCCGAGGTTCCTTGCTGGTCGTCTGTGGGGCTTGTGGGGTCCGCGTTCTCCTCTGCACTCGGTCCGGGTGCATCCATGGTGCCTTTGGTGTCTTTTATATTTTTCTGCTTTTATAGTGCATTTTCCCGCATGACGCCTGGGAATTGCAGGCCTGTCGCTGGTTATCGCTGATTTTTGTATCGCGATTTGGGGCATCGCAACTTTTTTCACGTTCGTGTTTCGCATTTTATCGGCGTCGCGTTAATTTTAACGCGGTCATTTGGCGCATTATGGTGAGACTATCGCATGGTGCCGCCGTGTTGAGAATACAACGTTAACACAGTGTTATTTTCCCGCGATGGACTGCGATGTGCAAAGTTGCGTTAAGCTAATTTTGCGATAATTATCACACGTTCTTGAGAATATCCCCCGATATTTTGATTTTTGGCAAGACCATTGAGAAACATAATACTGTCTTGAAGCAAGCTTTACATAGGATTGATGTAGTGGGACTCACTTTATGTGAAGATAAATGTTGTTTTTTGAAAGTGCACATGGAGTATTTAGGATACACGCTGTCAGCTGAATGAGTCATACCAAAAAAGAATTTATTGGAAGCAATTGAATTGGCTCTGAGTCCCCAAGATAAGGATCAATTGAGATCCTTTATGGGATTTATTGAAAAGTAAAAGTACATTGAGGCATCAAACCCTCACCATTCTTTCACCAAATTTCAGAACAAGATGCACCTGGTGCACCCTCTTTTGGGCAGCAAGATGTCGGAAGCACTTGTAGATCCAATGTTCCACCACCACAATCATTAGTCCATCATAGAGAAGAGGCCATTCATCTGAATGATGTGTGGTAGGAACAGTCATGGCTCAAAGTGAAATAGAATCATCCCTACAAAAAGAACTGGGAAAATAGGCCTGACATCCCAAGAGTAAGAGCAGAGCAGGAGGTTTTGCTTGTTTCATCATCAGCCTTGTCTCCTTCTTCATTATTTCCTACTACAAGCCAAAGATGAATAAGTCCCTCAGCTTCTCCAATCCCGCTCCGAGAAGACCAAAATCGTGAGTAGGTGTGGACCGCAGAGTACTGCTATGGGAGACATAGCAAAAAAGAACCTACCTTGAAGCACTGTTGGAAGTCATCACTGTCAGGAAAATAAACCTGTCATTATTCATGTTCTGAATGATGTTGTGGTATTATCATCTATTTCCATCTTCTTGAAATTAAAGCAAACACCAGCTACACCCCCATCGTAGGCTTAAGCCACAACAAATTCTAGCTGTGGCACTGTCAATAATTTACCTTGTTTGGATTTCTTTACCATTAGGAGGAACCAGGAATGCATTCCAGACTGCACAAACTGTGGAAGAGCTGTTGTGGGAGGCCAGGAAAACATTTTAACATCAGGGGCACGTACTGACCTATTTAAGAACAAAACATGAAACCAAATGAGTAGAGCATCAAAGAAGGGCTTCTGTTGGTATGCCTACAGAATTCAAATGGATAAAAGAGGTAATAATGACAATGATGAATATGTTGGTTCACAAGGCCACCAAGCTCCACATGTCAGAAGTCATAGCCCTGCTGTTAGTGTGCTTTCAGAATCAGTAACGTCAAGCTGGCTCTAGGAAAAGGATATTATGCCACAGCATCCAAACACTGCACCTTCAAGGAAATCAATTTGTTTGAGACCATCACAAAAAACACAAAGCTCTGGCATGGATCTGCTCAGCAAGGTAGCACAGTACCACTGAATCCATAGATGGTCTCATTTACACAGTAGGAATTTGGCCAGAAGGTTAGTGCTTAGCCTCCTACTCATTATTTTGTTGGAAAGAGAGAGGTTTTTTTTTAATTTTGAGGTGAGCCTTTGTCCAAAATGCAAGTTTCCAAGCAGGACCTGATCTTCAAATGTTCTTGTTTAACAGTCACTCAAGCAAAAGCTAGGATTGATTGTTGAAGCATTGGGGAATATTTTTGTGTACACTGTCCATCTCACAACAAACGTGCCGAACAATTGTCAAACTACATGCTATATGTGTTCACTGCACACTCTGTCACTTTGACGGGAATTAACTAGAGGACATCTGCAAACAGTAGTGCTTTTCAGCGTGTTCATCTGCATGCAACTATTGAAATGTTCTGCATGGATGAAAAACACAGGTTCAAACATCTTAGAAAAATCCATGTATAAAGTCTACAAATGACTTGAGGCCAGAGGGCCCAGGAATTAATGTCTCTGATAATAGCAGTAACTGTGTAAATGCTGCATCAGATGGCAGATATTTCTGAGTGCTGTGCTGTACTCATTGCATTAAACTGACAATGCAGAAATTCTTCAGAATGGAAAAGCAGTCCATGGCCTAATCTTCATCTGTCACTGGGCTTACACACATTTTAACAATTTGTTTAAAGTCCAAAAACAGTTGTTCATCTCCCTGTGAGTTGATAAAGTTTGAGTACGTTCCCTCATACAGGAGGTCCCCATACATTTGTTTTCCATCTTCTGCTTGCTACAACAAATGTTTTAGCCCTAGAAGTCTCTCCATGACTATAAGATGCAAACAAAAGGCAACGCATAAGCAAATTTATGTAATTGACTGTTGAGCAATGGGGGAAGGGGGAAGTACAGTGCATTATCAAAATGCTTGCACGTTTGCAGTTTTGACACAGACATTCAGCAGGAAATATTGTACCATGAGCCAAATCATCCCACTGCTAAACTTGCTGCAGGCCAAATCGCCTAAAGTAGAACAGCACTTACAAAATGAGGCTAATATAGTTCCTGGTCTTGACAACAGCTTACTTCTTCAGCTGGCTATATTTAACAGGCTGCAACAAGAGATGATAGTCTCTTAAGAGAACAACTGTGCCTCGCTTCTGGATCCAATGTACAAACTTGCATGGTCTACATTTTTCCAAAGATGTCTCTAAATATATGAGTTGTATCTTCAACAGTAGCACATCACCAACCACTAAGAGAAATATCAGAGGAAGAGGAAGGGACAATTTTTAAGGCATCATAAGGGTTGATCCTTCATAACTAGTCCCTGGTGAAGACATAACATCCATTATTCACTAACACAGTGGCTTCTGTAAAAAATTAAAGAGTTAAAAAGACATCTTCTTCTAAACTGAACTCTTTCTTGTACCACTATAATATGTGCGAATATTTTTCATATATATATATATATATATATATATATATATATATATATATATATATATATATTTTTTTTTAAGAAATGGACTAATATATTATGATGGGCTACCAGTCATCTGCCAGAGGGGCATAGGTCATAATCTTCACCAGATCGGTGCCTTCCGCCCACCATACTTAGTAGTCTCTATGCCTGCCAGGCAGAAATCTTTGTGTGAGATTTTATATAAATAACAAAACTCTGACACCCAAGGATGCTTCCCCCATGTTTTGGGGTCATTTTAATTTTTTTCAGTTTGAGACTACCACACTTTCTCTGGTTGTCAAGAACAGAAAAAAGGTATCACAGAATGCCTGTCCTAATTAGGGTGGATGGTCTGAAGTACTTCAATGATGGACTGGTGTCATTTTGGGCCGTTGATCTAAGGTTACCACTGGCAGAGGCAACGGGTCTCCACTGTTGGGAACATGATAGTTCACTTGACTCTAAACAGAGCAGGCAAACTTTCAGTTTACTCCACCTCATTTGTGCTAGAGTACCCTGTCAATCAAACTCTAAGTAATGCAGAGACCCTTTTGGGCTTGGGAACAAATCAATGCATGCAACCTTCAGACCAACCACAGACTTTGCAATCAGAAATGGCCTTTGGAATGGACCCCTGACCTTGACTGGTAGGTCGCTCCCCACCACACAGCTCCGTCTGTGTGCCCTGCTGCTGCCCCTGATTGTGCTCGTTTTTCCTTTCTGTGCCCCCTTGCTGCCCCTGATTGTGCTCGTTTTTTTCCTTTCTGTGCCCCCCTTGCTGCCCCTGATTGTGCTCGTTTTTTCCTTTCTGTGCCCCCTTGCTGCCCCTGATTGTGCTCGTTTTTTTCCTCTCTGTGCCCCCCTTGCTGCCCCTGATTGTGCTCGTTTTTCCTCTCTGTGCCTCCTTGCTGCCCCTCATTGTGCTCGTTTTTTCCTTTCTGTGCCCCCCTTGCTGCCCCTGATTGTGCTCGTTTTTCCTTTCTGTGCCCCCTTGCTGCCCCTCATTGTGCTAGTTTTTTCCTTTCTGTGCCCCCTTGCTGCCCCTGATTGTGCTCGTTTTTCCTTTCTGTGCCCCCCTTGCTGCCCCTGATTGTGCTCGTTTTTCCTTTCTGTGCCCCCTTGCTGCCCCTCATTGTGCTAGCTTTTTCCTTTCTGTGCCCCCTTGCTGCCCCTGATTGTGCTCGTTTTTCCTTTCTGTGCCCCCTTGCTGCCCCTGATTGTGCTAGTTTTTTCCTTTCTGTGCCCCCCTTGCTGCCCCTGATTGTGCTCGTTTTTTCCTTTCTGTGCCCCCTTGCTGCCCCTGATTGTGCTCGTTTTTTCCTCTCTGTGCCCCCTTGCTGCCCCTGATTGTGCTCGTTTTCCCTTCTGTGCCTGTTTCCCGCCGCTGCGCCCCTGCGGCCCCGCCCCCTCACTGCCCATTCGCTGCCCCATTCCCTGCTCCTCCCTCCCACCTCCCCATTTATGGCGGCAGCTGCGTGGTGAAGAGAGCGACCCCTGACCTTGACTGGTAGGTCGCTCCCCCACCACACAGCTCCGTCTGTGTGCCCTGCTGCTGCCCCTGATTGTGCTCGTTTTTCCTTTCTGTGCCCCCTTGCTGCCCCTGATTGTGCTCGTTTTTTCCTTTCTGTGCCCCCCTTGCTGCCCCTGATTGTGCTCGTTTTTTCCTTTCTGTGCCCCCTTGCTGCCCCTGATTGTGCTCGTTTTTTTCCTCTCTGTGCCCCCCTTGCTGCCCCTGATTGTGCTCGTTTTTCCTCTCTGTGCCCCCTTGCTGCCCCTCATTGTGCTCGTTTTTTCCTTTCTGTGCCCCCTTGCTGCCCCTGATTGTGCTCGTTTTTCCTTTCTGTGCCCCCTTGCTGCCCCTCATTGTGCTAGTTTTTTCCTTTCTGTGCCCCCTTGCTGCCCCTGATTGTGCTCGTTTTTCCTTTCTGTGCCCCCCTTGCTGCCCCTGATTGTGCTTGTTTTTCCTTTCTGTGCCCCCTTGCTGCCCCTCATTGTGCTAGTTTTTTCCTTTCTGTGCCCCCTTGCTGCCCCTCATTGTGCTCGTTTTTCCTTTCTGTGCCCCCTTGCTGCCCCTGATTGTGCTCGTTTTTTCCTTTCTGTGCCCCCCTTGCTGCCCCTGATTGTGCTCGTTTTTTCCTTTCTGTGCCCCCTTGCTGCCCCTGATTGTGCTCGTTTTTTTCCTCTCTGTGCCCCCCTTGCTGCCCCTGATTGTGCTCGTTTTCCCTTCTGTGCCTGTTTCCCGCCGCTGCGCCCCTGCGGCCCCGCCCCCTCACTGCCCATTCGCTGCCCCATTCCCTGCTCCTCCCTCCCACCTCCCCATTTATGGCGGCCGCTGCGTGGTGAAGAGAGCGACCCCTGACCTTGACTGGTAGGTCGCTCCCCCACCACACAGCTCCGTCTGTGTGCCCTGCTGCTGCCCCTGATTGTGCTCGTTTTTCCTTTCTGTGCCCCCTTGCTGCCCCTGATTGTGCTCGTTTTTTCCTTTCTGTGCCCCCCTTGCTGCCCCTGATTGTGCTCGTTTTTTCCTTTCTGTGCCCCCCTTGCTGCCCCTGATTGTGCTCGTTTTTTTCCTCTCTGTGCCCCCCTTGCTGCCCCTGATTGTGCTCGTTTTTCCTCTCTGTGCCCCCTTGCTGCCCCTCATTGTGCTCGTTTTTTCCTTTCTGTGCCCCCCTTGCTGCCCCTGATTGTGCTCGTTTTTCCTTTCTGTGCCCCCTTGCTGCCCCTCATTGTGCTAGTTTTTTCCTTTCTGTGCCCCCTTGCTGCCCCTGATTGTGCTCGTTTTTCCTTTCTGTGCCCCCCTTGCTGCCCCTGATTGTGCTCGTTTTTCCTTTCTGTGCCCCCTTGCTGCCCCTCATTGTGCTAGTTTTTTCCTTTCTGTGCCCCCTTGCTGCCCCTGATTGTGCTCGTTTTTCCTTTCTGTGCCCCCTTGCTGCCCCTGATTGTGCTCGTTTTTTCCTTTCTGTGCCCCTCTTGCTGCCCCTGATTGTGCTCGTTTTTTCCTTTCTGTGCCCCCTTGCTGCCCCTGATTGTGCTCGTTTTTTCCTCTCTGTGCCCCCCTTGCTGCCCCTGATTGTGCTCGTTTTCCCTTCTGTGCCTGTTTCCCGCCGCTGCGCCCCTGCGGCCCCGCCCCCTCACTGCCCATTCGCTGCCCCATTCCCTGCTCCTCCCTCCCACCTCCCCATTTATGGCGGCCGCTGTGCGGCCGCGCAGCGGGCGCGCCGCTGGCGCGCCAAAGGCGCGCCTAAGGCAAGCCCGTCTGCGCCCGTCCGCGCCGTGACCGCGCCCAGCGCCAGACCCCCTGGTCCGGGCATCCCCCGCGCCCGCCACATCAACAGACGCCGATACGACGCCAGCACCCTCCACGCACTCAACCCCGGAAAAGATCACGCCTGCTACCAGGCCACCCCGAAGCGCACCCAAGGGCCCTTCACCTGCCGGAACTGCAGCTTCGCCAGCACCCGCCCCGCCAAACCACCGCCCAGGAAAGAACCCAACTACCTCAGATGCATCCTCCTCAACACCCGCTCCGCCCGCAAACACGCCATCGAACTCTGGGACCTTCTCGACTCAACCTCCCCAGACGCTCGCATTCCTGACGGAGACCTGCCTGAATCCCGCTTCAGCCCCCGACATCGCCATTGCCATCCCAGACGGATACAAGATCACCCGCAGGGACCGCAACAACGGAGTCGGAGGAGGCATCGCCATCGTCCACAGGAACACCCTCAGAGTCTCAACCAACACCGACGACACCCTCAGCACCGCCGAACACATGCACTTCCAGATCCACACCGATCCCAACACCACCCTCAGAGGAACCCTCATCTACAGACCCCCCGGACCCCGACCACAGTTCAGCGATTCCATCGCTGACTTCGTCAGCACACACGCCATCGCCTCCACGGACTACATCCTCCTCGGGGACCTGAACTTCCACCTCGAGAACAACAAGGACACCAACTCCACCACCCTGATCGACAACCTCGCCACCCTCGAACTCAGACAGCTCGTGACTACACCCACCCACGCCGCCGGCCACACGCTCGACTCCATCTTTTCCGCAAGCCCACACGTCTCCTTCAACCACACCTCCGAACCCCACTGGACTGACCACCACTGCATCCACTTCACCTACAGGAAGCCCACCACGCACCACCGCACCGAACAAATGCCCTCGCCGCTGCTGGAGCAGAGTCACGGAAGACCAGCTAACCACAACCCTCGCCCTGAGCCCACCCGCCGAACCCTCCGACCCCGACACCGCCGCCCGCAACCTCAGACAGTGGATCGACGACTGCGCCAACACCCTCGCCCCGCTCAAGAATCCGCCCAACAGCCACACCAGCAAGAAAGCCACCTGGTTCACCGAAGACCTCCAGGCCTCCAAACGAACATGCCGAAAACTGGAGAAGATCTGGCTCCACGAACGGACAGCGGACAGCTACGCCGCCCACAAGAGCGCCACCCGCAGTCACCATCCCCTCATCAGATCCGCCAAAAGGGCCTCACTCAAAGACCGCCTAGACAACAACGCACACAACAGCAAAGAGCTCTTCAACATCGTGAAGGAACTCTCCAACCCCAGCTCCAACACCAACGACATCCAGCCGTCGCGAGACCTGTGCGACTCACTGGCCACCTTCTTCCACCGCAAAATCGCCGACATCCACGACAGCTTCAACACCACGACCGCCCCGGCAACCACCGAGACCACTGCCCCCACAACCACCAACCGCCTGCTCTCCTGGACCAACATCAACGACGAGGACACCAGCGAGATCATGAACACCATCCACTCCGGTTCACCGCTAGACCCGTGCCCTCACCACATCTTCAACAAAGCCAGTACAGCCATCGCGCCCCATCTCCGGAAAATAATCAACATCTCCTTCGAGACAGCAACCTTCCCGGAAAGCTGGAAGCACGCCGAGATCACCGCCTTACTCAAGAAACCCAAGGCAGACCCCAAGGACCTCAAGAACTTCCGACCCATCTCTCTGCTCCCGTTCCCCGCGAAGGTCACCGAGAAAATCGTCAACAAACAACTGACCCGCTACCTCGAGGAGAACAACATCCTGGACCCCTCCCAGTCCGGCTTCCGCAGCAACCACAGCACCGAAACCGCCCTCATCGCCGCCACCGATGACATCAGGACCCTGCTAGACAACGGAGAAACAGCAGCCCTCATCCTCCTGGACCTATCAGCCGCCTTCGACACGGTCTGCCACCACACACTACGCCGGGATCCAAGAGAAGGCCCTGGACTGGACCACATCCTTCCTTTCCGGCAGAACACAAAGAGTCCGCCTCGCCCCTTCCGATCCAAGGCCACCAAGATCATCTGCGGCGTACCCCAAGGCTCCTCCCTCAGCCCAACGCTGTTCAACATCTACATGGCACCCCTCGCCCACGTCGCCCGACAGCACAACCTCAACATCATCTCCTATGCCGACGACACCCAGCTGATCCTCTCCCTCACCAAAGACCCTCACACCGCCAAAGCCCACCTCCACGAAGGAATGAAGGCCGTCGCCGAATGGATGAGGACCAGCCGCCTGAAGCTGAACTCGGACAAGACGGAGGTCCTCATCCTTGGTTCCAACCCTTCAGCCTGGGACGACTCCTGGTGGCCAACATCACTGGGAACAGCCCCGCCATCCACCGACCACGTACGCAACCTAGGGGTCATCCTCGACCCCACCCTCTCCATGACTAAGCAGGTCAACGCCGTTTCCTCATCCTGCTTCAACATCCTCCGAATGCTCCGCAGGATCTTCAAGTGGATCCCCACCGAAACAAGAAAAACAGTCACCCAGGCCCTTGTCACCAGCAGGCTGGACTACGGAAACGCCCTCTACGCAGGAACGACGGCTAAGCTCCTGAGACGGCTGCAACGCATCCAGAACGCCTCTGCACGTCTTATCCTCGACATCCCCCGACGCAGCCACATCACACCCCACCTGAGAGACCTGCACTGGCTCCCTGTCAACAAGAGGATAACCTTCAAGCTCCTCACCCACGCACACAAAGCACTACACAACTCCGGACCAGCCTACCTCAACAGACGACTCAGCTTCTACACCCCCACCCGCCAGCTCCGCTCGACCAGCCTCGCCCTCGCCACAGTCCCCCGCATCCGGAAAACGACCGCCGGCGGCAGATCCTTCTCCCACCTCGCCGCCAAGACCTGGAACACCCTCCCCACCAACCTCCGACAGACCCAAGACCTACTGGCCTTCAGAAGACTCCTCAAGACCTGGCTCTTCGATCAGTAGCAGCACCACCTCCTCTTCCCCCAGCGCCTTGAGACCCTCGCGGGTATGTAGTGCGCTTTATAAGTGACATGATTGATTGATTGATTGATGCTGCCATACCCTGAATGAACAAGCTGCCACATGTGGCCCCTTTTTCTTGAATTCACATGCTCGGCTCCCTTAATTCAAGACTGAGAGCACTGCACAGATTGTGTGGCTACTATGAAAAAGGAAAGGCACAACACTCTGTAATCGAAAAAGATGATTTGAAAATAATGACTATCCGCTGAAGTAGCACGACAAACTGAATAATGCAGTGTGAGTGCCTTAACGAAACATTTTTTTAAATATTTCATTGATCAGGGCACGTGCTTCATGTCTGGTAGTGGTGATCAATTGGCCATAACTGTACATAAGTGTGTGCTTTGTTTACATGCTCAATCTGTCATCTTTTACTGATTGTAAAACCTCTCCATTTGCCATTCATCTCAAATCTCAATCAAAAGTTTTATTGTGGAAAACAATCTACATGTCCTTCTCAAGCAGGTGCAACTTCTAAGGTCCCTTCTGCCTCTGCTGGCTATTATTGAAAAGGATAAGTACACCACCCTGTGATTGAAAAATGTGATTTGAAAAGAGACTTGTTTCTCTAGGGACAAAATCATTAATATTATGTTCTGTTATGTTTTTATGTTATATTGATGTGTATAGCATACTAATCATCCAAGAAGGTATCCAGGTGCTTAATGGAATGATGTTCTTTCCAAAGTTCTTTGTCATCTGTTTACTTTGAGGACTCCAAACTTATCTTACTTCTCAAATGTTGTTGATCTTATTTAACAGACTGTTTGGGTGGAAATTTAGACGTCCATGCCAATCAGCAACAACTTTCAAGGTCCTTTTTGTTATGTCCTGGCTTGAATGGAAAAGGAGAGGCATATTATCCTGAAGTAGAAACAGCTGTTATCAAATACTGATGTGTTACTCAATTGGCAAATTGAATAATGGTGTGCAGGCTTTCTGAAGTTATCTGGTATCTGTTTGGTTCTGAGACCTCTCTGCCTTCCTTCTCAAATCGTTTTCTTCCCATCCAATACCACACTTCTGCTCTTTGGTTCTACCCAGCTCCTATTACAGATAGCCAATGAAATAATGCAAACATTTTATGACAGTTGACATTCTTCATTATATTGAGCAGTGTCTTCCTGTTTTTTGCACTTTCACTTAGGTAACACTGTATCTTGGGAGCCTGAGCACTGTTTCAGAAGAATCAGATATTTCAGTTGCCTTATCTGTTCTCTTCCTTCCAAATGAGATGTGCCACGGCTATGTCGGTGACTGATGTCCATGTTTCAACGTTTTCCCTAATTTGCCCTTCTCCATTTACTTTTGTTTAACACTCTTCCCAATAGTTTTGAGATTTATCATACAATAGTCTGATTTCACTAGCAAAAAGTGTCATAGTTGGTGGGTTAAAGAGAGTAACCAGCTCAAACGTCCAGTCTCTGCATCATCCTGGAGCTGAAATACCTGAGTGGTAGGCTAGGAGGCAGCAGGCAGCTGTATTTCCTGTTTGGACTCTGCCACTGATGTTGTTTTGTTTATGTAAGTGAAGAGACATTTAGCTTATTCACATTTTTTAAAATAACCTTATTTCAGGCTTTGCTGGGCCTAATACTTTGACCATGGCCTAATTAATCCCTCTTCCTACCCATAGCCTGTGTTTGGCATACCTCCCCCTAAATCCTTTGTTTTTTTCATTTTTTTAAAACTTTGCCAGCTGAACAACTGTCAAAATCCAGCAAAAGATTGATTAAACATCTAGGGGCATATGTACAAGGAGTTAACGCTGCTTTAGCTGCACTTTTTCGACGGTTTTGCGGCAATATTTTTATCGCCGTATGTACAAGCTGTCGCTAACCTCTGTTAGCGGCAGTTTTCCGGCGAAAACGTCCATTTTAAAGATCACCACTTCTGTTAGCGATAATGACATGCAAGGGAGGCGTTCCCGGGCAAAAACGGCCGCTAACCCCACTTCGCGATATTTACAAGGGAATTCTTGAAGTGTGGAAGACCAAAAAAACTGCCTCTAACTGCAGTTAGAAGCAGTTTTTTAAGACCAGAAAATAGCTGGTCTTAAAAATGGGGATAACACTTGGGGCCTCATTTCAGCAGGTTTTAGTGCTGGACCGCGCTGCAAGCAATGTTGGTGCGCTGCCCTGTGACAAAACTATGGGGCAGGAATGCGCACCATCAATAAGATAGTGCACATTCCTGGGCCTCAGTCATGAGAAGTGTTGCAGCGCTGCGACAAGACAGCGTTGCAACACTTTTCACTACGCTCTTCTTGCGACACCATGGATGCGCTGGATTCACTGGACAGCGCTCCATGTCACAAGTAATGACAGATACGTCTGGAATCCTGACGTATCTGTCAGTGCTAAAGTCACGCATTGCTGCAGTTGTGTCACAAGCATGACGCAACTCCAGCAATGCATGGGGCCAGCCTATCCCTGTGGCACTGCGTCACCCTTAAGCCTGCCATCAGGCAGGCATAAGGTACTGACGCAGTGCCGTCCTACAATTGTCGCAGTGAAATCTGATGGATTTCACTGTGCCACTCCTATGAGGCCTTGTTGCGTGGGAACGCACACCCTGCATACATCATACCTGATGCAGGTATGATGTGGCACCGGGCTTCACAAGGTCACGCATATTCCTACATGCGTCACTTTGCAAATACGGCGCAATGTGGTGCTAGCTGTTGCCTGGTCTGTTCTTGAGGGGTGCCAGGGTGTCGGCGCAGTTGGAGATCCATCAGTGGTGGTTGCGCGCTGCGGTGTCATCTTCTGTAAGTGTTGGCGGAGTGGTGGTGCTGAGGGAGTTGATGAGACGTTCTTCGGTGATGGCGGTGGTGTACGGTGGGCATGGTAAAGACGTGATGTATACAATGATGGTCGGTCCAGGATAGTCCGGTGGTGTGGCTGTAGTTGAAGTTCCCGCTGGTGGAGGAGACGTACTTGACCGTGTGTCCTGCTATGTGGCTTGCTGCGGTGACTAGCTGCTTGAGTCTGATGTTGGGGAGCTTCCCCAGGAGGGGGTGGTGTTCTGGTCACTGGGGTTGTCCAGGTGGAACTTGAGTCCACCGAGTAGGATGTCGTCGGTGGATGGGAGAGCCTGGGGTGCAATGAGCTCTACAATGGTATCGGAGAATGGGGGTCCATGGCCTGGGGGGCCTGCAGATGAGGGTGCCGCAGAGGATGGGGTTGGTCCGGATCTGGAAGTTGAGGTGTTCCATGGTCACCGTTGGGTCATTAGAGTGCGTGGTCAGTCGGAGTGTGCTTCTGTAGGTGATGGCAATGCCTCCTCCTGGACGGTCGGGGTGGTCCTTGCGGGTGATTTAGTAGCCGTCAGTGATGGCGATGGCGATGTCCGGTCCGGGGCAGCGGTTGGTCCTGGCAGGCAATGTGGAGTCCAGGGTTGATGGCGAGGAGGGTGCTGGCGTTGTAGCAGTGGAGTGTCCGAGAGGAAGGGACCTTGGTGCTGAGCGTGGTCCAGGTGCAGACGGACGCAGATGGGCTTGCCTATGGCTTGCCTTTGGCATGGGAGACGTCCATTACAACGCAGGCATTACATTGTAAAGCCTTTAGAACGCAACTCCAACAACGCAGGTGCCTTTACATGGCATTCCATTACAACGCTTGTGAGGTCAGTAATGGGGTATTTTTAAGTTTTAGGGTGGGTATGGGTTTCGGGTGTCGGAGATGAAATTTGGGGTGTATTATGGGGTAAAATTTGAAATTTGGGGTCAATTATGAAAATTGGGGTGTGCATTTGGGTCAAATATGAAAATTGGGGTGTGCATTTGGGTCAAATATGAAAATTGGGATGTGCATTTGGGTTAATTATGAAAATTGGGGTGTGCATTTGGCTCAAATATGATTTTTAGGGTGTGTTTTAGGGTCCAGTGTTTGCTTTGGGGTGCAAGGGTTAGTTTTAGGGTTGCACTCACTGAAGTGGAAATAGTAATTTTTACATCTCCGCTATCAAACACCTTCCCGACTGTTGCAATATGCCTAGTATTAGTATGCATTGTAATGGAATGCGATGCAATGTTATGCGTTGTTACTTCATATATACCTTTGGTACACCAGTGGTACGCCCGCTGCGCATGGCCGCACAGTGGCCGCCATTGAGAAGTGCTGCGGGGGGGACTGGACAGCTGGGAGGTGGGAAACGCCGGAAAGAACACTGGATGGGGCGGGGGTGTTTGTGTGAGTGGGTGTTGTAAATATTTAAATGAGAGAAATCGTACCTCAAGGGTCCCGTGACCTTGTTGCTCCTGCTCTCCTGAGTCTGCTTCCAGGAACAGGAAGTAGGCAGCCAGGCTCACTCCCCTAAGCCAATCACAAAGCTGCAATGCGGCGTTGGGATTGGTCATTGGCGCCGGGACAAGGCATTCGGCCAGGGGCTGGAGGGGTGGGCATGTTCTCCATGCAGGCTATAATGCAGCCTGCATTGCGAACAGGACAGTGCGCATGACTGCTTTGGGCGGCCTGAGCGTGCCGACCAAACAGTCACTGCGCACTTGAGTGGGCATGCCACTCCCCCCTGCCCTGCTCCGTGAGTGGAGCTGCCTGACCCACCCTCCCACCCGCAAAGGAAACATGGCATGATTACATCAGGAAGTTATCATCATGTGATGATTTTTCCTCTTCTTGCACTGCTTGAAAGCAGTGGGGCGACGCTCTTCCGCCATAGCGGATGAGCCGCCACTGGGGGTGCGTCATCTACAGGTGCTAGGCCTGGGCGACTCGTCCCCCGGTCCTCCTCCGCTACACGTCCTACCTTCTCCTTACCTAGGCATTGACACCCTGGCGCAATCTGCTGCACTCTCTCCAAATCTGTGACTCAGCCAGCAGGAGCCTCAGCCAGGCAGGATTTCACAAGCCTGGGTACAGCAGTCGCCACCAAGTCCGCTGGGGAACCTCCTGATGCAGGTGATGCAACAAGGCCCCCTTCTGCGTGAAGATGCAGCGCTCCCGCCACACAAGTTCGGCGCAGCTCAGGGAACTCACCCTCCACAGCGTCCAGCCAGCGCAACATCATCCGGCCTGTGATGCAGAGAGGCGGCGCCCACCGTTGGTAAGCCCCTACATGCACCCCGGTGTAGTGGTGGATCGTAGTATGCGATGCAGACCTTCCTACGTTGGTTCGCAGGAGCACCTCTACCATTCACAGCTCCAAGAGGCTCAAGGCGGTCTTCTCACACAGGTCAGCAACATGTCTCCATGCAACTTGCCAGACTTCACCACCAGGTATGGGCGATCGTCGCGCCTCAATGTCTACCGCCACGGCTCATCGACACAACAGCTCCTCCGCATCCCACTCCAGGCTACTGACGCAGGTCCAGCGGGGCATCCAGGCTCCAGACGCAGGTCCAGCAAGGCATCCAGGCTCCAGACGCAGGTCCAGCGGGGCATCCAGGCTCCAGACGCAGGTACAGCGGGGCATCCAGGCTCCAGACGCAGGTCCAGCGAGGCATCCAGGCTCCAGACGCAGGTCCAGCGGGGCATACAGACTCCAGACACAGGTCCAGCGGGGCATCCAGGCTAGTGATGCAGGTTCAGCGAGGCATCCAGGCTCTCATCCTGGTCATCCTGGATGTTGGGTGGCTTGAGGGGGTAGCTGATGTGTGCTGCACTTGGCCCTGGCTGCTCCATTCTGCATTTTATGGGATTTGTTGCCTATTTTCTATTGGAGGTCGACTGATGGGCTATTTTTTGCATTAGAGGCAAAAAACTCACGTTGGGCTGACTAACGTGAGTTTTTTTGTCGCTAATGGGCCTTTCGTTGGTTTTCGCCCGCTAACGCAGGAATTCCTATCGCCATCGTACTAATGTTAGCGAGAGTTTTCACCGCCGATCCCTGAAACTATCGCCATGTAGCGATGGCTTGTAAATACACCGCTAACATGGCGATAGTTTTCAGCGGTACGCGGCGATAATAAAACTGCCGCTAACTAGCGATAGCGGTAGTTATCGCCACTCCTTGTACATATGGCCCCCAGAGTTGAGAAACGTGACTTAGAAACTAAACGAGCTTCCAGCAATCGCAGAGATGTGTTGTGGAAACAAATTGGCAGGTCAAACACACAAGTTAAAACATTAAAAATATGACATACTACTTACCTGCAGATGCATGAATCTCCAGACGGAGGTGCTGCAGGAGTTTTCTCTCATGTCCAAAAACACTTGCCTACCCTGATCTGAATATATCTCTCTGAGAGGATGCAGCCCTTCTCAGGCCAGCCACCCGCAACTAACATACAGGAAGATTTTCACACAAAAAATTTAAATCAGTGTTGCAACCTCCCCGACAGTGAAGCTTTTACACGACTCGAGGCAGTAGCAAAATAACATAAAAAAACTAAAGCCATTTAAAAGTAATAATTAAAATAACAGGAAACAAGAAGTAAAAAACGTAAAAATAATGTAGGAAAGTAGATTTTTATTTGGGGTGGGCAGTCACCCACCTCAAGGAAAATTAGAACTAACTTAACAGGTTGAATCCTAGAGTCACTAAATTAACTTAAGCTTATACCCTGGTAGCAATGTCACAGAGTAGACAGGCCTAACTTAGGGTTATGTGTAAAGTATTTATGCAGTACCAAAACAGTAATAAATAAAACACCAAATAATAAAAATCCCAAACTGCATTCGAAAAATAGAGTAAACTTTAATGAACAAAATTACACCATAACTACAAACATCCAATAAGAGGAACTGGAGAAATGAATTTTTAAAGTTTGAAATAAAAATAGCGCCAAAAAGCACTAACCGGCAATGATAGCTATGGAAGCAGGAGACCAGGACCTAGATACAATATCAGACCAGTCAGGATGGAGTGCGGTCAGATACACCAAGCAGGTTTGTCCCGGTCAAAGATTTTAACTTCTGACTTGGTTTTTTTTAATGGACCTACAAATGTTCCAGTGGGGCAAGACAGAAGCTGTAACCAAGGAAGTTGCATCGAAATCGAACATCTTTGCCCTGAGGTCCCACGGATGGCTCTGGAGGTCTTAGAAGTTCAAAAAAGTTCTAAATCCACATTTTTCAGAGTTTCAGGATCAAACAGATGTGCCAGGTGCGAACAGGGACAGTGTGCCCAATTACAATGAATGTGCTGACTTCAGGGCAGCTGCGAACCCGCACTGCCCTGGTGGTAATGCATTCAGTGAAATACAAAGTGGCTGCTTCAAAGCCACTCCATGTATCTCTGTGCAGATGGCAACCCGCTTGCACTTTACAGAGAGATTAGAGATGCCCCTGCATTGGAGTGCAGTGAGTGAATGCACCGGTCTGAAGGGGATGTCTGAGGTGTCCATGGGAACCCGATTCACAAATCGAGAGGGTTGCCCACATGAAGCGCACTGACAGTGTGCAACCTTTTTGTGGTGCACTGTTGTGCACCTCCTAAGGATGTTTGCCTTTTGCCCGCACCAATAATATGGCGCAGCAGCAGAGACAAAGTGATTCCCTCATTTGCATGGTGCCATGCCTCCATGCAAATGAGGGAATGGTCTCTCAAGATAGCACTGCCGCTATATATGTGCCAGCACTATCATAATTACAAAAGTGGTCACACAAACGTCTGTGGCTCCTTCTGTAATACCATTGTGGCCCGGAAGCAATATGGCCCTGTAGTACTACTACAAGAGCAGATTTATAACTAATTTAGAAATTTGCACCTCTGGTGTTTAAAGATTGTAAATGATGGCATATGAAGTGAACTGAATCTTTATCTCTCTTATATAGTATTTTTAAGATTTCTGTATACTTTTACATTCTTTACCTTTCAAAAAGGTACCATTTTTTTTATATGTTATTAAAATGAAGAAAACAAATCGGTCACATATTTCTTATCTACAGTGTGTGAAGTCAAACTTCTAGTTACTTAGGCCACAGCTCTTTAGTTATGCTTCTTAGGCTAGGGCCCTACGCTCCTTGAGCCTGTGGAATGCGCATGCCTAACTTTATTTTTTATCTCACTTGTAGCACTGTTTACAAAGCTATAGCTCAGGTTATGAAATCAATCCTGTGTTTACAAGCCAGTCTAAGCCTATTAAACTTTACCATAAGAGCTACAATTTGCTTTAATGGAGTGCTAATATTTTAACCCATATCAATGAATGAGCATGCATCTATACTTGAACTTGTTGCCTTCTGTTTATTTTGGAACTTGGAACAGAAACTTTACTTAATATGTATGTCACTCGACTTTGGCTGCCATCATATTCAACTAAATAAACCGATTTCATTGGACATAATGTACAGCCTGTACTTCAAGTGCACATTCTCATATATATGAACATCCTAGGACACAAATGTTGTAGCTGGACACTCTCCTACAGCATGCAAACTAAAATTTAACTGGAAAAACTTAGGGCCATATTCTCAAGGAAGTGGCGGAGAGAGGCGTTAGCCTTCTTGGCTTAACGCCTCTCTCCGCCACTTCGAAAACGCGAGGCTGCACCCTATTCTCAAGGATATGGTGCAGCCTTGCGTTTCCCCCTGCGATGGCGCTAAGTTTCACAACTTAGCGCCAACGCAGGCACCCTTGCACCAGAGTGCTAGGGTGTCTGCAAGCAGGGAGGTTTGTTCATGTACAGGAAGGTGTCCCTTCCTGCACATAAACAAACCTAAAATGCCAGTTTGTAACTTACGTGTGTGCTGCTTCATGCAGCACACATGCAAGTTACAAAACGGCATTTTAAAAAATGGTTTGTTCATGTACAGGAAGGGACACCTTTCTGTACATGAACAAACCATGGCATTTGGCTTTTCCATGTGTGCTGCACAAGGCAGCACACATGGAAAAAGCAGAAACGAGGAGAAATAAAGCATTTCTCCGCGTTTCGCCACCTTAAGACCAGATTTTTCCTGGTCTTAAGTTTGGCGCTACCTCCTATTTACGCTGCCCTTGTGAATAGGAGGTAGCGTCAAACTCAATGGGTGTTGCGGTGGAACGCCCACCGCAACACCCACTGCACGCCCCCTTCACGCTAAAAACAGCGTGAAGGGGGCCCTATTCACAAGGCAGCATTAAGCCGCGTTAAGCCACTTAACGTGGCTTAACGCTGCCTTGTGAATAGGGCCAAGCCCCTATCACCACAACAACGTGGTGATGGGGGCTTGAGAATATGCCCCTAAGTTTTTATCTTATGATACCGTTGAATTGAGCTAAGTGGCCAAAGACTAGAACGCCTTCTCATTTTGACCGATTACTCTTTCAAATGGATGTGTGTGCTTGTATGCTACTTAAACACTTTGAAAGCTACACAGATGTAGTCTTGGATTGTACATAATTAGATACATCTGTTTGATACAGAATTCACCACCAATAATTCTAATTATATTACTTAAAATGGACGCCTGCAATTTATATTTCATTTACTGTGAAACTGTGATGTGAATTTTTTTTAAATATTTAATGCAACCTTTTAAAAATGTCTTGTTAATTTTGCACAAAGAGCTGTCATTTTTGATTGGGGCGCCACCCATGATTATATATGTATGTATGCCAAAACGTAGTACTCATTTCAGCTACCCCACTACAATTACAAATATATCTGTAAATGTGTGGAACTGTTTAAAATCAGTAAGTTCCTCGCTGAGAAATATTTACAATTTTGGGGCATATTAGCAAGTGCACTATCGCCGCTTTAGCGGCACTTTTTGCCGCTAAAGCGGCGATATTTATATCGCCCTATCAGCAAACTGTCTCTAACAGCAGTTAGCGACAGTTTGCGGGCATTAGCGCCCGTTTCTTTACCGCTTTGCATGTCAGCGATATTTATCGCTAATGACATGCAAAGTGGGCGTTCCCGACGAACAAACCTGGGAAACACTCGCTAACAGGCCTATCGCCTATTAGCAAGGTGGCCATGGCCCCAGTTAGCGACGTGAAAAGTCGCGCTAACCGGGGTCATCGCCATTTATTTAACACCTGCAATTAGCAGGTGTTAGCCATACCTAACATGGGGGTGGATTATGCTGATACGACCACAGGGTCGTATCAGCAAGGTGTTCTCCTTCTCCATGCAACATCGCTGGTTTTTCAGCGATGTTGGCCTATTTCCCGCTATCGCTGGAATATTCATCGCCATAGCGCTAATCGTTGCTAATACAGCGTTAGCGTGGCGATATATTCCAGCGATAGCCGGCGATAAAAAAAATCATGCTAATCAGGGTTAGCGATGATTATCGCCTCTTCTTGCTAATATGCCCCTTTGTTTGTTGCAAAGCAGTGTGTATTGAGCGATTTATACCAAGTGACAGACCAGACTTTTAGTGAAATTCTACTCACTGAGAAGTAAAACGATAAAACTGATTCTGAAGCTAAAGTGCAAGTGTCTCTTTCCTCGGGTTTCCTAGTTTGCGGATAAGTTTCATTTCTCCTGTGGGAGACCCTTGTTTGCAGAGAGCTTAGTAGTCAAATCTTTCATTGTAAGTTTGACTTTGCCTGGCTGTGTATTTTTCCAAAGCATGACTGACACGCTGATTGAATTCAATGGAGAAATGGATTTCACTCACATGACCAGGAGGTCATGACATTTTGGTGTAAATGTACTAACGCTTGCACAGGCGATCACACAGTACTGCGCCACTTTGCACTGTGCTTGCAGGCATTTATAAGGTACTATTTCAATATTTAGAAGGAAACGCCCGCTGGGGGATAGTAACAATAATCATAAAACGCTATGACCTTTAAACGAACACATTTCTCACAAATGTCATCAAACAAAAATATTCTTATCTTTATTTCTCACAATATTATTATTCCTTAAAAACATATACAATTAAATCACAATATCCTTTTTCTTAACCCCCATACTGTACATTTCAATACCCACATAAGCTCCATTGCCTCTGTTTCTAAACTTGTTATCGGTGTCCTAAAATGTATCTTATTTTATTGGCATGTTGTCAATGCACAATGTAGGTTGTTACACATTTCTTTTTTTTTTCCCATCAACCCGATGTCCAAAGTAAAGTATCAGCTATTTCGGATGATGCAGTTCATCACTTTGAAATAGCCTTGCTCAGGACCAGGTTTCTTCGAACAGATTGTATTCTCTAAAGGGTGGGTATATTACCTAAAGTGTATGAATATAGTTCAGTTCAAGTTCTTTATTTAGGCATTGTGCCATAAAAGCCAGCAAATACATTTTCAATTTAAAACAGTACACAAGTGATGAAATGAACTAAAACATGTACTTGAAGATTATAAGAAGTAAGAAGATTAAGAATTTGCGCTCGATAATTAAAACTAATAGATAAAGTTAGAAAATAAATAAACAAATTGTCGCAAATAAACAATTTCGAAAAGTGCATGTCTCATGATAAAAAACTGATAGATAAAATTGAACAATAAATAAGCAAGTCATCGCAAATAGGTCAGTTTTGAGAAGTGCATGCCACAGTGCAATCACTAGGCAGGCATTTAGGGGCATATCATCAAGCGGCAGCGATAATTATCGCTGGCCGCGTTTAGTGTGAACATTCCTATCGCCGTCTATCGCCGGATTCTTTCGCCCGGTTAGCGCGCTTATTAACAACGCGCATCGCCGAGGCGATAGAAATCCAGGCAATAGCGGCGAAAGCGGAATATCGCTTGATTACCAGCGATAAGGAACAGCGATAGGGAAATAATAGTTGATAGGGAGATGTGGACTTAGCTTTACAATCCACCTCCCATGACACATATAGGTTAGTCAGAAAATTAGCAGGTGTTAGGAACCGGCGATATACCCGGTTAGCGCTACTTTCTATGTCGCTAGGCGGGTTAGCGATTTCCTTGTTGATAGGGAGAAGCTGTGTTAGCGATTATTTTCGCTGCATTTCAGTCGGGAACGCCTACCTCGCATCTCATTAGCGATGCAAGGCGAGGCACTAAGAAAATGGGCGCTAAGGCATGGATTCACGCGTTAGCGTGTCCATGCTGATAGGGCGATAAAATTATTGCCGCTTTTCGTCCGGAAACGGACGCTAAAGCGGCGATAATTTTAACGCTGGGCCTTGTAGATATGCCCCTTAGTAAGTGTCAAGGCATAGCATAGAACTATCAACATATAAAATTGGGCAATATGCGAACAAGTTATCACAAGTGAGCCAATTTTTGTAGGTGCATGTCAAGGTGCGTTCCCTTCAACAGACATTGTGCAAAGTGTCAAAACTTAGCCATAATGTCAACACTGGGAGAAAACTCGTTGCCTAAAAAAAAAAAAAACTAAGCATACCATTTTCATTGTGTGTACTGCTAACTATATCCCTAGAGAACCACTGCGCAAATTGTCGTAGCATTGCATGGATAACCAGCAGTTTTAGATAGCCCTTAGTCATCCACCTGAAGCATGCAGCCCAGTTCTATACTAAATATTATTTTCAGTGGCGACTGGCAGAACACGTTTCCGCCTAATGCACAAGTTTGCAAACAAGTACTTTGACACAGCAAAAACAATGTGTATCTGTTTGAGGATTCTAACAGCCTCCACAGGTAGGTATGATCCATTTTGACCTTACCGTTCTGTAATCTGGACAGAAGAATGTGGAATGGGCCAAAGTTTCGTCAGTCATGCCACATGACGGGCTGACCTGTTCTTCTGTGCTGTTGGAACGTGCCCATTTGTGAGTAAATGTATTCAGAGGGAGGGACCCAGGTCTAAATTGGACATAAAGCTTCCTAGCAATGTTGGGTTCTACCTCATCCAGAAACATTTTGGCTTTGTATAGGTCCTTGTGCTGTATAAAACCATTAACCAATGCACCCATGGTAAAGCTTTCTAGCAAGCTATTTAGTTTAAAGATCTTAAAACTTACTTTTAGGTCCTTTTTGTTGATTTGTATGCAAGCTCCCCCGGGTCATCCCAAAGCCTGTCTTTCCCCATTTTTCGCACTGTATCTCTAATGTGCTTGAACCAAGGTATGTCGCCTGCCCCCTGCATGCCCATTATCTCTTCCAGCCCTCGTCGGTGTAAGTGCCGCTCCGGGGTTGCCCAGACCCTTCTCCAGTATAGTACAGACCTAATAGCTGTCCCTTCCGTGACTGGCCTGACCCCCATGTCAAATCTCAATGGGATGGGAGGTGTACTATCTGGTAAGTGCATTAATTGCCTAAAAAAGATGTTCTCTGCCAGTACCAAGGCATTAGCTGTCTTGTGTCCCCAAAGCTCTGCACCATATAATGTAGAACACAATGCTTTAAGTGTGTAGATCTGCAATGCCGGGGAGAAATGTTTGTGGAAAGACCCCCTATACAGTTTCAACAGCCCACGATTATGTCAGTCCGCTGTGAGTCTACATTTAAAAATATTTGTTGCCCAGTCCATATGCTCACTCAAAGTTATCCACAAATACTCAAATGTATGAAGCTGCTCAAGGGGGGTCACATTTAGGGTAGGATTTGTCGTGTTGAACAGCACAGGTTGAACACCATACATTTTTTCTTGTCAACGTTTATCTCCAGACCACTCTGTGTACAAAAGCTACTAAATTTATTCAGGGTCTTCTGAAGGCCCATTGGTGACTTGGTAAGGAGCAAGGTATCATTCGCAAACATTAAGGTGGGCACCTTCATTTTGTCCAGACTGGTAGCATCATTGTTGCACTGAATCAGGAAGGCACAAGGACATTAATAAACAGAGTGAAAAGTGTTGGAGTTAGCACACACCCTTGCCTAACTATCTATCATCGAGAAAGGGGTTTGTTACTTCCCCCAGCCTACCACAGCAGACCTGGGCAAAATTACGCTAGTGGAGTCTTTTTATAATTGCACAAAGGTAGGATGGTACCCCCAACTTACCAGGACTTGCCATTGGACTGTTCTCGGGACCAGATCGAAAGCCGATTTCAGGTCTACAAACACCATGCAAAGTCTACCTCTCTCTAGGGCAACAATTTTCCAGTAAAGTAACTGCAACCTAAAAACCTGGTCAATAGTAGAAGTACAGCTGTGAAAACCTGCTTTCATTGGGCTTAAGATCTTATTATCCTCCATCCACTCTTGTAGTCTACCCAAAATTATTCTGCAAAAAACCTTCTGCACTGTGTCAATGAGACTGATAGGTCTGTAGTTAGTTGGAATCAGGAGGGAGCCTTTTTTATAGATTGGTATTATTTCGCCCCCTCCCCAGGAGTGGGGAAAGGACAACCCTTCCAAGATGGCATCAAAAATTACCACGAAATACGGCCCCCATATGTCAATATTTGACAACGATAAATCTCAGGGTATTTTGTCAATGCCTGGTGCTTTATGGGGTAAATTCTTTTTGATGGCAGAAGTTATTTCGTTACTGGTAATAGATGGATGTTCCCCTTTTGCGCTTGACCCCTCATTGCCTATCCTGGCTTGCCTCTCTATCGCAGAGGGAGTGGAGGTGGAGCTACTTCCAGTGCACAGACTTGAGAAGTGCTCAGTCCAGCTCTCTGTAGCAATGTTATTTTCTATGGCAACAATACCTTCTCTAATCCCTGTAGCTACTATGTTCCAGAAAGAAGAGTGATTCTTACATTTAACTGCAGTTAGTAGGGACTCCCATGTACCTTGGTCCCATTCCTTTTCTACGGTGTTGATAGCCATTTTGTAGACAGCTCTCGTGTCTTGAATTACATTTTTGTCCTGGGGATGGAGTTAATAAGGGCATGTTTGGCCACTCTACAATTGCTATTATACCATGATTGGGGCTTTCTCCTTACTCCCCTAGTTTTGGATTCTACATAAAATATTTTTTTTTAGGCCATAAAATAATAGGGTGTGGATCTTGCTAATCTTCTCCATTGGGGCAGCCAGGCCCTGGGAGAAATCTAGGTTAATTAAGTCACCAAGGGACCTTTCAGCTATTTGATAGATGGATTTTACTGATTCATGTGTTTTCTCTATTGTGCTCCATTTAATTCTCCCTCTGTTTGTTGCCAGTTGGCCCCTGCTACTAAAATGATTGAGTGAAAGAGCGTTGTGATCATAGTCATGTCTCTGAACTATTGACATGTCACTGACGTATGGCCAGAGTCTAACATCGACTAGTACATAGTCTAATAGGCTGGTGGACCCAATTCAGTTAAAGGTGTGCCTACCCTTCCTGTCAGATGGAGTTCTGCCATTGCAGGCACAGACACATTGATTTAAAGTTAGGGCATTTATTTGCAGCGCCAACGGGGACCATTTCTTAATGGGCGGCAGCACCAAATCTGGAAAGTCCAGGCTCTGTCCTCCTCCTGTAAAAGGCCATTGGTGGTAACATCTAAGGGCTCAAACTGGCAATTAATATGGCATCCCACTATTTTGAGGGCTCCCCCTGGCAGAGCTGCCATGTTTTCGGCGAGCATCTCCACAAATGCCGATTCATGCCCATTTCCCATAGGCCTTAAATAGATATTATAGATGAAGACATGTAGTTTTTGGTGGAATGAGAGATTAATACAAAGAATATCATCTGCGACTATCTCTACCAGTTTCAATGAGCACCCAAGATGCACTCCTACCCAGGTGGTCAGGCCCCAGAGGGTCTCCCCATCCCTTCCTGCTGACGATTGATTCTTTGCTATAGGAAGCAAACCCAGCACATTGCGTTTTTGTAATTAGCAAGGTTTCGTGCAGGAGACAAACATCAAACTGCCCAATAAATTGGCCCCAGTTTGTACAATCGAGTTTCAAGCCTAAGCCAGCAACATTCCATGAGAGTACCCTGACTGCACGTTTGAGTTACGTGGCTTTCGCAATAATCTTTGTCCCTTCTCTCATAGTTGGCTCGCCAGGATTAGGGCCCGCTGGTTTGAAGCAGTCGCGGCTCCTCGAGGGAGTGCTGCGGGGCAGTGGGGCGGGGCGGGGGAGGGCAGGGTGGGGGGGGAGTAAACTCTGGCATACGGCCGAACGGAGGTAAGTACATAATAAATAAATAAATAAAATGAATTACATTGCGCGCGCTGCAACGCCAAATGGCGATGCAGCGCGCGCAATGTAATTCGTTTTATTTATTTATCCCTCCAGGATCTGCGACTGGTTTGAGGCCCTGTCTTTAAGCATTCCAGCGATATTATCACTGCTGGATCTATTAAATCCCTGTTTGTCGACTATATAACGAATCCCGGTGGCCACTAAACCCATCATGTGGTCAAGGGGGAGGGCAGGAGACTGGTACAAATTATTTGTTTAGGAATATGAGAAAGAGGAAATATTAGATGGCTTACCGTGTATGTGCCTTTGAACCGGGGCTTTATCAAATCCTTTGGCCTCCCCCCAGGACACAAACAGGACTGGGAAGTCTCTTCTACGATGGGTCAATCGACCCTCTCCAATTTATCAAAGCGATTTGCAACAGGGATGGTTAGGTTCCTATTATATCGTTGTTGACCATTATAGAATGACATATTATTTGGTGAATGTTTGGGCTAGTGGGTGTAATGATCCCTATTGGTATTGAACCTGGGTTTGTAGAAATCACCTAGTGGAAAGAGATTAATGTTTGAATTCCCTTCCTTCCAGTGCACGTCATCACATAACAGTCTTTGCACTATATTAAGGTCCCTGAAGTTAATGATAATGCAAACCCCTGGTCGATCTGGCTTTCCCTTCCCAATCCACCCAACTATGCATGCAAAAAGAATGTTGTGGGCCAGGGAGAGCAGAAAGTTTCTATTTTTTACAAGCCATTTCAACCATTTGTTGCCTTGTTTGTCATTTGTTTCGGTCTGGCCTTCTCGCAGTTCAGGAACACCAGATATGACTATCACATAAGGACAGGACTTGGCGTGGTAGATTGATGACTGGGGTGTTTTGGCAAATCTCTTGTTCAGCAGTTCCAGGGCACTCATTTCTGGTTTCCTTCTGATGGGTTAGATCCCCCACTGGTTCTCAACTATAAGCTGGCCAGAAGATATTGAGTTCACTCTGGATGGTGGTGGAGGAGCAGTGCGGGTGAGGCCCCTACACCTGTGCCACCCAACTTGGTTGTAAATCAAATCCTTCCCCAGTAGGACCAGTGGTCTCACTTGGCAGTTGATCAGGAGCAGTGATATCTGTCGGGGGAGCCACCTGCATCTCTAGCTTTGGTTGTTTATTGCGGACAACCCTCCTCCCTTTTTTCGCTGATTGTTGGGAGTCTATGCAGCAAGCCTCAAGGTTAGAAGGTCCGTTGGAAGCATCAGTTGGTATGTCATTAACCTCAGTTGCCATGCTTATTTCCACCTTGTCAATGTAGTTGTCATCTACTGGTTTAAATGAACTTCTAGATAGTAACGGCACCCCTGAGCACAGTTATAGTCTCCTCTCTACCAGAGCAATTTCTGTGGCCACAATGCCAATTGCCCTTTGCAATATTAAGTCAATTGATGTGGGTTTGGGGGAGGGGTGACCAACCGCGGCCCACCAGCGCATTTCTGCTCCCCCATGAAATCCTCGCTGTAGATTTTGAAACACTCAGAATTTTACAGTATAATAATATTTGGACAAAGGAGTTACAAATGCCACTTATTATAATACAGAGTATTGGAGAGGATATTTGTACACTGCCACAGTGAGTAACGAGGGCCACCTGATAGGGGTGAGCGGTAGAATAAAGAAGAGGTCAATTTTGCAGAGCTTTAGAATGCAATTAGGTCACACACCTTGTTAGCGAATAGGCGGCTTTGGAGGGGTAGTCCAGCCCAGCCCCATCCGGCTGCGGGCACAGACAGTGGGATAGTGTCGCTCTTATGTGTGTGGTTTCCAGCTCCTCTCTGGTGGAAGGGGTAACAGGGCTTGAAGTCCTCAAGTGATGGTCTTTGTTGCACAGCTCTCCCCTCACACATCGGCAGGCAGGCTGGCAGTCAGGGAACCAGGCGAAGATTCAGGGGTATTCAGGGGGAATTGCTGGCATGGACCCGCCCTGGCATAGGCCCATCCGATATGCAGTTTGCAGTTGTGGGCAAATGGTCAGTTGTGCGTATCAAAGCTTAACTGCTTTCAGTTAGCGTGGCCAAGCATGAAACTAGCATGTTGTGCGGTGGTTACGAGTGAGCATTGGGTGCATGACTAGGCCCAAAGCACCACTACAGAAACACTTCGCCTTCACAGCCTACCTAAAGCTTACAATAGTGTACAGTAGGCAAGAGTGGTGTCCCTGATTAACCTGGTAAAATATAAGGGAAATCTTGATATATTCCTGCTGCTCCACCTTCATAGCCACAACAACAATGCATGGAGCATGCAGTGGTCCTAACCCATTTATTTGACTCTAACATTATCTGTGGGCAGCAGGGGCCCACAAAATCTGTGGTTGAGGGTGCATCAGTGGCCTATTATCAGCTTAGACCATCTTGTGTGTTAACCCATTCGCTGCCAGGCCTCCCCTCCCCCCCCCGTGCCATGCCCTTTTTTGGCTATTTGGGATAGTTTGCGTTTAGGCCCCCATAAATTTTTGTGCACATAAGGTATCCATGCCAAATTTGCATCCTTTTCTTCCAACATCCTGAGGATTGTAAAGGTACCCAGGGTTTGTGGATTTCCCAGGAGGGGACCGAGAAACTAGGCAAAATACAGCTAAATATGGGTTTTTGGGGGGAAAATGGGAAAAAAGTGCTGCAGAAGAAAGTGTCTGTTTTTTCCCTGCAAATGGTATCAGCTCAGCTGCCACCTAGGAAAACCTAGCAAACCTGTACATTTTTAAAAGCTAGACACCCAGGGGAATCCAGGATGGGGTGACTTGTGTGACTCTCACCAGGTTATGTTACCCAGAATCACTTGCAAACCTCAAAATTTGTAAACCAAAACACATTTTCCTCACATTTCTGTGATGGAAGGTTCTGGAATCTGTGGGGAGCCATAAACTTCTACCCACCCAGCATTCCCCCCAAGTCTCCCGATAAAAATGGTACCACCCTTGTGTGGCTAGGCCTAGTGCCCGTGACAGGAAACCGCCCAAAACGCAACGTGGACACATCACATTTTTCCAGAAAATACTGACCCTTTTTTTTAAATGTGACAAGCTGTGAATTTTGAGCCCTAGCTCAGCCAGCACCTAGGGAAACCTAGCAAACCTGTACATTTTTGAAAACTAGACACCCAGGCAAATCCAGGATGTGGTGACTTGTGTGGCTCTCACCAGGTTATGTTACCCAGAAACCCTTGCAAACCTCAAAATTAGTTTTTTTTAAAAACACATTTTCCTCACATTTCTGTGATGGAAAGTTCTGTAATCTGTGGGGAGCCACATATTTCCACATAACCAGTTTTCCTTCAATTCTCCCAATAAATATGGTACCTCACTTTTGTGGGTATGCCTACCGCCCGTGACAGGAAACGGCCCAAGACGCAACATGGACCCATCACAGTTTCCCACAGAAAACTGACCCTTAATTTGCAATGTGCCAAGCTGTGGATTTTGGTCCCCAGCTCAGCCGGCACCAAGGAAAACCTAGCAAACCTGCCCATTTTTTAAAACTAGACACCCAGGGGATCCAGGATGGGGTGACATTTGTGACTCTCACCAGGTTATGTTACCCAGAATCCCTTGCAAACCTCAAAATTTGCACACACAAAAATATATATATATTTTCCTCACATTTCTGTGATGGAAAGTTCTGGAATCTGTAGGGAGCCACAAACTTCCACCCATCCAGCGTTTCCCCATGCCTCCCGATAAAAATGGTACCTCACGTGTGTGGGTAGACCTAGTGCCGCTACAGTAAATGACCCAAAACACAACATGGACACATCACATTTTTTCACAGAAAACTGACCCTTATTTTGCAATGTGCCTAGCTGTGGATTTTGGGCCCTAGCTCTGCCGGTACCTAGGGAAACCTAGCAAACCTGTACATATTTGAAAGCTAGACACCCAGGGGAATTCAGGATGGGGTGACTTGTGTGGCTCAGCACATTTTGTTACCCAGAATCCTTTGCAAACCTCAAACTTTGTCAAAAAACCACATTTCCTCACATTTCTGTAATGGAAAGTTCTGGAATTGGTGTGAAGCCACAAACTTCCACCAACCAAGCATTCTCCCAAAGTCGCCCAATAAAAATGGTGCCTCACTTGTGTGGGTAGGCCTAGTGCCCGTGACAGGAAAAGGCCCAAAACGTACTGTGGAGACTTGAAAATTATCAATCCCAAAAAGACCTGGTTTTGCAAGGGAGTCAACTGCGTTTTTGGTCCCGGGTTTGGTGGCTAAGTAGGGAAACCTACCAAACCCAGACATTTCTGAAAACTAGATACCTGTGGGAGTCCAGGGAGGTGTGGCTTGTGTGGATCCCACAACATTGTCTTACCTAGAGCCCCTTGCAAACCTTAAATTTTGCCAAAAAAATATAATTTTCCTCACATTTCTGTGTAGGAAAGTTGTGGAATCACCGGGCTGACACAATTTTCCTACCACCCAGCATCCCCCAGTTCTCCCGATAAAAATGGTACCACACTTGTGTGGGTGGGCCAAGTGCCTGCTACAGGAAAGGGCCCAAACCATATTTTGGACACATCAAAATTATCTATCACAAAAAGACCTAGCTTTAGGCGGCCATCTAGGGAAACCTAACAAACCCAGATGTTTATGAAACCTATACACCCCGGGAGTACAAAGATGTATGTCTTGGGTGGCTCCCCCTTTCTGTTCCTACCCAGGATCCCCTGCAAAGCTCAAATTCAGCACAAAAAGAAATATACTTACATTTCTGCCTTGGATCACCGCACTGGCACACATTTCCCACCCAGCGTTCCCCTTTGTCTCCCGATAAAAATGATACCTTACTTGTGTCCCTGGTGCCTATTGGGCTTTCTGCCCCCCCGGTGACAGATATGGGGCTATTGCCCCCATCTGTACCCAGGGGGGACAGAAAGACTCTGCCAATTTATGGGAGAGGTGGGGTATTATAATGCCCATTTAGGGCAGCCCCACAAAAAAAAAAAATCCCTGGTGTCTAGTGTGCTTTCTGCCCCTCGGGGGCAGAAAGACTGAATATGGCTAAATTTATATGGGGGGAGAAAATGCCCTTGCCCAAGGGGCCGCTTCCCCCTCCCTGGTGTCTGGTGGGTGGATCCCTGCTTGAGGATCACCCTCCTGTGGCTATCCCCAAGCAGGGATCCACTAGGGAAGGGTACCATTGGAAAGAGATGCTCCCCTTTCCAATGATACTTCTCCCATCTGCCTACGTGCTCGGGGCTGAGATAGCCCCAGGAGCATGTAGGCAGTGAAAGTGAAATGAGCCGATCAACTCATTTCACTTTCAGTGTAATGACGTTGGCGTGCCATACGCACCTATCATCACTACACTGAAAAGAAAATGCCTCAGGCAGCTGAGGAAGCTATTCCCCTGCTCCTGAGGCTGACAAAAGGAAACCCCTCTGCTGGTTACAGTAGAGGGATTTCTAAATGGTGTGCCTTGGATGTAACGGTTACGTCCTTGGCACCAGAGTGCCACAGCCTTAGACATAACCGTTACGTCCAAGGCACAGAACCGGTTACGGTGCTCTGCCACCAATTGTGATATAATAGGTGTCATGAAAATGGTTACTTATCTGTGGTTACTTATCATCTTATTATCTCACTGTACACTGACTTTATTACTTCTGATAGAGCTACCTTTCCAATAAGCTATCCTGTTTCTGTCCTACTCCTCCGAGCCAAATGTGTACCCTATGCTTCTTGGCCATCTCATTGTCTTGGTTCTCAAATTATGTTCCTTAGTCATTGGGTACTGCAGATTCAAGGCTATTAGTACCTACAGTGTCCACTTGATACAACTGCAGCCAACCTTCTGAATGAAAACTGGGAATTGATAGTTCTCAAAGTTGTGGTGTTCTTGTAACATTTCAGGCATTGAATACAATATATTTTAGCCATTTTAAAAGAAGATAGATGCTCCTCAAAGAAAAACATAACAATAGTTAGCCTAAACATTTAAAAGTAAACATCTTCTGTTGATGACGTCGAGGAACTAATGTCTACACCTAAAGCTTTCGCATTGAATCAAACACAACCCCAGAATTAACTTAAGTCTCAGCAATAACTGATCACTGGCTAGCCAGGAGTTAAATAAGCTTAACACTCTAATGATTGAGGAGTATACCTGGAAACTAACTATACCAATTAGACAATTAAATATGAATTCCAGGATCTTTCCATGCATATGTGAACCTAAAATTCCCAAACATATATCTAATTTGATTAGTTTTTTGAGGAACAAGCTTGCTTAGTGAGGAACAGATAAAATGTTCAAGGAGAGACTAAGAATTCTTAAAGTCATCCAACCTACTAGTCTAACTCACCAAAGAATGAGGTTTGTTATTGAGATTTGACAATTGATTGGGAGAACCATGAGAGCCAAGGAAGATCCACTGACTGAAATGGATTGAAAAACAAATCATTAAGAGCTAGAATGGTATTGTGGGCATCAAAGCAGCTTCTGATTCTTCAACTGAATAATCTCATGATCAATAGCAATAAAAGGAATGTGTCTGAAGAGTCCTGAGAGGGAGTGTCCCCTGCTTTTGCATCTGGATCTTGCCTTCAGCTATTGAATAACAGTGTTTAAGTAGCTAGGGTGGAAGCAAAAGGTTTCACCATAAACGAATGCCAAAATCAGAAGAACTAGCAATTGCTCCTGTCTTGATGATCTTTGGAATACCCATCTTTCATGACACTGGCTAGTGATAGATGATACTCCACCCACCTTTTAGACAAAATCACCAGCCTTAGCGAAAGTCAAATATTTGTTCATTCTGTGTGTAATGCAATAGTTTGCCTTCATCTTTGTTGGACACTTTAGATGAGACCTAGGCAGTTTATGTGTAAAGTCTTTCTGACATCTGATGATGTCTCCTCTGGGGCAAGATGAACGCTTTGCAGCCCGCTAGTATCTGATTCTGTCACTATCTCTAATTCAAGAAATGCAGAACCTGTTAAACGCAAGGTAGACTCTCATCACCTCCTATCATCTCTGATCCTGCCCAGGGTGACACATAAGACAAATATTTCAACAAAATGTTGTTTGCAATGTTAAGAACTCTCAATCCACTTCATGAATCAAAGTGAATCTGGGTTATCCATAATTCAGAACCCAAACAAAGAAACTCATGCATCTTCCATCTTATTTACAGGCCAAGTAGGTGATGGGTTTCCCAGCAGTGGAGCTGCCACTAGCTCTACTATGGGGAAAACCTTTTTGATCGGGCATCCACAGTGCTGACTTTGGCTGGGCCAGCCGAGGCAGTTCCTCCATTGTTCAAGCTTTTTGACAGTCAACCTGCTACACTGTAAATGAAACCCTGAGTTATCTTACTTCTACGTTTTTGGGGGAAACACCTCCAAATGTCATTTGGGCCTCAGCCTCACCAGTGATAGATGTGGACCACAGACATACCTGAATAATGTGAAAGTCCTTAGACAGTAACTAGAAAGAGCTTACATCCTGATGAGCCAAACTGTGAAAAGGAACAAAATCTGGAATGGACAAGGACTGTGACAGTTGACAAAGTATTATTACTAGGGAAATCTGGAAACAGTACTAAAGACATTTGGAAACAAATAAAGAAGAAGATAGGGGATCAAGGTGACTCTTCCATTACATCACAGTATCAGGGCATCCCATTCTACAAAATCCCCTGAGAGACTAGGCCACAGTGTTTTCAAAGTGTTACATTGCAACCACCTTCTGTCATTGACAAATCTAATTGAATTTCCCAGCACAGAAACCCATCAATAGTACTGAGGTTTTTTTCTTAGTGCGCTCAAAATGTCCTTTCTCGCATGTGGGTGCGACTTGCCGGGCGCTCGAGATCGCCCACGAGATTTTCAGAGCCGTTCACGGGCGCCACGAGATTTACTAGCCAGCCGCATGCTCTAGTGAGATTTTGCGGTAGCCAACACATAATTCGGGTACGCCAGCAACTTCCGGCAGATGATTTCTGCCATACGCGATCCCGAATGCACAGGATCTACAGCGGCTACAATCTGGGGAAGATTCTCTCCCCGAGAAGCATCAAAATCTTCCAGAATTGACAATTTGGAGTTAAAAACCTTCTCGAATAGACATTTGGCATTGTTGTTTTGTGCGAGGAGTCCTTTTTTCACTTTTTTTTCCAACTGGAAGGAAGTGCCCCAGAGTCTCCAACTTCCTGCACCTGTCCAGCAGCCTCCTCCCAGTGCTTTGTCCATCTCCTGGTCACTTTTCATTTGGATTTGGAGCTTTAAGGATCCCTCTTTGTGTCTGCTGCATATCCCATACAATTTAAGGACTTTGTATTTGAGATTTCACAAGTAAGTTGAAAAACTGGTGTTTGTTTGATTGGGGCCATGCATCTGGATTTATTTGCACTTTTAATCGATTTTTTAAATTTATTGTGGTGGGTGGCCTGTTTCAGTAGTGGGTGGCCTGCATTTCATTTTTCTTCTTTTGTGAAGGGAAATTGTTCTCCATTTTTTAATACATTTGCAATATTGATTTAACTCACTATGTGGCCTAGTCTGCCAATTGGCCTTCCAGCCAGTAGGCTCAGTGCTAGTCATGGGTGCATGAAACAACTGTTTCTGTGGTGTCTGTTGAATTTGAAACATCATTTAGGCCATGGATGGATTTGGTTTGAAATATGAAATGTGTTTTTTGTGTGGAATTTCACATTTTTTTTCCTGCAAACAGTGTATAGGTGGGGTAATGTCTTTGAAGGATGTGTGTTGTTGTAAGCATTTTTAGCCCTGTTAATTTTCATTTTTGGCATTGCTGAATTAATGCTGTGTTCTCTGTTTTACCATACCTCCTTTGTCTGGCCAGTGTGTGTGTGTGTGTTTTCTATAGGCCACCATTTGCCTTTATTCCACATTACACGTGGCCTGGGGCCATTTTGTATAGTCAGTGTTCATAGTCCTGCATGTGTTCTTTGTTTCCAAGGCCTCCTGCCTCTTGTTGTGACTATTTGTTGGTGACCATTTTGTGTAGACAGCCAGTGTGCTTTTGCAATAGGTCTGCATGTCTTTTTTGTTGTAGCCATGCCTTCTTGCTGGTTGTTGTGACCATGTGGCTGGTGGCCACTTTGTGTAGTCAGCCAGTGTGATTTCCCCATAGGCCTGCATGGGTTCTTCTTAGTTTGTTACCCATGCCTTCTTGCTTGTTGTCGTGTGACCATGTGGCTGGGGGTCATTTTGTGTAGCCAACTAGTGTGCTTTCCCCATAGGCCTGCATGTGTTCTTTGTTGTGACCATGCCTTCTTGCTGGTTGTTGTTGTGACCATGTAGCCGGTGGCCATTTTGTGTAGGCAGCCAGTGTCCTTTCCCCCATGTCTTCTCTTTGTTCCCAATGCCTTCCTGCTGGTTGTTGTTGTTGTTGACCATGTGGCACTGGCTGGCAGCCATTTTGTGCCTCCAGCCAGTGTGGCCCTTTGCCATAGGCTTGCATGGATGGTTGAGCAATGAGATAGCAGTTTAATAACTTATTATTATATCTTTGAGGATATCTTCACGTATTTATACTTTTTATATTTTTTTTTTTAAAGTAATTGTTAAATATTTAGTTTTTATTTTTGTACTAAATGTAACTTTTTTTTTTTTTAGTTCTTACCATTTTCACTACATCTGGCTTCAGTGAATCATCCCCATGTCTGCCACAGGTGCACAACAGCATTCATTGTCTAAGGGTTATTCCTTCCTTTGCCATTTGTCAGCTGCTCCTCCCTCATTGCTACATCCCACGTGACATGACGCACATAAAGCAGTTACATCTGAATGTTGTTGTAGTTGTTGCTCTTTCTTATCGTTCCCGAGTGTACAGTCAGTCACCATGAAAGTTTATGTTGGTGTGGTTTTACGAATGGATACACTGTATTGTTAATTATTATTAACCCTGGGCGTAGTACTACGCTACGTTCACGGAGCATGAGTAGTTTGTGCTACTACGCAAATTGCACGTAGCACAGTGCAAAAACTGTGCTAATTGACGTAGTGTAGCTGTAAAATCACCAACACCTACAAATGCTTTAATGAAGCAATTTTACATGCTAAAAAGCATATAACCAATTCACAAAAGTGAACTTTAAGAATGAAAATATCAGGCAATGAGAGAGGTGATGATTTTGGGGTCCCCCTAACCTAGGGGGGAGGACCAAGCAGATGCCTCGAACACAAAGAGCATATCATGCTGAACGATTCAGTGGTGGTCCCTTCCTCCTAGGACCACCCCAAGCACAGTTATGGGCAAAAATACAATCCCAACCAAAGGCCCTGCAAAGCATTATGGGACGAGATTAGCAGTGGGCAGTGAATATTATAGTGTCCAATATCAAAATAATTCTACAAAGAGCTGCAGTTCAACTAGTCGTTACTAGATGTCCCTCACGAGTCAAATGCAAAAGCATTGAAATTATTAAAACATCAAGCTGCAGTTCCACTAGTCGTTACTAGATGTCACATGCGAGTCAAATGCAAAAGCATTGAAACCCTTTCATGAAGCTTTTGCATTTGACTCGTGAAGGACATCTAGTAGCGACTAGTGGAACTGTAGCTTGATGTAATAATAATTTCAATGCTTTTGCATTTGACTCGTGAGGGACATCTAGTAATGACTAGTTGAACTGCAGCTCTTTGTAGAATTATTTTGATATTGGATGCTATAATATTCACTGCCCACTGCTAATCTCGTCCCATAATGCTTTGCAGGGCCTTTGGTTGGGATTGTATTTTTGCCAATAACTGTGCTTGGGGTGGTCCTAAGAGGATGGGACCACCACCGAATCGTTCAACAAGATGTGCTTTTTGTTTTCAAGGCATCTGCTTGGTTCTCTCCCTAGGTTAGGGAGGATCCCAAAATCATCACCTCTCTCACTGCTTGTTATTTTATTGTTTTCACTTTTGTGAAATGACTATATGCATTTTAGCATATAAAGACAGAGATGCTTATTTTATATTAACTTGCACTGTGCAAGATGCTTTTGGCACTTATTGCACAGTACAGTCAAGCATACAGCTATGCGTAGTTCAAAGTGTACTTCGCGTAGCTACGCGTAGTGCTACTACGCAAACTACACCCAGGGTTAATTATTATATAAGAGTAACCAGTGATCACACTAAATGATATTGTGTTTGTTTGTACTGCTAATTGAACTGCAACAATGCCATGTTTCACTGATGTTCTTCTTGCTTCTTTTCATTAGGTGCACAAGATCAATCAATCAATCAGGAGTTTGTATAGTGCTGCTACTTACCCGTTAGGGTCTCAAGGCTATTAGGGGGGGGGGCTGCTGATCCGTCTGGGCATGGAGGATCAGTCAAAGAGCCAGGTCTTGTCATCCTGAATTAGATTAGTGACAACAGACAAGAGACAACATCACCCACAGTACTGTCAGACAGAAGGCCTGTGCACGACGTGACGTGTGACCCACAAATCACACAGGCATTTCTTCAACTTGTTTGAAGCTAAGTGCCACTGCTAACTGACCGCTTCAAGATGACCCCAAAGAAAGGTGCTACCAAGAAAGTGGCCAGTGAGAAGAAGGAGCTAACTACCATTGGTATGTGACCCCAGATCTTTTTGGGAAAAAAAACGGTGCCTGCTGCACCAGCCTCGGGGAGTAAGCTGGGAGCAAGCTGGAAGCAGCACCCCCGCATAAGTGGACCCACCCCAATCTAGACCCAAGCCCATGTCTGTCACAGAGGCAGCCAGTCTAATCACAACAACGCCGATGAACACTGAAGTTGAAATTGACTAATCTCAAGCGCAAAGTAGTACCCAATTGTTGCAGGAAACTCAGAGAAGTGGACAACAACAGCAGCCGCAACCACCAATAGTTGTTTCTCCCGAAGTAGGAGCAGTTTAGGAGATGGAGCTTCATGCTGAGGAAGTAGAGGAATCTGCTCTTTCAGAAAATCCATAGTCTTCCAGATCGCCATCTAGAAAAAGGAGGGTTAGTGGTGCATCATCTTCTTCATCAAGCCCCACTTTTGATGATCTAGACTCCACTTGAATCCCGCCATAGTCTGAGAGTGAGACACGTCACAACACAAGGCTAGGGAAAAGGAAGGTTCCAGAAATCCTAATAGTTATGGAGGCAGATGTAGAAGAGGAGGATGACGATGAGCCGGTCCTCATGGATGTTAGCCCAGCATCAGTGGAGACCGACGTTACCCTCATCCCAACTTCCCGGGAGGGATGTGGCAGTGGCACCACAGATACATCCACTGCCAGCTGCCATATTTGCAAAGTCCCGGCAGCGACCTACATCCACAACCACCTCAGCAGAAGTAGGTACTACTGCAGAGAGTCAAACTTCAAAACGCCCACCTACCATCAGTTTATCTGACGTTGGCAGTGGAACCAGAGTCAGAAAGATGAGTTACCCAGTTTAGAACTTCTTTTCGGTTAGCAAGAAGGAGGTGAACATTGCCATATTCTCCCTTTGCAGACAAGTGTTAGTCTGGGTAAGCTTCGTACAAACTATGGTACTGGCGGCCAAACAAAACATTTGGGAAAGCACCATATGATCAGTTGGGAGGCGCACCTTGCCGGCCAAAAACCTGCAAGTGTTGTTGGTGAAGTGGCTGATAGCCGGCTGAGCAGGTAATCCGAATCTGATCCGATCAAGGTGGAAGGTGAAGAAAAGGAAGACATTTCCGTAACGCAAAGCAGCCCTCTCCCTAGCAGTGCAGTAGTATCGCCCACATCAGCAACATCGCAATGGCACAAGACTTAGGTCGAGACACCAAGGCAAGAGAGGACAGTGACCGCCCCTCTGAAAAGCAGATTGAGCCTACCACCGCCTGCTTTCAAGAAGTCAACTGCATCAGTGGCATCAGGAAAGAAAAAAATCCAGGCTACTATTCCTGCCATGTTTAGGCCGGAGGGGCAGTATGAACGCAACCACCCAACGGCACATTTGTACAATTCGCAGCTGGCTAAAATGTTAGCGCTGGACCTCCTCCCTTTTTCTTTTGTGGAAGGGGTGGGTTTTCTTGAATTTGTGGCAGCCATCTGCCTGAAATGGAAGGTTCCCAGCTGGTCCTATTTCACCAGAGTTGCTGTTCAAGCGTTACATCGCGATGTGCTGGAATTGCTTGGACAAGCTTTGCAGCAGAGTGCAGTTCCCAGTCTCCACCTGACAACAGACATGTGGACTAGTTGCCAAGTGACTGATTACATGTGCATCACTGCACACTGGATCTCTTTTGTTGGGGCTAGAGAAAAGATATCTGTAGGTGTTGACACTGATGAGATTTTTAATGTTGCTCTGAAGCATGTGACAGTAGCCATGTTCACCATGGAGAAGACTTTAACAACAAGGTCTTTGAATGGCTGCAACCAAGAGAGCTTAAGATTGGATTTGTTGCCACAGACACTGGCGATAATATAGTTAAGGCCATGGCTGATGGTGGCTATTTTAGGGTCCTGTGTTTGGTGCACTGCATCAACATCATTGTACAGGACTTTCTCAAAAACGAAGTCCAAGTAAGCAACTTACTGTCCACCTGCAGAAAAATCTGCACTCATTTCAGCCATTCATTTAAAACCCGGAAACAGTTGAGGGTCATTCAGCGTGATGGTAGAATGCCAGTTAAAGCACTCATACAGGAGGTGCCAACACATTGGAACTCAACTTATTACATACTTGAACACCTGTTTGAGCAGTGCAGACCTAACAATGAATATGTCATGCAAAGAGGGGATGCAACTGTGATAGACATGATCATTGAGATGGTACAATGGGGGCTACTCAAATGCCTGACAGAGAAGCTGTTTCCTTCTGATGTGTTCACACAGGAAGTCAACAAGGAGGACAGTACCATGGGCCAAGCTATCCCGGTGTTGCACATGCTACAGTAACAGCTAAAGGAGGTATCTGCGAAGTACGCAGGTGTAGAGGAAACAAAAGATGCGTATGACTTGGAGATCTTAATCCTTCGCTTATCTGCTAATACAAGGGTGCAAAGAGACATTGTGTCATCCAAACATTGCATCTGTGCCACAATTCTTGATCCACGGTACAGACCATTACTGTCCACTTTCATTCCTTTTTTAGATGGGGATGTTGGAAAATACAAACATGGATAGCTGAGCAAGGAAGTGAGCTAGAAAAAGAACAGCAGGGAATTAGAGGCCCACTCCTCCAGGACACAAGTTCTGTGTAGAAGCCTTTAAATTCAGAGCCCGAGGGCAGTGCTGTTGGCTCACAGCAGGCAAAACCAACAAGAACACCATCAACAACAAGAACAGGAGCATGAGCCCCAAAATCTGCGAATGAGTGGTTTCTACTGGCAGGGCTTAAGTCCAGTGCTGAGGTGAAGGCAAAAGCGGTTGAGCAAGGTGAAGCACCAGCAATGACCATTGAGCAGATGGTCCAGGCCTATATGGATGACCCAACACAGGTTTACCTTGATCAAAACCCATTGGTGTATTGGTATGGGAAGAGGTGTCAATGGCCAGTGCTCAGCAGGCTGGAAATAAACTATCTGGCTTTTCGATAGCCAGTGTCTCAGCTGAGCGTGTTTTCAGGGCTGCTGTTGCCGTTGTCACAGTGAGAAGGACTAGTCTCTCACCCCAAAATGTGGAGACATTAACCATGATCAAAATGAATCAGCACTTTATACCACTGGATTACTCCATACCTGAAGTACAACAGGAGAAAGATGAGGGAGACTCAGGTAATGGAAGTAGTGTGTAATGACCTACTTCTTGGCAAACCACCAGAGTTTGAGCACGAGCTCTACTTCCTGGACTACCAAGCCTGGGACAACAACCATAGAACTTTCTCTCTCAGTCTCTATCGCTGATCAGCTTTCTTTCTTTGACGCCCAAAAAAAAAAAAGATATAGCTAGGGGAACATTATTTACTTTTTTGTTTGTGTCTCATTGACTAATTCATCCCCACCGTCTTACTCTTAGACACTTTTTATGGCCGGATTGGAGTTGCAACTGTGTGCAGTGAAGAAGTCCCCCCCCACACCCATTTCCCTTAAGGGCATTGGATGGAAAGACTACAAACAAATATGTGCCTGCCTCCAACCCTGGGCCGTGACTATCTATTCTTTCCTAGTTTATTACCCTAGTCGGACTGCCCCACATTATTTGATTTACACTGGGCAATGTCTGCTTCGTGAACAAAATGGATCTGCATTCTGCAATATACCAGGATCACGATGATCACGCCTCAAGAACAGGTAAATGGTATGCATTGCACGCTCAGTGATTGTTGTTTGTTGTAAACATGTGATGTGTGTTGAGCGATGATTCATGTGGTGGCAGGCAGGGTGACACTGGGTGTTTGTTTATCTGTAACTATTATTTTTAAAATGTGTTTGTGATGATTTATTATGTTGGTGGCCTACCAACGGCTGATCAGTTTTTCCCTGAAGGTGATTTTTTTTCCCTTCCCCTTTGAGAGATAGCCACATTTCTTCACCGGGTCCACTCCACACTGCTTTGTTTTATTGTTTTCTGCTTTATACTCTTCAAAGAGTCAGACCCGAGCAGTCCCTTAAATAATACAAACACAAATCTAGTCTACACAAAAAATTACTCAATGTTTCTCTTGTTGTGCAACAACAAAATTGTATTATAGGTCGATCTATTGTATTTGAGTCAGGACTCGGGACACAGTTGGCATGGAGTTGGACACCTTACTTCGAGTCAGGAGGATCAGAGATGATGGAATAACTCAGGGCGTGGGCGTGACTACTTCGAGAACTGCCACCAGAAGAAGGAAGTTTTCAATTCCACTGAAACCAACTGCTTTGGTGATGACTTTGAAGTGGCCTAAAGTTAAACAACAGACCTACACAACTCTGGGTAGTGGTGGTGAGTGGTGGTGTGTGGTTACAGCGGTGCATTGATCTTAGTACTTGATTGTGAAAATGCTATGTTGCTGTGTGTGTGTGTGTGTGTGTGCTGTCTTGCTCAAATTTGAAGCTAGGTGGTGGCTGGGTGGGGGTCCTGTTGTTGAAGGTAACTGGAAACATTTAGTCAACAATAATAATCACATTATGCATGTGCTGTTGCTGTTAGGCTACATATTATTGTTATGATTCATGCTGAGGAATTGATGATCATGACAGTTGCGAGTTTGATCAGCCCGATACCAATAGTTACATGCAGACACTTTTTGTGTGATTTTTTGGCTGTTGTAAATTTGCCCTCACCTAATTGATCACACACCAGGCATAAAATGGAGTGCAAAAAGTACTATTCTTCTTCTCTTCTCTCTTGTGCTGCCGCTGAGTCTTCTCAGTGCGCTTCTTTTGCAGTTTAACTTCTTTCTCCTTGATTCTTCAATATCATTTTTGTTTTTCAATCTACAGACCCTCTTACCCTGTGCCATACTGGAAAAACAACATAACACACTCATGCTTACCTTATCGAACCGCATCCACCACGCACCCAAGATTGACGGACAGTCGAAGAGGAATGCAGATGCAACTCCCAATTTGGCAATGCAGTATACATTTTTCTTTTAGTAATCATTAGAACTGTATGTGTTGTTTACTTGACTCCTACAGATAATTTAATTTGTAATATATTTGCTATCTTTCAAAGCTCTGTACCACAGAACATTTAGATATATAAAGTAACTTGGGTCTCTCAAGGGGCAGATGGATAATTTGGTTTGGTTTACCTGTACCACTCATCATTACTTCGTTTCCTTTTCCTCCCATAACAGATTTATAATGGTCAGCTGCGCATTGCCAAGATGAATGTTGTACTTGCGTAGTGTTTGTCTGTGTCAAACCTTTCCCCAAATCCCCCTTCCATTCATCGAACCCCTAACCAGGGCTGCATGATTTATTGAGGGGTGACTTAATAATTTACACCATTAATTGATCACACACTTGGTGGGACAATTGGTGGGATGGATGTGATGAAAGCAACACCAAGCAGGGCGAGGATCTTCAGCTCTAAGTATAGCCCACACTGACAATATTATATTAGCCACCCACGCACCACCTACAGGAAGCCCACCACGCACCACCGCACCGAACAAATGCCTCGCCGCTGCTGGAGCAGAGTCACGGAAGTCCAGCTAACCACAACCCTCGCCCTGAGCCCACCCGCCGAACCCTCCGACCCCGACACCGCCGCCCGCAACCTCAGACAGTGGATCGGCGACTGCGCCAACACCCTCGCCCCGCTCAAGAATCCGCCCAACAGCCACACCAGCAAGAAAGCCACCTGGTTCACCGAAGACCTCCAGGCCTCCAAGCGAACATGCCGAAAACTGGAGAAGATCTGGCTCCACGAACGGACAGCGGACAGCTACGCCGCCCACAAGAGCGCCACCCGCAATCACCATCACCTCATCAGATCCGCCAAAGGGCCTCACTCAAAGACCGCCTAGACAACAACGCACACAACAGCAAAGAGCTCTTCAACATCGTGAAGGAACTCTCCAACCCCAGCTCCAACACCAACGACATCCAGCCGTCGCAAGACCTGTGCGACTCACTGGCCACCTCCTTCCACCGCAAAATCGCCGACATCCACGACAGCTTCAACACCACGACCGCCCCGGCAACCACCGAGACCACTGCCCCCACAACCACCAACCGCCTGCTCTCCTGGACCAACATCAACGACGAGGACACCAGCGAGATCATGAACACCATCCACTCCGGTTCACCGTTAGACCCGTGCCCTCACCACATCTTCAACAAAGCCAGTACAGCCATCGCGCCCCATCTCCGGAAAATAATCAACATCTCCTTCGAGACAGCAACCTTCCCGGAAAGCTGGAAGCACGCCGAGATCACCGCCTTACTCAAGAAACCCAAGGCAGACCCCAAGGACCTCAAGAACTTCCGACCCATCTCTCTGCTCCCGTTCCCCGCGAAGGTCACCGAGAAAATCGTCAACAAACAACTGACCCGCTACCTCGAGGAGAACAACATCCTGGACCCTTCCCAGTCCGGCTTCCGCAGCAACCACAGCACCGAAACCGCCCTCATCGCCGCCACCGATGACATCAGGACCCTGCTAGACAACGGAGAAACAGCAGCCCTCATCCTCCTGGACCTATCAGCCGCCTTCGACACGGTCTGCCACCACACACTACGAACACGCCTTCACGACGCCGGGATCCAAGAGAAGGCCCTGGACTGGACCACATCCTTCCTTTCCGGCAGAACACAAAGCGTCCGCCTCGCCCCTTCCGATCCAAGGCCACCAAGATCATCTGCGGCGTACCCCAAGGCTCCTCCCTCAGCCCAACGCTGTTCAACATCTACATGGCACCCCCTCGCCCACGTCGCCCGACAGCACAACCTCAACATCATCTCCTATGCCGACGACACCCAGCTGATCCTCTCCCTCACCAAAGACCCTCACACCGCCAAAGCCCACCTCCACGAAGGAATGAAGGCCGTCGCCGAATGGATGAGGACCAGCCGCCTGAAGCTGAACTCGGACAAGACGGAGGTCCTCATCCTTGGTTCCAACCCTTCAGCCTGGGACGACTCCTGGTGGCCAACATCACTGGGAACAGCCCGCCACCCACCGACCACGTACGCAACCTAGGGGTCATCCTCGACCCCACCCTCTCCATGACTAAGCAGGTCAACGCCGTTTCCTCATCCTGCTTCAACATCCTCCGAATGCTCCGCAGAATCTTCAAGTGGATCCCCACCGAAACAAGAAAAACAGTCACCCAGGCCCTCGTCACCAGCAGGCTGGACTACGGAAACGCCCTCTACGCAGGAACGACGGCTAAGCTCCTGAGACGGCTGCAACGCATCCAGAACGCCTCTGCACGTCTTATCCTCGACATCCCCCAACGCAGCCACATCACACCCCACCTGAGAGACCTGCACTGGCACCCTGTCAACAAGAGGATAACCTTCAAGCTCCTCACCCACGCACACAAAGCACTCCACAACTCCGGACCAGCCTACCTCAACAGACGACTCAGCTTCTACACCCCCACCCGCCAGCTCCGCTCGACCAGCCTCGCCCTCGCCACAGTCCCCCGCATCCGGAAAGCGACCGCCGGCGGCAGATCCTTCTCCCACCTCGCCGCCAAGACCTGGAACACCCTCCCCACCAACCTCCGACAGACCCAAGACCTACTGGCCTTCAGAAGACTCCTCAAGACCTGGCTCTTCGATCAGTAGCAGCACCACCCCCCTCTTCCCCCAGCGCCTTGAGACCCTCGCGGGTATGTAGTGCGCTTTATAAGTGACATGATTGATTGATTGATTGATTGATTCTAGATTTTCTGAGAGGAACATCATTGCCAGCATCAGCATTCATGCATTGTATTGTGTCAAAGCCAAAGGTCACACTTGTCCACTTCATAGCTCGAGTCAACTTCATTTTGTAACTTTTATTAGCTCACCCTTCTGATTAATTGAATTTACTATTGCTTATCATATTTTCTCTATTCTCTTTCTTCTTCTTGTGTACTAGTAGTCAAGTCTCTGGAGACTGTCTCATTTTTTTAAGCTTGCATACAATAACAGCATTAACTCAGTTTTTATTTAATTCTTTTTTGGGGGGGGAGTTTTATATAGCGCAAACTTGGCCCAAAGGTATTGGGTATCAGAGCGCTTTACAAGCGCTTTACATGAGCACCAGTTGCTTACACAAGGACACATTCATTTTTGTTAGGCACGGGGAGATTAAGTGATTCGCCTAGAATCACAGGATGTTGAGCATCATTGCCGAGACTCGAACCCGGTTCCCCAGATTTGAGATCGACCGCCCTAGCCGTTGGGCTACATCCTCTCCCCTATTTAGTTCCTTGCAATGAATAGTTCTTACCCAACAGTTTGAGTTCGGCTAGGAGGGAGTGGGACCTTGCTTGTGATGCCTTCACTGTTAGTAGTAGCAGCATGCTAGCGCACTAGTCTAACACCACCATGGCACCTTGGGAAACGATGCTGCTTCATCTAATCATGTAAGAGAACTGTGGTTGATTCATTGTTGAACTACAATCATTCTATATACAATGGAAATTCACACACCCACTCCCTTTGAGTCCTTAGGGGTTAATATAGTTGCAGACTGCAGAGAGTAGGAGGAGAGAGTAGTAGGACAAGGGAGGGTACCGCATAACTATTTTGTTGTACACTATCAGCAGATTTTAAAAACTGGCTGTGGCAAAGTCCGCAGTGCTAAGTAAAACAGTAACCCAGCCCAAAAAGATTTAAATCATAATGTACAACTATAAAAAATGTATTTCCCGAACAAATATAAATAAACAAGTAAACCCACAACTGGCACACCCCTCTCCCTACCCTCAACCAAAGTCCCAAGTAGTGTCCAAGTCCAAAAATGAAATTGTCCATAAAGAAAATGCCCCAACTCCCACATTCCTACCCTCTCCCCAACAAGTCCCACCCACCAAAAAAAGGATTAAAAAAGGGGCAGAAGAGTAGGCCTAACAGCAGGCTAGGAGCTTCCTGGCATGCCTCTCCAATGTGTCTGACGTTCCTCCTCCCTGGCTTCCAGGCACACCAGCCTCTGTATAATGCAGCACTGAAATGCTCAAAAAAGGGGAAAGCAGCAGTGGTGGAATGGCGTCAGGCGGCTGCCTTTGGACCGGGGCGATGGTCTACCGGAGGCACGGGGGCCTGGCCGGGGCCTAGAGCATTTGCAGCTGCTGCTTCCTCCTCCTCGGGTACCAGCCACTGTTACTTGGCCCTGATGGCCTCCAGCTTCCTCTGCCGGGTCGGGGTTGCTCTCTCCTGTCTGTTAGGTGGTGTTGGTTCAGCAGGAGTAGCTGTATCAAGAAAGAGAAAACAAATTGTAAAGAATGCTCTTAGCAAAACACATCGAATTATATAGTGGCACAGTAGCAGTATATTTGCTGGTATCCTTGGGACATTCGATTTTGATGTGATTAGAGTTTCAGTCTTTCAGGCATTATGCACTATGGAGCATACAAGTATTCTCTCTCTTGCTGAGCTAAATTAATGTAGGCATACTAGCTCAGCTGGCACCCTAGATAGACATACTTGTTTTGCGTTACTTTGCTACTGTCTGCAGGTGAGGCAGCTATGCTAGACAATTATCTTATTACTATCATGGCCATGCTCTGTTAAATGCCTTGATTTCACCCTGACTACAAGGCAGATGAATAGTTACTTACTATGAATGATATACGTCACGTAAGGTACTATATAAAAACAATTATGCAGAAAGACTTCCTCCGATCTGCCCATGGGAAAACTAAAGCAATGCACTACAGTACAGGGAAAGGATTAAGGAACATGATATTGTATTTGGCACGTTCATCACAGACTATCCCATCCACAAAATGCAAAGGCACTTTCTCTTACTTCCACTTTACTCCATGGCCTCACCCTCCGCCACCACATTTGGCATTACTTTTTTCCAGCAAAATAGATTTGTTTGGCAGTAAGGAAAAGGATTATTAACTTAGTCTACTGCAGGTAAGTTAGAGGGATTAGGCCGGATAGGTAGACGTTTCACTGATCATCAAAATCATCATCAAGTGCCTAAGCTTTTGCTATTACTAGTGAGTCACTTTGTTCGGCAATTGTTGAAAGGAAAAAATTTGAACTGACGTAATCCGTCATGGAAGCAATAATAAAATATATCACTTGGGCAGAGGAAAGTGGCACATGCAAAGAATATTTTTTCGAATTTTAAGGAAGGCTGGGACAGAAGGAATTTAGGAAAGGAGTTATGTACTAGGAAGTCACTGAGTGGGCACTGGAAGTGAAGGGAACACAACTATGTTTCGCATTGCCATAATTTTTGTTAATGGTCCTACACATTATGAGGCAGATGCACATTGAACAGCCAACAATGCAGTACCGCCGATGTAACCATGCAGCCGATAGGAGACCCATGGGTGTCACTGGTGAAATGCCATGGGTAGAGAGAGAGGGAGGTGACTGATGATGGTGGGTGGGTAATAAGGATACATAATATATGTTACACTTGAAAACTGCTTTGAGTCAAGGGAGTAGTCTGAAATACCACCTCACTCAAACCTTTGAATCAAAAACCTTGATAAAAACCATTCCAAGCAAGTAAAGGTGAGAAGAATTCCACTACAGAGGACCACACTTGTCCCTTGTTTATTCTTCTTCCCAAGGATTTTTCCATTCGTCATTGCATTGTTCTTCTAGTATTTTTATTCTCACCCTGGGCTTTGCTACTCACCATTTAAGTTTTACATTCTCTCAGTCCAGTCTTTACCATTGAAAACCATCCATCCATCCATATAGCCATCCATCCAAACATGGCTCTCAGTCTCAACGAACCTTTCACCAACATGCATTTGCCATTTACCCACCCATGCGTCCTTTCACCCATCAAATCCACCGGAGGATTCCTTTCACCCAACCAGGCAGGCATTCTTTCACCCATATACTTTCACCCACCCAGGCAGGCATTCTTTTATCTTTCATCCATCCTTCACCGACCTATGCATCCTATCAGCCACCTATAGTATATGCATTCTTTCACCCACGCATCCTTCTCTTCCAGTCATATTACATTGTCCCGTCCTTTCTCCATCCATCCTTCTTTCCACCCATCATTGTTAAAGGTCTTCAATGAAGCTTTCTCTGCTGAGTTGAAGATAGAAGAGCGCATTAGTTACTTAACTCTCGCTGTATATATAAAGTAAAGAGAGGTGTGTTCAACTGTTCACAAGTCTCAACAGTACACCCTTGCAGTGAGTACATAATTAATTAATCAATAAGCAAGCAATATGACTTACCAATGCCCACCACTGCCGCTGGCTCCCCCCTACCGCTGCCCCATCTGCTGACTGGCTGGCCCTGCCGTCACTGCTGGCCCCGGCACTGGTGGTCGGTGCAGCTAGAAAAAACATGACATATTTTTAAGATGCCAGATACGCCTCCCCTTATTTATTTTTTTTATAGCAAAATACACATCACTACAGTTCAGATACAGACAGTATCTTCTATCAAAAATATCAGGTTGGGCATTTTTGTTGGTGACACTTTTTGATAGGCCTCAAGACAAACTGTAAAGGAATGGCTAGAGCTATTGATGAATCTGAGTTTTTGAAAAGAAATAAGAGTGGACAACTGGACTGGACATATGGCCATCCTTCTCATACTTCCTTCCAGCCATGATGCACGGTCATCAGTTCACCAACTGCTGCTAATAATACTAGGCCTAGCTCAGAAGATACAACTTTGGGGTGTCCAACTTGACCATGGTAACTCTCTCGTTTTACTGATTGACGAAGTTGAAAGGGCATTAAACCAAACAGTAAAGAATAAGGTACCTGGCCCTGATGGCGTTCCCGCCGACTTGTTTTTGGCCAATCCCTCCCTATGGCTTCCTCTGCTGACCAATATCTTAAGTTGTATAGCATCCAAAGGCACCCCCAAATCATGGGGTTCCGTGATAATAGTCCCCATTTTTAAAAAAGGGGATAGGTCAGACTCAAAATGTTATCGGCCCATCTCATTAATTGACTGTACTTGTAAAGTGATGGGTAGGGTCATATTGCTGGAGGCCTGGGTAACCGAAAGCGGGAAGTTCTCAGATGTACAATATGGCTTTAGGAGGGGCCTGGGAACCATCGAACCATGTCTTAATCTGCACCTGGTCATAAGCAAGTATACAATAGGCAAGCCCGGATCTCTTTATCTCGGGTTTATGGACATCACGTCAGCTTTTGACTGGGTGCAGAGAGGGAGATTATGGGAAAACATGCTGGATCTGGGCATTGAACCATCCTTAGTCCATTTCTTAGCCAAAATGCACCAAGATGTGACTGGGCGGGTCAGGTAAGGTGTGGGTGGGGAACTCTCTGCTCCCATCAAAATGAATCGTGGGGTTCGTCAAGGCTGTGTCCTTGCCCCTTTTTATTTTGTCTGTATATCAATGATTTAGAAAGCTATATTAATCATGGGAACGTGGATACCCCCAAGATAGGTACCAGAAATCTTCTGGCATTACTTTATGCCGATGACTGTGTCCTAATGTCTAGAACCATTGTAGTAGTTACGCGACCCCCAGCCATGTTGTGACGGAGGGAATAGTTGGCGGGGTGGCTTAATCGACAGTGATTCTTTTTTTAAAGTACTGATTTCAGAGTTTGGGACTGCAGGCAATTGGACGGGGTGCCATGAAGTGGGAGTAAAAATGAAACTCACTTTTGATGCAGTGTCTGAAGGTGACAGTAAAGAAACTCCCATTTAGCCAGGTCTTTATTGTTTTGATAGAACCATTGTAGGCCTACAGAAGTTAGTGACCAGGTTTAATGATTTTATGAACGAACTGGACTTAAGGACTAACATAGCGAAATCTTTCACCATGGTAGTGGGTAAATCCCCCACCATTTTAAAATCATGTTTTATTAATAATGAAAAGTTATCCTATGTCCCAACTTTCTCTTACTTGGGAATCCCGTTCGATCAGAAGAGTACCTGGCACAATCTAGTCGAAACAAGGGTCAATAGTTTCAATCAAAATCTGGAGGCGGTATTTAGGTTCACGAAGAAGCTAGGCTCAAGACCAATTAATACAATAATTAATATCTATAAGGCTCGCTCGTGCTCTGTTATTTTGCATGGGGCTAGAGTATGGGGCTCTTGTAATCCGGCGCATCTTCAAACAGCTGAGAACAACTTTATGAGACGTTTGTTGTCAGTTCCTAATAGTCTTCTGCCATTGTCTGCCATAGTGAACTTGGTTTGACCCCTCTAGGAAAGTAGGATCTGCTTCTTATGGTTACCCCCACTTTTTGCTTTTTGCACCCACTGTTTTGACTAGTCTGGCCGGGATCCTGCTATTCAAGACCCAAGCCTATCTGCTTTCTCCCTTAAAATGCAACATATGTACTTTGGTACACTCCAGATTGGATACTGGGGTACCCTTATAAGTCCCTAGTATATGGTACCCATGTACCCAGGGCATAGGTACCCCAGAGGCCTCCCATGGGCTGAAGCATGTATTATGCCACCCATGAGAGGCCATGCAAAATGAAACTCTAGGTCTGCTACAGCAGCCTGTGTAAGTTGGTGATTGCACCACTTACTTTAGATATAGGTTCACTATATCTATATATATCACTACACTTAAAACTTTGTAAGTCACCCCTATAGCAGGCCTTAACAATCCTGAAGGCAGGGTGCTGGGTTTTGCGTGAGAGGGTGCTCCTGCATGAGCAGGGCCCCTCTGCAGTCTTCGGAGACCATTCTCCCGGGCTGTACGTGATACTACCAGACATATAGGTAGAGGTGCCTTATAACCTTGCGGTAAATGCTATCTCGAAAACGACTGCAACGAAATATGTCGTGTTTGGTGTCAAACACCTTGGAATCATACCTCCACACCAGTAACTGGTGTGGGAGGTATGATTCCTCCCCTCAGAACCGAGGTTCTGGGGGTACCTAAGTCTACCGGTACCAACTTTCTCGAGCCTTAGAGCACAAAATGGATGCTGCCAGCCACAGAAACGAGTCTGCCGTCCTGCTGCTGAGCCAAGCTCGAACAGGGGAAGGCAGCACAATAGGCATATTGTCACAGGGAGGTGTTACCACCTTCCAGACAGGATTTAGTGTATTGGGGCTGGGTGGGTGCACTGTCTCAGTGCCAGAAAGTCTGCACGAGGGGCACACTTGGTGTCCCTGTGCATAGTCCAGTTCAAACCAGTTCTGGGAGCCATCCGCTCCTGCTCTGGCGCGAAACTGGACAAAGGACATGGGTGTAGCCCCCCCCCCGTCCTGTCCCTCACCTAGGAGGGTCCCAAGAATCTGTCCAACCCTTTCCCGTGGGTATAAAATGGGTTACCTGGCTACAGGACATTAGATTTTACGTGGACAAGATTCTGCAAGAAGATACCACTACACTTCGACCGTCTGGACACGCTGGACTTCTTTGGACCTCCCTTGGGCTCGACTTCGTCTTCCCTTGCCGTCCCCAGTCTCACCACTGTCCGTGATCCATACAGGCTCCGTGCAGGACCCTTTGGATCTCCAAGACAACAGAAGAATCTCCCTTGGAGTGAAGGAGTCACTCCCCTGCAAATGCAGGCACCGTAATGCATCTGACCGGTTTGCAGACCCTGAGCTCCTGCGGACTCCAAAGACTCCAGCAACACAGTAGGTGGGTTTCTGAAGGTCCCCGCAGTTGAGCTGCCCTCTTACCGAGTTTGAGGCAGATATCCCTCGTGGGGACCGTATACCCGTACTCCATTGAACTGCGTCCATTTGCAGCTGCACATGCTTGTTGTCGTGCAACAATTCCGGGCATTGGGCCATTTGTAGCCCTGACCCGAGCACATCTTTTCTAAGAAGGACTCTGGCATCCTCGCACTCTGTGCCCTGCTAGCTGGTATCCTGTGAAACTGCCTGAGGTCCCCTTGCGACTCCTGTGCCTTCGGCCTGTGGGTCCACTTGAGGGTCAACTTTGCTTTAATTGGGCTCTCCTGGTTGCTCCAGGCCTGCCCTGAATCCCCTTGCTGTGGTGAGTCTCCTGGTCCTTGCTGGGCCAGATCAACACCGAATTTGACCATCTACGTTGTTGCCGCTGCCAAGACTTGATTGGTGCTCCCGCCGGACAGCGACCCCTCAGCACTCGACATCCTTCATGGGACAACTCGCCTCCAGCTCCTGGTTGTCGTAGACGTCTCTGGGTCCTCGCAGCTGAAGAGTCAAGTTCACCGTCAACGCACCTGAAGCACCCGACATCGGTGGGCATTCGTCTACTGAGCCCCTGGTCACTCCAAAGTGACCCAGACTCTGTCCGCTCTGTTTTCAGGTTCTTCTCACCTAGAATCCATGTTTGGATTCCACAGGACACTTTTCTTTCGTCCCGCAACAGCATTTCTTTGTCGACATCCATAGAAAACGACGAGGGTTTCCGACGCCACTTCGCACCTATGCACCCGGCTCCTCTGGCATAGGTAACTCTGGTACTAAGGTATCCATGGGTGGGGTGGCCCTCCAAACCCTTAAGTTCCAAGGGCTGTCTTCGTAATCTGCTGGGAAGGGTCCTTAATCTCTGATTTTCCAACTGCGACTTCCCCATTGAATTGTACGGAGCATGCGGTCGTGTTCTCACACTGCACCCGTCCTCCGTGGGGTCCCTACTCACTCACCTTGGGTGGTTTCTTGGGGTCCCAGCGATTCTACACCTTCTAGACTAGGTCTAGTCCCAAATCGTGGTTCTTATACCACTTATTTAGTATATGGTTTGGTCTCCCCCGGGAGCCCACTGTGTATTGTGCTACTTACGTTTGATTCTTTGCAACTGTATTATTTGATTTGTGTTCTATCCTCGTGTAGAGGATACTAGAGAGTGTTATATATAATAAATACATATTTTTATAACTACTGTGTGGTTTCCCTTTCATTTAACCAATACTATAAGGCTGCATTCTGGTAAAACAAGGTGCTTAACATTCCTTCAAGACTTAGCCTGAAGGCTGCTCTCCATAGCTACCACTAGGATAGCTTTCAATAAAGGTTATCTTTGACCTAATCACCATAAGGGTTGTTTGGACTGGTACAAGCTGCCCACTTTCATTACTGGACAGCATATACCAGGCCAACTTCTCACATTGGTGTGCAGCGGTTGTGATTCAAGCCTGCATTGTTTTACCAGAAAAATCTTTGTATTGATTAACTGAAAAACCACTAGTATCTAGGAACATATAATACTAGCTTAAGATAGTAAGTTCTACTGAACTTGGGGTTGGGTAAGTCAAGGGTCTAGCACACCCTTTCTCCAACCTAAGAGAGTTTAGTTCCCACTAGGTTAGGAAGGTGCCTACACTACACCTCCCTTGGTATGTCTTCTACTGGGAATGCCACTGGTGACATCCTGCCTACTAAATATGATAGCTTTGCATTCACTGAATTAAAAGCTATGTGTGTATCTAGGAAGCTGAAGACAGGGAGAAATGCCAACACTCAACGTCTAATAGATGCATTACTGCTAGAAGACATTAGGAAGACTCCTGGGTCAGATAAGCAGGATAGAGTGGGTGGTACAGGGTAAGAAGATAGGTTAGGAGGGGACACCTTCTATGACCTAGATTCCAACCCTGGACAGGAGGATCAAAATGATCCACCCCTGAACAACTCAAATCCCCAGGAGGAAGAGGAAGAAGAGGGTCAAGAGGACCATCACTTTAGTCCTCCAGGGAGAGTGCAGAGTTTACCCAGGAGATCTAGGTCTCCCTCTGCTGAGTCAGATCATTCTAGACATTCTATAGGGACCTCTGTTTCTAACAAGAGGGACAACTTTTATGACAGGGAGTGCCAATTTCTAGAGCTTGAGAAAGCTAAGTTTAGGCTCAGGCAACAGCAATTGGCCCTGGATAAAGAGTCCCTAGAAGTCCAGAAGACCAGGAAGAAATTGGGACCAGAGTCCCATGGTGGCAGGTATAGTGTCCCTAGGGTTAGGGAACACACCTTTGATCATAGGAACCTGAGCAAGATTGTCCCTCCCTTCTATGTAGGGGATGACATTCAGAAATGGATAACTGCTTTGGAGAGGGCCTGTAAAGTATAGAGGGTCCCTCAAGAGCAGTGGGCAGCTATCTTGTGGCTCTACTTTGCTGACAAAGGTAGAGATAAGCTCCTCACTGTAAGAGAAGAGGATGCTGATAATTACTCAGTCCTGAAGAGTGCTCTCATTGAAGGGTTTGGCTTAACCACTGAACAGTACAGGATTAAGTTCAGAGACTCCCAGAAGACACAGACTCAGGACTGGGTAGACTTTGTTGATTGTGCCATTAAGGCTCTGGAAGGCTGGTTACTTGGTAGCAAGGTGAATGATTTTAAAGGATTGTACAACTTGATTATGAGGGAGAAGATCCTTAATAATTGCCAAAAACAGTTGTTGCATCAATACCTGGTTGACTCTGATCTGACTTCTCCCCAAGAATTGGGAAAGAAGGCAGATAAGTGGGTCAGAACCAGGGTGAAGCAGAAAGCCCAGACCAATGGAGGTGACCAGAATAAACCAGACTCTAAGAACTCAGATAAGGGTGGGGACAAAAATAAAGATCAAAAGTCTTCATCAGGGCCCCAAAAACCTGCATCTGGGGGGGGGAGTCACAATCCAACAAGGGAAAAGGCAAAAGGAAACCTTGGTGTCACATCTGTAAAGAGAAGACCCATTGGACAAAAGATGCCAATTGTCCAAAGGCCAAGGATTCTACTCCTACTACCACTGCCCCTAAGGCAACTGCTCCCCCTAGCACAGTTTCAAGTGGTGGTACACAGAACAAGGGGATAGTGGGGCTGACCTTGAGCTCTGAGGTGGGTTCTGGCCTAGTCAGAACTCCAGCCCAGGTTGTTCTGGTCTGTGATGGAGGCATGGACATTGCCTCCTTATTTGTTAGTCCCAGTAACCTGGGCAAATACAGACAACGGCCTTTAATAAATGGTAAGGAGGCCATGGCATACAGGGACACAGGTGCAAGTGTCACAATGGTGACAAAAGATCTTGTGGACCCTGACCAGATCATACTTGGTGAGATGTACCACGCGACCAATGCTAGCAATGTCAGGACAGACCATTCCTTGGCAGTTGTTAATTTCACCTGGGGAGGGGTAACTGGCCCTAAGAAGATTGTGGTAAGCTCAGACCTCCCTGTGGAAAGCTTATTAGGCAATGATTTGGAGACTTCAGCCTGGGCTGAAGTGGAACTCAAGACTCATGCAGCAATGTTGGGCATCACTGAAGATGTGTTTGCTGTGACTAGGTCACAGGCCAAACTGAAAGCCACTGAGCAGGCCCTGGATCCTGAAAGGATGGACCAGGTGCCTTCCAAGAAGAGGAGCAGGAGGGGTAAGGCTGAGTCTTCCCCCCTGGCTCAGGAAGAGGATCAGTCTTTTGAGGAAGTTGATCCCAGGTCTTGTGAAGGAACTGTCCCAGAGGAACTTGAACCTGACCAGTTTGAGTTCTTGGGGACAGGGGCCCTCCAGGGCAGAACTGAGCCAGGAGCAGCAAACCTGCCCCTCTCTTGAACTCCCTCAGACAGCAAGCTGCTGCTGAGGCTGCAGGGAATGTCAGTGGATCTCACCAGATCTATTGGCATGAGGGACTTCTATATTCAGAGGGTACAGACCCCAAGCCTGGTGCCACCAGGAGGTTGGTTATACCTCTGAAGTTTAGGGGTTTCCTACTCACCCTAGCACATGACATTCCCCTAGCAGGACACTTAGGCCAAAGCAAGACTTGGGACAGGCTTGTCCCTCACTTTCACTGGCCTCATATGTCAGAATACACAGAGGAGTTTTGTCACTCCTGTATCACTTGCCAAGCCAGTGGTAAGGCAGGTGGTACTACAAAGGCCCCCCTGATACCACTACCTGTGGTGGGGGTTCCCTTTGAGAGGGTTGGGATTGACATAATTGGTCCCATGAACCCTCCAACAGCATCTGGACATTCTTACATCCTGGTGATGGTGGACCATGCTACCAGGTATCCAGAAGCTATTCCCCTTGGGACCACCACAGCACCTGTGGTGGCAAGGGCCCTCCTGGGAATTTTCTCCAGGGTGGGTTTTCCTAAGGAGGTCTTAACAGACAGAGGTACTAACTTTATGTTTAGTTACATAACTGCAATGTGGAAAGAGTGTGGTGTCAACTACAAGTTTACCACACCCTATCATCCTCAATGCAATGGGTTGGTTGAAAGGTTCAACAAAACCCTAAAGGGCATGATAATGGGGCTCCCAGAAAAGCTCAGGCGAAAATAGGATGTTCTGTTGCCCTGCCTTCTCTTTGCCTACAGAGAGGTGCCACAGAAGGGGGTTGGCTACAGCCCTTTTCAACTTTTGTTTGGTCACCCAGTTAGGGGTCCACTGTGCCTGGTGAAGGAAGGATAGAAGTTACCTCTCAAACCTCCTAAACAGGATATTGCGGTCTATGTACTTGGTCTCCGCTCCAGGATGGCTGCGTATATGAAGAAGGCATCCAAAAACCTTGAGGCTAGCCAGGAATTGCAAAAGGCCTGGCGTGACCAAAAGGCTGTCTTGACTGTTTACCAGCCAGGACAGAAAGTGTGGGTTCTGGAGACAGTGGCCCCAGCAGCTCTCCAAGACAGATGGAGTGGACCCCACACCATACTTGAGCAAAAGGGAGAGGTCACTTACTTGGTGGACCTGGGAACTCCCAGGAGCCCCCACAGGGTGCTCCATGTGAACAGGCTAAAGCCTTATGTTGACAGGGCAGACATGGGCTTGCTCATGGCTACTGATGAGGGACAGGAGGAAGAGAGTGACCCACTCCCTGACCTCCTCTCACAGAACCCTGATGATGGCTCAGTAGATGGTGTAGCTTTGGCAAGCAGTCTCACTGAGCAGCAACAGTCTGATTGCAGGAAGGTCCTCAATCAGTTTAGGCAGATGTTCTCACTCCAAGTCAGACCACCTGGTGTACCCATGAAGTGGACACAGGTGAAAACCTACCTGTAAAGAACAACATTTACAGACAACCTGACCATGTCAGGGACTGCATCAGGACTGAGGTCCAAAAGATGCTGGAATTGGGAGTCATTGAGCCCTCAACTAGTCCTTGGGCTAGTCCAGTGGTCTTGGTACCTAAACCTCACACCAAGGATGGTAAAAGAGAGATGAGGTTTTGTGTTGACTACAGAGGACTCAATGTAGTCACTAGGACTAATGCTCATCCTATTCCAAGGGCAGATGAACTCATAGATACTTTGGCCTCAGCCACGTTTCTGAGTACTTTTGACCTTACAGCTGGCTACTGGCAAATCAGACTGGCTGAGGATGCCAAGCCAAAAACAGCATTCTCAACCCCTAGTGGGCACTACCAATTTGTGGTGATGCCTTGTGGCTTGAAGAATGCACCTGCCACATTTGAAAGGTTGGTGAACAAAGTTCTCACAGGCCTGGAAGACTATAGTGCAGCTTATCTAGATGATATTGCTGTCTTTAGTTCCACCTGGGAGGATCACCTGGTCCACCTGAGAAATGTTTTGGAGGCCTTGCAAAAGGCAGGCCTCACTATCAAGGCCACTAAGTGCGAGATAGGGCAGAGTCAGGTTGTGTACCTGGGCCACCTTGTGGGTGGAGGCCAGGTTCAACCATTGCAGAGCAAAATCCAGACCATAATGGAATGGGTTGCTCCAACTACCCAGACTCAGGTCAGAGCTTTCTTGGGCCTGACTGGGTATTACAGGAGTTCTGTCAAGGACTATGGGTCCATAGTGACTCCCATGAATGACCTGACATCAAAGAGAATGCCCAAGAAAGTTCAGTGGACAGTTAGCTGTCAGAAGGCATTTGATGACCTCAAGCAGGCCATGTGCACTGCTCCCATTCTGTAAAGTCCTGATTATTTCAAGCAATTCATTGTTCAAACTGATGCATCTGAGTTGGGGGTAGGGGCTGTGTTATCACAATTGAATGCAGAGGGTCAGTATCAGCCAGTAGCTTTTATTAGCAGAAGGCTGACCCCCAGAGAGAAACGTTGGTCAGCTATTGAGAGAAAAGCCTTTGCTGTGGTTTCGGCTCTGAAGAAGTTGAGGCCATACTTGTTTGGAACTCACTTCATTGTTCAGACTGACCACAAGCCCCTCTTGTGGCTAAAACAGATGAAGGGTGAAAACCCCAAACTTTTGAGATGGTCCATTTCCCTACAGGGGATGGACTATACAGTGGAACATAGACCTGGGTGTAACCATGACAATGCAGATGGACTCTCCAGATATTTCCACTTAGAACATGAAGACTCAACTGGGCAAGGTTAGACTCATCTCCTTTCGTTTGGGGGGGGTTGTGTAGGAAAGTAGGATCTGCTTCTTATGGTTACCCCCACTTTTTGCTTTTTGCACCCACTGTTTTGACTAGTCTGGCTGGGATCCTGCTATTCAGGACCCCAGCCTATCTGCTTTCTCCCTTAAATTGCAACATATGTACTTTGGTACACTCCAGATTGGATACTGGGGTACTCTTATAAGTCCCTAGTATATGGTACCCATGTGCCCAGGGCATAGGTACCCCCCTCTGAGGCCTCCCATGGGCTGAAGCATGTATTATGCCACCCATGAGAGACCATGCAAAATGGAACTCTAGGTCTGCTACAGCAGCCTGTGAAAGTTGGTGATTGCACCACTTACTTTAGATATAGATTCACTATATCTATATATATCACTACACTTAAAACTTTGTAAGTCACCCCTATAGCAGGCCTTAACAATCCTGAAGGCAGGGTGCTGGGTTTTGCGTGAGAGGGTGCTCATGCATGAGCAGGGCCCCTCTGCAGTCTTCGGAGACCATTCTCCCGGGCTGTACGTGATACTACCAGACATATAGGTAGAGGTGCATTATAACCTCGCTGTAAATGCTATCTCGAAATCGACTGCAACGAAGTATGTCGTGTTTGGTGTCAAACACCTTGGAATCATACCTCCACACCAGTAACTGGTGTGGGAGGTATGATTCCTCCCCTCAGAACCGAGGTTCTGGGGGTAACTAAGTTTACCGGTACCAACTTTCTCGAGCCTTACAGCACAAAATGGATGCTGCCAACCACAGACATGAGTCTGCCCTCCTGCTGCTGAGCCAAGCTCGAACAGGGGAAGGCAGCACAATAGGCATCCTGTCACAGGGATGTGTTACCACCTTCCAGACAGGATTTAGTGTATTGGGGCTGGGTGGGTGCACTGTCTCAGTGCCAGAAAGTCTGCACGAGGGGCACACTTGGTGTCCCTGTGCATAGTCCAGTTCAAACCAGTTCTGGGAGCCATCCGCTCCTGCTCTGGCACGAAACTGGACAAAGGACATGGGTGTAGCCACCCCCTGTCCCTCCCCTAGGATGGTCCCAAGAATCTGTCCAACCCTTTCCCGTGGGTATAAAATGGGTTATCTGGCTACAGGACATTAGATTTTACGTGGACAAGATTCTGCAAGAAGATACCACTACACTTCGACCATTTGGACACGCTGGACTTCGCTGGACCTCCCTTGGGCTCGCCTTCGTCTTCCCTTGCCGTCCCCAGTCTCACCACTGTCCGTGATCCATACAGGCCCCGTGCAGGACCCTGTGGACCTCCAAGACAACAGAAGAATCTCCCTTGGAGTGAAGGAGTCACTCCCCGGCAAACCCAGGCACCATAACACATCTGACCGGTTTGCTGACCCTGAGCTCCTGCAGACTCCGAGGGCTCCAGCAACACAGTAGGTGGGTTTCTGAAGGTCTCTGAGGTTTAGCTGCCCTCTTACCGAGTTTGAGGCAGATATCCTTCGTGGGGACCGTATACCCGTACTCCTGTGCACCGCATCCATTTGCAGCTGCACATGCTTGTTGTCGTGCCACAATTCCGGGCATTGGGCAATTTGTAGCCCTGACCCCAGCGCATCTTTTCTGAGAAGGACTCCGGCATCCTCGTACTCTGTGCCCTGCTAACTGGTATCCTGTGAAACCGCCTGAGGTCCCCTCGCGACTCCTGTGCCTTCGGCCTGTGGGTCCACTTGAGGGTCAACATTGCTTTAATTGGGCTCCCCTGGTTGCTCCAGGCCTGCCCTGACTCCCCTTGCTGTGGTGAGTCTCCTGGTCCTTGCTGGGCCAGATCTACACCGAATTTGAGCATCTACATTGTTGCTGCTGCCAAGGCTTGATTGGTGCTCCCACCGGACACCGACCCCTCAGCACTCGACATCCTTCGTGGGACAGCTCGCCTCCGGCTCCTGGTTGACCTAGACATCTCTGGGGACTCTGAAGAGTCAAGTTCACCATCAACGCACCTGAAACACCCGACATCGGTGGACATTCGTCTACTGAGCCCCTGGTCACTCCAAAGTGACCCAGACTCTGTCCGCTCTGCTTTCAGGTTCTTCTCACCTAGAATCCACGTTTGGATTCCACCGGACACTTTTCTTTCTTCCCGCAGCAGCATTTCTTTGTCGACATCCATAGAAAACGACGAGGGTTTCCGACGCCACTTCGCACCTATGCACCCGGCTCCTCTGGGATAGGTAACTCTGGTACTAAGGTATCCACGGGTGGGGTGGCCCTTTAAACCATTAAGTTCTACGGGCTGTCTTCGTAATCTGCTGGGAAGGGTCCTTAATCTCTGATTTTCCAACCGCGACTTTCCCATCGAATTGTACGGAACACGCGGTTGTGTTCTCACACTGCACCTGTCCTCCGTGGGGTCCCTACTCACTCACCTTGGTTCCTTGGGGTCCCAGCGATTCTACACCTTCTAGACTAGGTCTAGTCCCGAGTCGTGGTTCTTATACCACTTATTTAGTATATGATTTGGTCTCCCCGGGAGCCCACTGTGTATTGTGCTACTTACGTTTGATTCTTTGCAACTGTATTATTTGATTTGTGTTCTATCCTCGTGTAGAGGATACTAGAGAGTGTTATATATAATAAATAGATATTTTTATAACTACTGTGTGGTTTCCCTTTCATTTAACCAATACTATAAGGTTGCATTCTGGTAAAACAAGGTGCTTAACATTCCTTCAAGACTTAGCCTGAATGCTGCTCTCCATAGCTACCACTAGGATAGCTTTCAATAAAGGTTATCTTTGACCTAATCACCATAAGGGTTGTTTGGACTGGTACAAGGTGCCCACTTTCATTAGTGGACAGCATATACCAGGCCAACTTCTCACAACCCCTTTGTCTTTTCGCATACAAATTGCACCAATTTTACTGTGGCACTCAATCTGGGTGAAGGAAGCTCTTAATCGCGCAATTATTTTACACTGTTTCAAACTTGACTACATGTTGAAGATACCTTGGCTCAGCTACATAAAAAAACAGTTGGAGACATTGGGGCTGGCGGATTGTTTTTATAATCCAGCTAATATTGCTAAGACCCCAAAAACTAAATTGAAAAAGGATCTCCTGACTTGTCTAAAGCTATCCAGTGAGCACCTAGAGATGGTAAAAAAGAGAGTCTTGGAACACTCGCTCCTAGTACGCTCTCCAGGTGTTGAGCCTTATCTCTCTTTTTATTTTAGTCACACTAAATTGTTTTATCTTCTCAGATTCAGGTTTGGCATCTCGCACTTTTTGGTCTCTTATCCCCGTAAAGCCTATTGTGATGCTAAACTGGACCTGTGCCCTTGTGATTCCAAGTCTACACAGAGTACGCTTCATTTTTTGTTCTTCTGTCAACTCTATATCAAGCCAAGGCGTGATTTTATCATTCCTCTTCTAAAGTTTTTAAATATTAGCAAGTGCCGGCTAGCTTTATATCATCTTCAGCTTTTAAATGATTAATTTACTTGTTTAATGATTTATAGATACATTTCTGCAGCTGTTCTTTTACGTAATGTTGTTGAGAAATGATCTTTGTCCTGTCTGAATGATTTATCTCTGGATTTTATGGCCTACGGGACGGGGTTTCCTCATGAAGTTTATTACATACTGTTTTTAGTTTATGCTGCTATTTCATAGAAATATCAATTTATTGAATTATTCTTACTACATCCAGACTATGAATTACTACTGCTTTGAGGAATTTTACCTATTGTCTGTACCATATTTTTAACTCATGTTTTAAATGATGCATTCTTTTATGGCTGCAAGTCAGCCGAATAAAGATATTTTGACTGACTGACTGACTGACTGACTGATTGAGCATGAGAAAGTAAAAGAAAGCCTTCATTCTCATCTCAACAAACATGTGTAGAATAATAACTTACTAGGGCATTGAATCCGCACGTCAGAGTAGCAATAGTAGTAGGGGACCAATGGGATCTCTGAGTCTTACAGTAACACCACTAGGAAGTCCACAAAATATATTATAAGGGGAGAGCGAAAGCTGACTGACAAAGCAGAAGAAAGGAAGCTACAGACAGACTAGTATACCGAGACAGTTTGAAGTAAAGTACAGACACTAGGAATATTGAAAAGAAGTAAATAGGATAATGCAGGGATAACAAGAATTTAGAAACAGATAGATCGAAGAGGATTTAGAAAACAATTAGGAAACTGGTAGAAATATTTCAAAATAAGGAGCAGTAAAAGTTAGGGAAATAAATATTAATGTTAGCAACAGGAGGACTTACTGGAGGCAGCAGAGCCATCGGCCGAGGAGGAACATTGGGACTGGGAGGAACCTTCAGCTCCCTCACCCGCCTCAGACCTCTTCGAGCCCCTGGATGCTGATGTAAGACATAAAGACAAGAAAAAATTGGTGGTAAATAAATAATATCTCAAAAAAGATTTTTTGACAGGAAAAGGCAATCACAATATCATTGAACTTTTCTAAATCAGATCGATTAGTAGTAGACTAGTATTGTGGACCGTCATATCCTGTTCCAAATTTCCTAGACCTACCCTATTCTAAATATTTTGGAATTACTAATAAATTGCAACAAATGATGTTTGCTTGTTCTCATCTCATTCACAATCTTAACCCCCTTTGACGGGCCAATTCACTGTCTGCATTTTCTCTTTAAATGCATAGATGGACGCATGCATATACACCAAATTGGTTGCTTGTCACTGTATGATCTACAAAACTAGGCTCTACGAACTGAAGTGAGAGGACGTGCTCCGCTAAATTACTAATACTAACTACCACTATCTTAGTGACAGGACAAAGGAGTATCTGCATTACTTAAGTTCTTACATAATCAGCCCAAGCGAGCGCCAACAAGTACAATTAGGTAGCGCCGAGCACCTGTCTAGATTAGAATAACGATCACATAAGATTTGTAAACTTAACTTACCTGCATGTGAGCAGCATATTTGCTATTTGGGAATTTTTTTTTAGCAATAACATAGAACACACAAGTAATAATAATAATATTAATAATTAGCTACTCACGGAGCCCCGCGACCTCAGCCCCTAGCAGGTAGAGCAGGTCCTGCGCTCAGTCCAGGATGTCGTACCACCGGTGCGTCAGCTGATAATGGGTGCACCGGACCCCAGAGCAGCGAAATACACTCGTGCTGCTGGTGCTCCCAGAGCCCGGAACCAAACCCAGGCCTGCTGCCTTCTGCCAGGGTGGAGGGGAGGTGGTACTGGATGAAAAAAACCAGCACTGCCACCTCCACCTCGGAAAACAAGGCCCAGGGCTGCACCTGTTCCTGCTGCCACCATCCGCAAGGAAGGCGGCTCCCTGTTGCGGGTGTTTTTAGGGCACCCTTATCTGCCATAGTGCTGGGCTGGAGGCAGAAGAGCGAAAATGTAGAAACAGGAATAAGAGGGAAGGAAGTAGAAAAAAAATTAGGAAGGAAGTAAAGCGAAAAAATAAAGTAAAAAACTCACAAAAAACACAAAAAAGTAGAAATAAACATAAAATACACACTCAGAAACACAAAGGGTAAGATATTAAATAAAAAAGATGTGAAAAAAGTTTTAGAACACAAGGATTGCAAAGGTTCAGGAAGGATCAAAAAGTAGGCCTCAGCACCATAAACAGAATGAGAAAAAGATAGTCGCGCCCATGCACAACCGCGTGGTGGAGTTTGCGCGATATTTCTGCCCGAAATCGCAAATCGCGTTGCCGTACGGTGGAAACGTCATGTTAACAGGCTGGACAAGAAACTCTGCCTGCTCGCAGAACTCCGCGTAGCACGGCAGAGTTTTTTTTTACACTTCGCAGAGTTGCGCTTAGCGCTGCTACGCGAACTCCGCCCACCCGCAGTCTAAAGTGGCAAACGGTTAGTGTAAGAACATTGGTGATTAATTAGGGAGAATGTGAGTCCTGGCCAAGTAATAAATCCAAAAATTCGGTACGGTCAAACACTAGTGGGCTATTCACAAAGGTAAACTTACATCTACACATGTACGTTTATTCTTACTCTTTTGAGTAAATTTGCTACTTTTGGCTATTCACCATTTACAAGTGTAAAGTTACTCAAAAGTGTAGACTTTTTCTAGGGGGTGGAGACAAATGGGCGTGTGTAAGTAACTACGGCCAAAAAGAAGCAGTATGAAGCCCAACACTGATAGTGCAACACCCTCTCATGGAAAATAATGTAGACAGGCACTTAAAATAGAACACTATAGGAAACAATGTTAAATTAACATAATTTATTTTGAATTTTTTTTAATATTTTTAAATTAAATTAAACATTAAAAGGCATGTACATTTAAAAAAATATTATTTATTGATAAAATATTTTAATAACCTTTTTTATAATTGAAAAATAGATGTCAATTTAACTATTAAGAATCGAATTGAATGGATTTCAATTAATTCTATAAAATATTTTTGTATTCATTTTTTATTTATAATAAATAAATACAAACATTTACATCAAGTAGGATGTTTAAAGAAATGTTTAAGATGTAATTTTTATTTCATTTAATATATTTAAATTCATTAAATAATTATTTTAAAAACAAATTAATAATTCAAAATCATTACTAGTAACTTTTCACATGTGGGCTGAGCTCTCAATCACCTGATTGGGTGGAGACCTCTGTATGGTAAAGTATAAGGAAAAGTGAAAAATGTTATTCGGCTTTTGAAATAATTGGAAGAATATTTTATTGTAAAATGTTAATGTTAAATAGTTTTATATTTTTGTTTTACTTGCACAGCAATATAAAAATGTGGCAGCATTAATCACCTACTTTAGGATGAGTATTGTATTCTATTCACTATATTACATTACATTCAAATTATTGTTCTGAAGATTACATTGTAAAAAATTCCCAATACCTAAAGTAAAAAAATATATTTTTATTATGTATTAAAGATTAGTAAATGTCATGTATATTAAACTATGTTAAATGTAAATATAAAAATGTTGTATTTTTATTTTAGGTGATTTGTAACATTAAATTAAGCATGTGTATCTTATAACTAGTTTCAAAATTGAATTTAATTTGCATTATTTCCTATGGGGTTATATTTTAAGTACTTCCTGCCATCATTTTCTGTGGGAGTTACTGTACCAGTAGTTGGCCATTTATGGTGTTGGGCTTTCTCCAGCTCTGATGGAGTACATTTATGACTGTTTTGGATCCTTTTGGATGTAGTAAATTTAAAAGATCAGTTTGTGAATAATAATGCGCTTACTCTTCTGCTTTTATGAGTGGCAGCATGTCCATCCCTAAACCTCATCTTACTCATCCCTTAACCCATCTCATTTTAAAGTAAGCCTTATTTTCTAGACACTCCTCTCTGTCCCTCCCAAATTTACTACTAAAACATATACTTAAGTGTTGCTGTGGCCGCACAAAAAGAGACACTTTCTCACGGTTAGCTTTTGGATGTTGATTGCCTGAAATGTTTGTTTTCTTCTAGTTTAGTGTAAAAGATAATTAAGGCCATTCTCCGAGGGTAAAGACTGTGTCTTACAGGACAGGATGTGAGTGGGTCTCATTTTAGGAATACGGCAAGGTCCGTCCTTTTTTCCGTTGCGTAAGCAGCTCACTTCCGTCGACACAACGGACTCCTCTAACGGCTAACATTACTCTGTCGCTGTCAGGGTGGCGGGATTACGCCAAGTCTATTTAGATTTCTCAGTTGAGGGAGGACCTGGGTTGGCCGTTCGGGCTGGACTGTTTCCCATGAGGAACAGGATCCAGACTGATTTACATATGGCTGGGTCTAAACTGGGGTGGCATTGTGAGCAAAAGAACTATGGATTTAACCCAGATCCCTTGACTGGGGTGAATGTTTTCATTTGTTCTGCATTCCGCCCATCATTTGGATGTCTTTTGCTTTCTCACCCTAAGTGCGCCGGGTATGTCCAAGGTGGGTCCCGGGCTCCCTGTGCCACTGGATTCAAGCTAGCTTGGCTGATGAGGACTTAAGCCCCGAAACCGGTCCTAGGATGCTTGTTTCTGGTCCAGGGAGAACATGGCTTGGCAGTTCGGACTGAACTGTTCTCATGAGGAGCAGGATCAAGACTGATTTGCATATGGCTGGATCAAAACTGGGGTGGCATGGTGAGAAAAAGAATGATGGATTTAACCCAGATCTCTTGACTGGGGTGAATGTTTTAATTTGTGCTGCATTCCGCCCATCAATTGTGTGTCTTTGGCATTGTCCTACTGGCAGATTCCTGATGGAGGGATTTCGTCGTGGGACGCATTGAACATTGTACTATTCCTTTGGCTTTTGGATGGATGCAAGCATCACACACCTGATGTGTTTTGGCTAATTGTTTTCACCTGCATACCACACTATAAAACACGCTCCATTTCAGACCATGGCCCTTTGCCATTCTACTGCAGCAGAACATTGTTTATGAGAACTTTTTTAGTGAAGTCAGGATTTTAGTTTTGCTTTCTCTGTTTCTTGTTCATTTTTACTTTTGTTCATTTTTTTCTTGTGAATTAGTAAATGTATTTACCTTTATTATATGATATGGCAGGAAAGAGAAATCCTCATTTGACTGAGGGTGAACTGTCAGTCATGGTGGATGAAATTATTTGAGTAGAGCCACAATTGTTTGGAGCCCAAGTACAAAATACGATAGCTCAGAAAAGGCAAATATGGGCCAGAATAGTTGACAGAGTGAATGCTGTAGCAGGAAACCTGCGCGCACACAGGTGGAAATTAGGAAGAGGTGGAACTACCTGCAGGGGAGAGTGCATTTCCTGGCCTTCAAGTGTCACCCAGAGGACTGGTAGTGGTTCTCCCAGCCCCCCTTAAAATTATATCCCTGGGAGGAGAAGGTCTTGCAGATCCTATATCCTGAAGGCTTGACTGGAACCCCTGGGGAACTGGAGACTGGTAAGTTATACTTTTGAATGTGTCACTAAACCTAAATGTCATATATTCTTTTAATTTAGCTGTTGCTCATGTGTTTTGCACCTTTTTAAAACATATAAACCTATTTCTATTTTTTTTATTTTCTTTAGAAATTTGTAACTTTATTGCTGTTTCTCTCGTTTTACTAATTTTTAATATGTTTTGTCAATATGTGTGTTTTTCGTAAAACAATTTGCCTTGTGTTTTTTGTTTGTTTGAATGCATTTTGTTGTATTTAAGATTGCAGGTTTCAATCTCCATTTAATTCACATGATGTTATAGTACTTGTAAGTGTTTTTTTACCTAATAGCATATATCATATATGTGTTTTATATTGTAAATGTCTGTTTATTTGTACTGCATAGTTTTACAAGGTATGTTTAACTTACAATTTACCAGTGTTGTTAATGTTTACTGCATTTCCTGTGGCCCGAGTGCCGCCAACGCCGTCTGCCCGCGCCCAAATGCGCTGAAAAGGGGCTAGGCTTCCCATAGCGTGGGAGCCCGCTGTTTGTTGCATTTCCTGTGGGGAGGACTTCAACTACCAGCATTCCTGCGGCCCGAGTGCCGCCAACGCCGTCTGCCCGCACCCGGAGGAGCTGAAAAAGGGCTAGGGCTGCCCGCTGTGCGGGACATGCACGGGCGTGCCCGTCCACGCCCGAAGGAGGCTGGGCTGGGCCTCTGACGTCTGCCGTAGGCAAGGTTTACAAGATGGTAAAGAAGAATGTCGCAAGTACGGGGAGAAGGAAAGCAGCCCATATGCTGACAGAGGAGGTAAACTTCACTTGTCTGGATAGCTTTTTAGCAAAGGCCTCATCGGCGATAGCCCTAGAGATTGACCGAGCAGAGAGGAGATTATCACTGGGTGCAGATAGTGCAATAAATAAGGACATACCATCTGGTTTGACCCATGAGGGTCAGACACTAAACTTGTTGGGGACAAACATGGGTGTCTATCTATCCCACCTACTTCTGTGTTGAGCAGTTCTACTCCTTTATTAGAGGCATTAATTCCAGCAGATGTAGCACCAGTTCAAAAGAGAAAAAGGGGTCCCTCAAAAAACCCTTCTACAAATATCTCGAAGAGTCCAAGAAAAAGAAAAATTATACCAGAAAGTGTAGCACGTGGCAGTATGGAGAAATCTCAACAACAGTTGCCCCACCTAAGGCCTTGAATATGGATATGGATGTTTTTCTGGATACATTTAAGGAACTTTTAGCTCCTATAACTCTGCGCCTAGAGTCAATTGAAAAGGCAATAAGGGAAATAGCATCAGTAAGATATACGCCATCTGGAGAGGGTGTGGCTACGGAAAACCACCAACGGCAGTTGCAAAATCGTGCAAAGGTGTTAGCAGTACAAACCTCCCAGAAGTGACTCATCAAACCCATGGTATGACTTCAGTAACCCTTTCCCGACATGAGGTAATGTTGCTTGTCCTCCGTGATTCAAAGTCGAGGACCAGAGACAGTGCCTCATTCCCATTTGGATCAAAGGAGTACAGAACAGGAGATTTTAGCTATAAGGGGGGGGGGTCCTAATCTCTTACAAATTCTGGATGAAGGGTCAAGGTTAGACCTCCCCCCAGCTGCTTGTCCCTATGTAGTCATTTTGGCAAATATCCCAATTTTAAGAAATGACCAAATAGAAACTACTACCCAGTTAATTCATAAAGCAAGCCACTGGATTTATAAAACCAGGAATGGACACGTTGAGGGTCACTGTAACATTTTAATGGCGCGTAGAGTCTCTTGGCTTGGGAAGCAAACCAAATTTATCACAGGGGACTGTGTGGTTCTAACTTTGAAATCCCCGGTCATGGCTAAAAACCTATTACAACTATTACCTAATAACCCCTCAGAATCGACACAAATATTTGCTCTACCCCTTGGTTTCTTTTATAAACCGCCAACGCATCACCAAGGTATAATTGGAAATAGGGCTCAAGATTTCACCTTTAGTAGAGCGGGGTCTCAATTACACTTACAACATAGAGGAAATACTACCTCTTCACTACCTACTTCAAATCGTTTTATGGCACTGACGGACATGGAGGCCTGCGATTGACTGAGTACTAGGGAGAAATCTCAGAATGCAGTGGGGTATGTATCTCGGGAAAGCTTGGCTGATGAAGTCCCTCCCCCAAAGGACAAGGATACCTTTACAGCCATCACATGGAATATTGCAGGACTGGGGCAGAAAGTTTTGGACCAGGATTGGCTAAAATACATTCGCACTTTTGACCTAGTATGCCTGCAAGAGACCTGGGTAGTGGGTCCTGTTAGTATAGATGGGTATAGGTCATACTACACCCCTGCAATTGCCTCAACCGCCGGAATGGCGTAGGGCGGAATTGTGACATTTTTAAAGAACACCCTATTTGAAGTTTAATCATCTTATAATGAATGTCAATATTTTAATATGTTACATCTTAAAGGTCCGGAAGGCAATACCATATTATTGATTTGTTTTTATAATAATTTATTTGGGGTTGAAATGTACAAAGTTGTTGCTACAGTGGAGGAAAATATGAATAGGATAATTGGTTTATGTAAGAAAGATCCGACAGTGCTGTGGATGGGCGATTTTAATGTACACCCCTGCCCCTTTGCATTAACCCCAATCTGTGGTCTTACAGACAAGGATGGAGGATGTATTATTCACTTCGCCCATAACCACTATGGGAATGCCCTAAATAAACATATTTTTGCAAAAGATTTGGAGGTTATGAACCCCCGATCAGAATCTACCGGCCTCCCGCTAGAAACATTTCATTCCTCCTCATATAGCTCCTCAATTGATTTTATAATAGCTTCAGCTAGATTGGGAGGAACTCCTAACAAAAGGAAAGTTGAATTTTTGGGTTTTAGCGACCATGCGGCTGTAACCTGGCATATGAACTGGTCAGGTATTCATGGCCTTAACTTTTCACATATAAAACCCACTATAGCAAGAAAGAATGGTATAACACTTAAGTGGGAGGGCATTGATAAGACTGTTCTCATTCCCCAGGTAGTTACTAGCAGAAAGAATGAAATAGCAATATGTTTAGATCCAAATCAGGACCCCCATTCTACCATTGAGGCCTTTGAAGCCATTCTGCTTGAGGTGAAAAAGAATCTCTCAAAGAGTGGTGGGTCGCACAAACCCAAAGGACCGAAATGGTTTGATCACAACTACACTAAAGCACTTTCCCATCTACATCGATCACTAAAGTCTGTACCAAAAAATCCCTCACTTGTGAAACAGGCCCGTATAAATGATTATGTGGCCAGGAAGAATAGATTAAAGATATTGAAAGAAGACGCCTGGGAAAAATTACTTATAGCATCAATTACAAACAATGCAAGGGATTTCTGGTCAACGATTAATGCCCCATTCCTAAAATCAAACTTTGATCCCAATTTGGACAAGCATGTGGATGAGGACTCATGGGTGGAGCATTTTAGTAAACTTTTTAATGTTTTGCGAGAGGGTCCTGGGGCGACGGATGAAGAGTCTGTTCTATCTTCTAGTATCGCCCTTACTTTCAATGCACCAGTATATAAGGCACCTGGTATAGACGGTGCCCCAATAGAATTTTTTACAGATTGCCCCGACCTGTGGGGACCCTTGCTTACTAACACATTTAATGCCATAGCAAAAGAGGTACCTCCTGCTTCCTGGCATAAAGCAGTTTTAGTACCAATTTACAAAAAAGGAGACAAACTAGGCCCCAGAAACTGTAGACCAATTTCCCTCCTCGACAGTGATAAAGCCGGATTCCACTCTGATAATTTACTAGGAACCCTCGGTCGACTGGACCTTTTGTTACCTGCTGAGAAGTGTAAAGGGAGAAACAACGTATTCTTAACAAGCTAACATGCATCAGTTTAATCAAAGTTCTGAAAGGATCACTAACTCCGAAGTTCAAGTTTAGGGGTTTATTACAAAACCAAAAATAGCTGAATATACAGACACCTCAGAACGAGGTTGCAAAAATACAAAGGCACTAATACAAAGTCCATCCTACGCACCAATCTAATTCGGTATAGCATAAAGAGAATGAGCAATTCCAGAAAGACTAAACAAGCAATAACTGCACCAACATCTATATTAGTCTTCATTGAAATCTGTAAGGAAAATCCGTTAGTCTATCCCTACACTATTCTAAAGGGGCAACCCTGCTTAACTTTACCCAAGCAAGATCATGAAAAGGTGTCAGCTCGTGATAACTTCCTCAGAAGTACACTCACGTTGTAAAAGACCGTCTAAGTCTGCATCCTAAGAATCGATCCCTTCCTTTTCCCTCTCTACTCACTCTACCTCTCCTCAATCTGCTCCTGCTCAATCTGCCCTCTCTGCTGACTGCACCCTCATCCCTCGGGGCACTGTCCCTAATACAAAATGGGCATTCAATAGGCCCGCCCAGGTAACACCTCTCCTGGCCAAGCACCTCTACTAGGTAGCTTTCCACTAAAAGTTGAACTCGGTCCAACGACAGTTGAAGTGTCCTTGGGTCTCAGGCTTCTTCAGCGCAACTTTCAATTATCAGCATTCCTGGAGACTTTGTAGCGGATCTCCTCCATACCTAACTCCTAAAACAAAAGCATTATTATAACTAACGAAGACGATGTCCTTGCACCTGCAACGAATGCATGAGAACAAAACAAACTTGCACGCAAATGAATTTCGCTGACTGTCTCCAAATGAGAGCCTCACCAGGGGAAAATGCATTTCGGGCCTACATAAACCAGCTAACATAAGGAAACGAATAGGCCTTTCTTAATGCGAAGGAGTAAATACTCCTTCAAGGCCTTTAACATCAACTTAAACACTCATTAAAGTCACATTTATAAGCACTACACTTCATCATTGTTAAACGCAATTAATTACTAATGCGTGTGCAACTGTTACATGATGCACGTTTAAATCTAATGCATTACATTTCCTCTAAGCTACTTCATTAACATTTGTAATGAACATTAAAAGTTACACATTTCCCTCTAAACGCCACTTTACGTTTCTTGAGTGGCACAACTCAACTTAACATTTCATTTACCACTGATTATTACAACACAAATTCTAAATAATGTCAGCGCACACATAAGAATATAGGCGGGTATGGACTACTCATGGATATAGTGTACCCCTACAATTTTCAGAATATCTTTGCGCTCTATCAACAGCATGGAAAAACTTATGGGCAGAGTGCTATTAAATAGATTGGAGGCAGGGGCACTGACAAATAACATCTTGATCCCGGCACAGTATGGCTTTAGAAAAGGTCGAGGCACTCAAGATCAATGTCTGAACCTGTGTCTGCTTATAGCGAAGTACACCCACGCTAAGCAAGGTAATTTATATCTGGCCTTCATGGATCTTAGCGCAGCCTTCGACTGCATATCCCATTCCCATCTATGGAGGATCATGAGGGAAATGGGGGTATACCAGGAAATAATTACCTTTATAAGACAACTGTACTCGAAGCCTGAAGCATGTGTGAGGTATGGTCTACAGGGTGAGTGCACCAGATGGTTTCCAGTTACTAGAGGAGTTCGCCAAGGGTGCGTCCTTGCCCCTTTTCTGTTCCCGTTATATACAAATGGGGTGGAGTCCAAACTGCTAGAATCAGCCATAGATGTTCCTAGAATAAACAAGATGTGCTTCCCAGTTTTATTATATGCAGACGATGCAGTTTTAATTGCGCGAACGGGAAGATCGCTCCAGAAATTGTTAAGCACCTATGTAGATTTTATGAATAGTCTGGATCTTCGTAAAAACGAATCTAAGTCATTTGTTTTAATTGCAGGTCAAAAGCTGAAAAATCCTCCGTCCTTTTTTATTTCTAATCGTAAAGTGGTGCAGACAGAGTTATTTTCGTATCTAGGGGTAACTTTTGACTATAGGGCATCCTGGATGAATATGGTAGAGAATCGTGGGACCATGCTTGAAAAGAGTATGAATGCCATTCGTTCATTTTCAAAAAAGTTGGGAACAAGAAACCTAGATATTTTAAGAAAGGTTTATGGGGCACAATCTAGTGCAGTAGCAGCGTATGGTGCTGGAGTGTGGGGCCATGTTAATGTAAAGGGATACAAACAATAGAGGATTGCTTTTGGAAATCAATGAAGAGCCTCCTATTACTTGTTCCAACTTCAAATTACATCAAGAGCTAAGTGTCCCCTATATAACTGATTTGATAAACGTAGCACCCATTCTCCTATGGCACTCAAAATGGCGGAGAGATACTGTGTCCCTTACCCAACAAATAATACTGAATTGCTTATCCCTAGAACACAAAGAGGATATTCAATGGTTAAAGTATGTGAAAAACACTCTACATACCGTAGATCTAGGAGTCTATTTGAATTCCCAGGAAAATGTGCATCAGTCTCGAAAAAGATTTAAACAGTAGCGGCCGGTGGTGGAGTGCTGCCGGGCGGTGACGCGGGCGGGCGAGGGCAGGGTGGGGGTAGTAAACTCCGGAATACGGCCGCAAAGGTAAGTAAACAAACAAATAAATAAAGCGAATTTCGTTGCGCGCGCTGCATCGCATTTGGCGATGCAGCGCGCGCAACGGAATTCGTTTAATTTATTTGTTTGTTTACTCACCTCTTTGCGGCCGTATTCCGGAGTTTACTACCCCCACCCTGCCTCTCCCCCGCCCCGCGTCACCGCCCGGCAGCACTCCCACCACCGGCCGCTACTGGCTTTAAAGAGCTGTTTTATAACCATTGCTAATGATGCAAGAATAAATGTAAACCGTAATAAACCGACTGTCAGGGAATACATTGAAGGCCCACTGCAGGTTGAGGGGATACCCTCCTACTTGGAGTTTGTAACAATCCCTCCGCACAGATTTATTCTGTTAAGGTTTCGCCTTAATTATTTTTCCTGTATGTTGGGCCACCCTGCTGGTATTTATTCTACTAATGATCTCCCTTGTTGCCCATGTGATGATTTCTCACGTGAAACTGATTTGCACATTTTCTTTTTTTGTAAATGTTATCGTAATCATCTGAAAAGGTTTTTAATTCCACTTTTGCGTAAGCATAATTTTAGACAATGTCGCCCGCCCCTTTTTTTTTTTAATATGCTGCCTGATCCTCTAGCCTGTTACAGTGTTGCTTCCTTCTTATGTATGTCTTTGAAAACTAGGAAATCGCTTATTTGCTGATATGAATGAACTGTTCTCTTTTAGAGTTTTTATCTGTGATGTATATTTGAACTTCTATGATTAATTTTGTATTAATCGAATAAAGTAATTCTGATCTGATCAGTGTTGTTAATGTTTAATTGAAATGACTACAACTACCATGATGCCTAATTTTGTTTTGTTAAAATAATATTGCAGTGCTATTTTGATCATTGTCCCTTTACTTTCATACTTTTACATATGTTAAGTGTTATTTATTTATCAATCTCTATTTTATGCTATGTTTTGAAGTGTTTTTGTTTAGTTTTGTATGTTGTCATTTTCTTGTTATTTTATTGAATTGATGTGATTTGTTTCACAAATCAAAGTTCAATGACTTAAAAATGTTATGTATGTATGTTATTTTATATGCTGAATATAAGATGTTTATTGAATAAATGCCATTTGCAATGTTTTTATGATGAGAAATGCTATTTATCCTTCTAAGTTGTTTAATTTTCAGAATTGTACCCTGATAGGCCTTGGAATGGTTTATTTCACATACCTCCTCTCTACTGTGTTGTGTTGAATGTTTGGTATATTATATGTATACTTTCGAGAAAAAAAATCATTTTACCTGCTTTCTACAAGCAGCAGTTTTGTGTGTAATTTTCTTTTTTACACATGATTTTATATTGATTTTCCATTTTCAGATTACAATCCAGCCAACATGGTCCCTCAAATCATGCTGTGCAGTAGCCACCCATTGCCCATTCCCAGTGACACAATTAAAATTTACATCAACCAATTCCGCCATTCCACCCATGATCAACATGTCATATATTCCTTCAGTAAGGACACTGGTCCAATGCAGACAACAAGGGGCCTCATAAACCACTGTTGTATTGTCACATTTCAGTATCAATGAGAGCATCTACTGTGGGGGCAGAGGCCAAAACTATGCCTCTGTGAGTCGCCCACTGCTGCCATATTTTTGCATGTTTTTGCGGGCACCCCCTAGCTCGATAGACCCCTATTTCCATACCCATACAGTGATCCATTCCATTCTTTCAGGTACCAACTGTGGGCAGCGAAACATCTTTCCACTGCTTTGCAATATCTTGTTTCGCCAGGGTTAAGTTGAGGAACAGTAGGTGTCTTTTATACCTATTGCCACCGATTCCCTCGGTGCTATGGAGTAAGATCTGTTTTGGGTGAAATGGGATCTCCCAGGACAGGGCCTGTTCCAGACATGTCACCACTCCTTACTAAAATCCCGAGAGCGCTGTGCATTCCTACACCGTGTGTAGAAAGGTACCCTCGTCCATCCCATATCTAAGGCTCACCGGTGAGGCAATGACACCCAGGCGATGTCAGGTGAAGTAAACTCTGTAAGAATTTTAATTGGATAAGGCGAAGTCTGGATGATATTGCCCCCTCACGTGGTGTAATAAGAGCCTTGGCCCAATTGTCATCATCAAGTGTGAGAATATCCCCCAGCCATGTCTGTTGTAGAGTTGAGTGTGTGGTCGCACTGTGTGTTACTAATGTCTGGTAAATCTGTCTGATTTTATGTGCACCCAAGTCACCCGACAGTAATCTTCCCTCCAAATGATTGAATTCCGGTAGGTCATGGAGGTCATGAAGGAGGGTTTAGAACGTGGCACAGCTGGAGAAATTTATAAATTGGTGTCTATGCAACTGAAAGTCTGCCTGTAATTCTTGGTAGTACTTAAGGACTGAGCCACGCATAACATCTCCTAGCATTGAGATTCATATTGCATCTCATTGCCGAAACCCCAATAGAGATATCACCTTGCCTAAGAAGCTCCCTCCCCACAACGGTGTTATCTGATTCAGTCGAGCCCACCAACCCATCCGCTTGAGCGACTGCCGCCATAAACGGAGCTCTATTTGTGTTGCCGGGAGAATATGACTTCCCTATCCTGCCTCCATAGAGGAGGTCTAGGAGCGAGACGCCCCCCATTGCCCAGCTCTCTGTCACATACGCTGGATCTGCCTGTTGCGCATACCACCACTTATTTATGAGTAGGAGCTGAGATGCAACATAATAGGAGTAGACATCTGGGGCCATGATGCCCCCACTGAAGGTGGACTGGAAGCACGTCCTGAGAGCAATACGTACCTCCCCCGCCACAGAGAAACTGTGTGAGAACCACGTTGATTTGTTTGAACCATGTTAGAGGAATAGTGAAGAAATAATTTTGTAGTTGGTATAACATCTGCGGCCCAGCAAGGAGTGGGGACCATACTTTATTCTCGTCTCTTACCCGGGGTAGAATCAGAGCGATATTGCGGGCCTAAGTCGTGGTGGGGTCCCGGGCAATATAAACTCCCAGATACTTGAAGCCGGAAACCACTAAAGTCAATCCGGAGGCCCAGGCTCTGTCCCTGGCCATTTCCCTCATAACAAATAGTACGGATTTCCCCACATTCATGCGCAATCCTGAGGTCTCACCAAAAATACGCAGAATTTGCAGCAAGGATGGGCCAGAAGACTGGGGATTGGTAAGAAAGAATAGTGCATCGTAGGCATACAGAGCGACTCTATCTGACAGTTTCAGTGACCACTCAAACTCCCTCACTAGCGGGTCCGAGCATACCCACGCCGCCAAGGCGAATAAGAACAGGGATAACAAGCATTCCTGTCTCGTTCCCCTGCTTACCTCAAAGGGGTCCGAAAGTGCTCCATCGACCCGGACCGAGGCCGTCAGTCGGGTGCACAGGAGTCGGACATATTTAAGGAGCATGAACCAAAGTTGATGCTCTGAAGCAGAGCAAATAGATACTGTGGAATCAAAAGCCTTGTCCATGTCAGCCAGGAGTACCGCCACCGGCTTCTCCAGTCGATCACCCATTTCCAGAGCATTGTAAACACGCCGGATGTTGTGACATGTGGATCTCTGAGGCATAAAACCCACCTGGCTAAATGAACAAGATCCAGCATATGCTTCAACAGTCTATTAGCCAAGGTCTTGGCCAAAGCTTCACCTCAATATTGAGGGTGTAGATCAGTTGAAAGGATGAATGAACATCCGGTGGGCACCCTGGTTTCAGAAACACCATGATCTCCGCATGTCGCCAATCTTGAGGGAGTATGGCGCTGTCCAATGCCTCCTGGATGGCCCCCGGCAGAGCGCTGCCCAGTTGCGGCATAAAAAGCTTCAAAAATTCACTCGGAAGACCGTTAGGCCCAGGGGTCCAGCCGTTATGCAATTCGGCCAAGGCCGACGCTAGCTCCTTTATCATGATTTGTTCTTCTAGTTGTGCATAGGCAGCGGCTGACAAGGTGCATGGTGGAGTGTCTCTAAGAAATTCCCGAAGGGATTCTAAACGAGATATGATCGTTCTGAGCATATAGTCCCTTGCAAAATTCGGCAAAGCTCTGGGCTACCACAACAGGGTCTGACACCAACTCCCCCGAGGGTCCTGCACCACCGATACTGGCTACACAGCCCTGGCTGCCTGGCACAGTCTGTGCAGCATACGGCCAGGTTCACCACCCCATTGATATATTCAATGCAGAGTGGCCTGCCACAGCGTCTTTGCCTCATTTAAAAGATGCTGTTGATAGAGCTGTTGGGTCAAGTTAAGTTGCAATCTCGCCTCCTCATTACCAGGCCTCAAGCAGTCCCTCTCCAATTAGTCAATCTGTGATTCAAGGTCCACCCGCTCCTGAGCTCTACATCTATGATCCCCCACGCAAAAGTTTATGTCAATCCCTCTGATAGTCGGCTTAAGAGCCTCCCACAGTACAACTTTCAAAGGGGCCTTGGGCACATTGAATGTAAAAGATACTTTAATTGTGTCTTGAAGGGTTGCGCTATAAGACGGATTCTGGATTAGCCATGACGACATTTGCCATTGAAATCTGGGATGGTTTGCGCCGGTGTGAAACTCCAGTGACACGGGGGAGTGATCTGAAAGCCCCACGGGTGGATACTGGGTGATGTCGCCCTATGTAGATATGTGGCAGGAATAAATAATTAGTCTAATCTGGAGAAGGACCCATGAACAGACAAATAATATGTATAGCTGGTCTCAGCAGGATGGTGGGTCCTTAATGTATCCGCCCAACCTAAGGTAGTCACAAGAGTGGACAGCCTGGAATCATGAGGGGTGTCCCACCTGCTCTCAGTGTGCCATCTCTCCACCCCAGGGTTGATAACGTCCTTCCAATCCCCCCACCAGGCAGAGACCACTAGGCAGTTCACCCCACATACGGATGAAATATTCAATGAAGGTTGTGCCTATGGGAGGGGGGCATAAATGCTGCCTATAGTGAGTTGCTCCACATGAAGTTCACCCACCATAACCACGTAACGACCGTAGGCATCTGACCATACTCTCTGAGGCAGAAAGGGGGCCCTGCATTGGATCAGGATGCCAGTACCTCAGGAGCCCCTTGTGAACCCTGAATGGAATATCTGTGTGTAGCCATAACGAGCAAGGCAAGGAGTCTTAGTACCCAGAAGATGAGTCTCTTGTAGTAGAACAATGTCCGCCCCTATAAGTTTCGCCTGGCAGAGGACCGTTCCCCATTTGATTTTATCAGGGAGCCCCCTGACATTCCATGTAAGGATTCGGAAAAGGCCCCCATGTCCCCAGAGGCGGAGCTAGTCATAAGTGTCTGTGACAAATGTGTATCATAGGGAAATGTGTGTCTGATTGAACCTGAGCAACGGGACTGCATGAACACATGGAAAAATCATACTTAATATCAACCATGCACCCCCGTCCCCCAGCCCCCTACTTCAATGAACAAGAAGTACCTGTTGCGGTTTGTGTGCCCGCCGAGCCCCAGTGGGAGGCCCGACGTAGAACTCCACCAATAGATCCCACTATCCCAGCACCCAAAAAACATAGGGCCACATGTATCAAATTTGGAAATTGTGATTACCTAATTGTGATTTTCTGAGAATCGCATTTAGGTAATCGCAATTTCCAATGTATGAAACTCCATGAGTTTCATATACCGATTCCTAGTCGGTCGCAAATCGAACTACCTCATTAACATTAATGAGGTAGATCACTATTTGCAACCTCCTAGGAATCGCTAAAATCATGGGAATGGTGGCCTGCTGGGGTCAGCAGACCACCATGACCCTGATTGCTTTTAAATAAAGCAATCTTTTTAAATGCAGCTCGTTTTCCTTAAAGGAAAATGGGATACATTTAAAAAGAAAGGTTTTCTTTTAATTTTTTAAGAGCAGGCAGTGGTCCATGGGGCCACTGCCTGCTCTTAAAAAAACGTTTTACAACCATTCCCAAAGGGAAGGGGTCCCTTGAGGGCCTCTTCCCATTTACGAATGGGTTACCACCTACTTGAAGTAGGTGGTACAATGCGAATGTTTTCCAATTGCATTCACGGTCACAAAACATTCATACATACTATTAGAATTCGCTATTTGGAAGGCATGCCCTAAACACTGCCCTTCCAAATACCAAATCGTAAACCCATTTTGCGATTCGGTAACAGGTTACCAAATCGCAAAATGGGTTTTGATACATGTAGAAAGTCTTTTTTGCGTTCGGAAATGGACAGATTCTGAGAATCGGCCCGTTTGCGAATGCAAAATTGGTTGATACATGTGGGCCATAGTCTCCAGAGGAGGTCCTGCTAATGTCTGCCTGGAGTGGCAGTCATATAAAGGCACCCATAGAACCTACGCCCAGGACGTGTTAATGATAAAACCCCACAGTAGTGTGCCTGGGGGATAGATAAGCACATCATGCACATCTGCACAGATGGAGAGAGAATTCATGCAATCTCATCATGACAGAAATTATAGTCAATATCACTATAGCAATTACATAGAGAAACCCAGCACAGCAGTCTCACGGGACACAGCAATATCATTGCATTATCAGCATTTATCATCAGCATGTGAGTTTCTCCAGCACGATCATGATCTGTTGCGGCACCTGGAAGTGGACTTCTTGGGACGGTTGCGCCGATCACTCTGTGACGAGTTGGAGTCATTTCTGAGTGGAGTATGACGTTTAATCACCACAGATTCATCCATCCATTGGAAGGCAGCCTCAGAAGTATCGAAAAATAATGTTTGGGAGTTGTAGACAACCCGCAACCGAGCCGGATACAGCAGCATGTATTGGATCTTGAATTCCATAACTTTTGTTTAGCCGCCTGAATAGAATGACGCCTGGTGTTGCTGGACCATCCTGGTGTAATCTGGTAAAATCATGATATGGGCTGATTCATATACAATTTTCTTTTGGCTCAGTACATATTTTACAGCATCCCCGTCTAAGGAGTTGAGGAGTTTCATGATGATGGGTCTAGTCTTCGCGCCAGGTGGGGTTTATTTCACCAGTGCACGATGTGCTCTTTCAATCACAAAGCAAGATGGCAGGGACCCCAGTGGGACCACTGATTTCAACCACTGTCAGGAATTTTTCCATGGATGTGCCCTCACAGGCCTCTGGGAAACCAACAAATTGCGAGTTGTTTTGGGGTGTGTGACCCTCAGCGTCTTTGACCCATGTTGCCAGTTCCCTGGTTGGGGCGTTAAGGTGGTCACTCTCTGTTGTAAGGTCGCTGTGGAGTCCTCAACCTCAAATACTCCTGTTTCTGCTTCTGTGATGCGGTCCACCACCTTCCACAGATCCTTCCACAACAGTGTTACCTCGGAGCCCAACACCCCAATCCTAGCCTCCAACGCATCCTTGGACTGAGTAATGGCCGCCAGCAGCATAGCGTTGTCGGGACACTGCGACTGGGACTTCACCTGATCGGCGCTCCCAGGATTGACACTCGTGAATTGGTCATAGTCCTCTGTTTGGCTGCCAACAACCACGGGTGGAAGCAACCTTCTACCCCTCAGCAGGTCCGGTCCGCCTCAGCTGCAACCCACACAAGGGCCTAGCCTGGCAGCTTCTACAACCAAGGGCAGCCCACGGACAGATGCCCCCTAATGGAGCACCACTCCACAAAGTTCTCTCTGACATCTGCATTGCCACCAGCCCATAAAATGAGGAGACGAGGCCCGGCAGGGGTACAGAGAGGCCCGCACATCGGAATGGCTGCACCAATGCTGGCCCCCTCCATCACCAAGGAAGCTCTCCAAGGATCATTGTGAGTCTACAGCTATGTGGCCCCCACACCACTACGAGCAGTCACTGTCCAGCTCCAAGATCCCTCAACGTGATATGTCCATGGCCTACAAGGGAAGAAATCAATAGAGGCGAATGTAGGCGAGGGGAAGGAGCCTACAGAAACCGGCACCTTATATCCGTCGGGGCCCAACCGGTGTGCCCAGGAAGCCACAAAGTCCAGAGGGAAGAAGGATAGGGGGGCCCACAGCCACCAGCCACACCAATCTGACTGTAGTCGGGTGGTCCCCGCCGCCCGATCACTGACTCAGTGGGCCCGGCTGTCGCCCACATTAATAACGGGTACTGTGGCCAAACCACCAGATTCAGGCAGTGGGCTCAGCCAATACACCGCCTCACCATGGGTGCCAGGCCACGAGGCTCTACAGGCTTCTGGGGCACCGCCTCACTGCCAGGACGTTCAGCTCCCTCCTTCTGCCACCAGTGGCCAGACGGCCAGATCGCAGGGCCCAGCCTGGCTCACACGGATCCCTCCGCGGTGTGTGCTGTCCACTCCCAGGGCAACGAGGCACCAGCAAACCCACTCACTGCAGGCCCAGGTCTGAGCGACAGCAATGTCCTCGAGGTGCCGCAACCCAGCCAAGCGGGGCCACCCCCACCACGATGGCTCCACACACCAGGTCAGCCCAGGGCATGGAACCAGGCCGCTCGTCTCTCCTTCTACCCTCCGGTGGTCCACACAAGCAGAACCACCTCCAGCCACTACCAGCCCAGCCTGGTGCATCTGGAAGGTGGATCTATTGTCCTAGTCGGTGTGGCGGGCAGGATGATGGATGAATTATAGGCTGGCTGCCGGGAGCTCTCCTAGAGCGCGTCCACCATCTTCACGTGCCAGGCCACTCCCCCAGTATTGTGTGTAATTTAAACTATTTTGGAAATATATTATAATACTACTGAAAGGTATAATAATTATATTAATTTTTTTTTCCTTTTAGATTGCTTCAAACTCATTTGATGTATAATCCAGACTTTTAGAATGTATTTTTTTATAATTTATTATAGGTCCAACACCCAGAGTATGTGGACAACCATCTGCCACTGCTACTGATGATACCTCCACTCCAGACCAGGAACAAGCCTTCAGTGAGGAATCCACTTCTGCAAGTCTGGATAATGAAGAGCAGGCTGGTCCATATTGCCTGCTTAGGCATTCCGCTCCAGTGAGTCTCACCCAACCCACACCTATACCTCCCACCCCAGCTGTTAGCACACCTCAGCCTCTTAATTCGTCCATTTTGTGTGTACAAAGGAAATCATGACAATCTTGGACCCCCAGTCCTGACAGGTGTTGATCCAATGCCACCACCATCTCCGTTTTAGTCAGGACCCAGTGGGATGGGGCACACTGGGTCAAGGGCACAGGATAGTGGGAGTAGGGTTTGTGGGAGGGAATCTGTGGGCCTGCAAAGTAAGGCCACTGGGTTCATTGTCACCCAGGCCACCATCGACCAAGTCTTGGGATCCCTCAATAAGTTCCAAGACATGATGGGCAGGTCGTTACAGAGCTCCGGGAGATGAAGCAGGTGCAGAGGAGTGCAATGTTCAGTTGGAAAGTCCCTGAAACCTGTGGTTTTTTCAGTGAATATCTAAGGTTTTTAGAATGTTATTTCTTAACTATAATGTCCCTGAAACCTGTATTGTTTTCAGTGAATTGCTAAGGTTTTTAATTGCTAATTTCTAACTATGCCTACATAGGTAGAACATGTACAGAAAGAGGAAGAAAGGCGCAGAAAGAAGCAAGAGAAGTGCAGAAAGAGGGAAGAGGGTTGCAGAAAGAGGAAGAAAGGTGCAGAAAGAAGCAAGAAAAAATGCAGAGAGGCAGCAGAAGTCTAGAAAGAGGAAGAAAGGTGGATAAAGAAGCAAGAGAAGTGCAGAGGAAGCAAGAGAAGTGCAGAAAGAGGCAAGTGAGGTACAGAAAGACGCAAGAGAGGTGCAGAAAGAGGCAAGACACGTGCAGAAAGAAGCAAGTGAGGTGCAGAAACAGGCCAGAGGAGTGCAGAAAGAGGCAAGAGAAGTGTAGAAAGAAGCAACAGAGGTGCAGAAGGAGGCAAGAGAACTACAGAAAGAAGCAAGAGAGTTGCAGAAACAGGCAAGAGGGGTACAGAAAGAGGCAAGAGAGGTGCAGAAAGAGGGAAGAGGGCTGCAGAAAGAAGCAAGAGGGTTCAGAAAAAAGCAAGAAAGGTGCATAAAAAAGCAAGAGAAGTGCAGAAAGAAGCAACAGAGGTGCAGAAAGAGGCAAGAGAAGTGCAGAAAGAGGCAAGAGAGGTGCAGAAAGAAGCAAGAGCAGTGCAGAAATAACCAACAGAGGTGCCGAAAGAGGCAAGAGATGTGCAGAAAGAGTAAGAAAGGCGAAGAAAGAGGAAGAAAGGTGCAGAAAGAGCCAAGAAAGGTACAAAAGAGGCAAGAGAGGTGCAGAAAGAAGCAAGAGAGGTGCAGAAAGAGGAAGAAAGGTGCAGAAAGAGAAAGAAAGGTGCAGAAAGTGGAAGAGAGGTGCAGAAAGAAGCAAGAGAAGTGCAGAAAGAAGCAAAAGAAGTTCAGAAAGAAGCAAAGGAAGTGCAGAAAGAGGGAACAGGGTTGCAGACAGAGGCAAGAGACGTGCAGAGAGATGGAAGAGGGGTACAGAAAGAGGCAAGAGGGGTACAGAAATTTGCAAGAGGTGTAGAAAGAGGCAAGAGCAGTGCAGAAAGAGGCAAGAGAAGTGCAGAAAGAAGCTAAAGTGGTGCAGAAAGAGGCAAGAGATCTGCAATAAACGGCAAGAGAGGTGAGAAAGAGGCAAGAGAGGTGCACAAAGAGGGAAGAAGGGTGCAGAAAGAGGAAAGAGGGTGCAGGAAGAAGCAAGAGAGATACAGAAAGAAGCAAGAGAAGTGCAGAAAGAAGCAACAGAAGTGCAGAAAGAGGCAAGAGGGGTGCAGAAAGAGGAAAGAGAAGTGCAGAAAGAAGCAACAGAGGTGCAGAAAGAGGCAAGAGGGGTGCAGAAAGAGGCAAGAGAAGTGCAGAAAGAAGCAACAGATATGCAGAAAGAGGCAAGAGGGGTGCAGAAAGAGGCAAGAGAAGTGCAGAAAGAAGCAATAGAGGTGCTGAAAGAAGCAAGAGAGGTGCAGAAACAGGCAAGAGAGATGCCGAAAGAGAGAACAGGGGTGCAGAAAGAGGCAACAGAGGTGCAGAAAGAGGAAAGAGGGGTGCAGAAAGAGGCAAGAGGGGTGCAAACATAAGCAAGTGAGTTGCAGAAAGAGGCAACATAGGTGCAGAAAGAGGCAAGAGAGGTACAGAAACAGGCAAGAGAAGTGCAGAAAGAGGCAAGAGAAGTGCTGAAAGAAGCAACAGAGGTGTAGAAAGAAGCAAGAGAAGTGCATAAAGAGGCAAGTGAGGTGCAGAAAGACGCAAGAGAGGTGCAGAAAGAGGCAAGACACGTGCAGAAAGAAGCAACAGAGGTGCAGAAGGAGGCAAGAGAACTACAGAAAGAAGCAACAGAAATACAGAAAGAAGTGCAGAAAGAGGGAAGAGAAGTGCAGAAAGAGGCAAGAGAGGTGCAGAAAGAGGCAAGAGAGGTGCAGAAAGAGGAAAGAGGGGTGCAGAAAGAGGCAAGAGGGGTGCAGAAACAAGCAAGAGAGCTGCGGAAGAAAGCAAGAGAAGTGCAGAAAGAAACCACAGAGGCGCAGAAAGAGGCAAGAGAGGTGCAGAAAGAGGAAAGAGAGGTGCAGAAGGAGGGAAGAGGGGTGCGGAAAGAGGCAAGAGGGGTGCAGAAGGAAGCAATAGAGGTGCAGAAAGACGCAATAGATGTGCAGAAAGAAGCAAGAGAAGTGCAGAAAGAAGCAACAGAGGTGCCGAAATAGGCAAGAGGGGTGCAGAAAGAGGCAAGAGAAGTACAGAAAGAAGCAACAGAAATGCAGAAAGAGGCAAGAGAAATGCAGAAAGATGAAAGAGAGGTGCAGAAACAGGCAACTGAGATGCAGAAGGAGAGAAGAGGGGTGCAGAAAGAGGGAAGAGGGGTTCAGAAAGAAGCAAGAGAGGTGCAGAAAGAAGCAAGAGAAGTGCAGAAAGAAGCAACAGAGGTGCAGAAAGAGGCAAAAGGGGTGCAGAAAGAAGCAAGTGAGGTGCAGAAAAAAGCAAGGGAAGTACAGAAAGAAGTAAGCAAGGTACAGAACGAGGCAAGAGAAGTGCAAAACGAGGCAAGAGAGGTGCAGAAAGAGGCAAGAGAGGTGCAGAAAGAGGGAAGAGGGTGCAGAAAGAGGCAAGTGAAGTGCAGAAAGAAGCAACAGAGGTGCAGAAAGAGGCAAGAGAGGTGCAGAAGAAAGAAGCAAGAGAGGTGCAGAAAAAAGCAAGAGAGGTGCAGAAAGAAGGGAGGTGCAGAAAGCAGAAGAGATGTGCAGAAAGGGGCAAGACAAGTGCATAAAAAAGAAGAAAGGTACACAAAGGAGCAAGAGAAATGCAGAAAGAGGCAAGAGAGGTGCAGAAAGAAGCAAGAGTCGTTTGCGCACCATTAGTACCAATTTAACACTCAGATTTAGCAATAAGTAACAGGTGACCATTCCAGGTTTGCAAAGGGCCTTCCACCACGTTGTAACACTTGTCGCTGCATTTTTGGTAACGTTTGAGCCGTTTGAGGTAGAAACAAGGTTTTTTGGTTCAAATCTGCAGATTATGCAGCAGATGATGGATTATGTGGCAAATGCGGAAAATGTATAACTATGCAAAAATCAGTGCAGCTGAACAGTAGCATAATTCCAGTGGCCCTGCTCATACCTCTGACTAGGTCCAGAAGTGCTCCTCAGTAGTTCCTTCTTTTTTTTGTCTCATTGAGTTTATAGTTTAGCTTCTATGGAAACAAGGAAGACTAAACCTGAGGTTACCACTCCATAACACAGACTACCATACCACAGAATTACTCTCCATAACACATAAGCCCACTCTACATAATTCCAATACACTAAATACCACATACTTTCTAGCCACATAATTTCACTGCACAACATACCACATAATTCCACTACACACAGCGTACATCCACTTCACTCCAAAAACATTAGTAAAAAACTTTTACATTCATAACGCTAATAACTTTAACTCTCGCAAATGCGAGACCTATTCAATTGCAAATGCTTCTTTAACTAGTAGTCGCATTTGCAGAGTGGTGGAGAAAGGGGCTGGGCCTCCGACCAGCGCTCAGGAATTCCACTGTGTAGGACTTACAGGAGGTGCCAGGAGGGCTTCTTGGCCCCCAAAGTCCCTCAGGAGCAAAGTGGACTTTATCCCCCAACCAGTAGTGTGCCAGAAGGCACGTTTGCAGAGTGGTGGAGAAAGGGGGGCATGGCCTCCGAAGACCTCTTAGCAATCCCACTGTGTGGGACTTACTGGAGGTAACAGGAGGGGTAGTTGGCCCTCAAGGACATCCTTGGGGGACAACTACCCCTCCTATTACCTCCAGTAAGTCCCACACAGCAGGATTGCTAAGTTCTCATAGCAGGCCATGCCTCCGTTGCCCACCACTCTGCAAATGCGCTCCCTGGTGCGCTCTTGGATGGGGATTGAAGTCTCTTTCACTGCTGGGGGTCGTTAGGGGCCAACTAGCCCACCTGTTACCTCCAGTAAGCCCCACAAAGTGGGATTGCTGAGAGGTGGGCACAGGCCACGCCCCATTTCTCCACCACTCTGCAAATGCGCTTCCTGGTGCACTCATGCCTGGGGGATGAAGTCCCCTTGCCTCCTGAGGGTCCCTGGGGGCCAACTAGCCCTCCTGTTATCTCCAGTAAGCCCCACACAGCTGGATTGCTGTGAGTGGTCAGAGGCCACGCACCCTTTTACACCACTCTGCAAACGTGCCTCATGGCGCACTGCTGCTTGGGGATGAAGTTCACTTTAGTCCTGAAGTCCTCAGGACACAAGAGGATCTCATCACCCCGCCAGCAGTGCTCCAAGAGGCGCGCTTGCGGAGTGTTGTAAAAGGGCGTGGCCTCGGACCACCTCACAGCAATCTCACTGTGTGACCGCCACCTCCCCGGGGCTTTGTTTATAATATGCGGGGGCAAACGGTCCCCCCATTTCCCCGGGGACCGCCACCTCCCCAGGGCTTTCTTTCAAATAAAATGCATTGGGGGAGCTCCTGCACCGCTGTCATCAGATACTAATCTTTTTAAATATATGAATTTCTCAGGAACTACTGAACGGATTTACACCATTTAACAAAAAGAGTGCACTCTGGACCAAGAGCTCCCTTTCTGCCAAATTTGGTGTTATTCCGTTCAGCAGTTCGGGCTTCAGCTGCGACAAAAGTTTCCTATAGAAATTAACATGGAGGAAACGCGTTTTGGGACCCCCTTTTTCTCGGGTCCTGCTTAGCAATTACACCGAAACTTTCAAGACAGGAGCTGACCGGAGCGCCCCATTAGTTTTGAAAATTTTGCGAAGATTCGTCAAACGGCGCCAAAGATATTGCCATATCAAAAACGCTTTTCCTATGGAAACTAGGTCCTAAATATAACTACCTACTGGCGACCGCCAGTAGGTAATAAATATATATATATATACACTCCCAGAGGCTCCACTTGGCAACACTCTTTTATTAAGTAGACAGCATTTTAACGCATTTAAAAGCACCACAACGCGTTTTGAAGTAAGTCTTTTCAAGTGGTTGCAGTCCTTAATTGCTTTCTTTTCCATGCCTTATATACGGTGAATAGTATTATGGGAAATATAGTTTTTTAGATGTAGTCCCCATGTGAGACCTATTAGTATTCAGAGAAATTCAACTGCAGCATGGTGCTAATTTAACGCAGTTTGTTTGATATTGTCATTTGAAAGGTCCCAGTTGCATATTTCCCAAATTGTAATGTAAATAAACATGTTTTTGGCTTCCGGGCCATACTCCCATTCAATTACAGGCTGCATCGGTGTGTAGATACAGATGACACACACTCACCATATTTCCTAGATGAGATTGTTATCCCAACACAGAGTCGTACCAGGCGCCTTTGAAGTCCGCGTCTTCAAGTGTTAAGTACACACGCAGAGGATTAGTATCTTTTTGCCAACTCCTGGATTTTAAAGTCCTTTCCCACATGCAGACACACACACCACAACCAGACCAATCACCTCAACAGCACACTCGTCCAAACCAACACGCTCACACAAAAGCACACCTACACACAAAACAACACCAACCAAAACCAAATGCACACACTCACCCAAATATCAAACACCTGCCAAAAAACACACATACACAATAAACACCAGAACCAAATGCAACTGCCAAACATACAGACACAAGCACATCACCCTCTCCAGCTCCCTCTATAGCCAGAAGACAATACCCTGCCACCCATCCTGCCCTTACTCCTCCATCTAAAGTCACCTCTTATCTGTCTTTAATCCCTACCAAACCTAAACCCACCCCTCCCAAGAAATATCCTTGAGGTGCCTTCTCTGTGCCTAATAGAGGCCCCTTCCTGAGGAGGCTACCCTTTGGACTATGCTTAGGAGGCAAGTTATGGGCAACAAAGCCACATGGTGTTGTTGTGGAAAACCCTTTCTTTATTTTTTTATTGAAAAAGGTTCATGAGAGTTTGTCCTAACATCATTATTCACTTACAATTCATTGATTATTAAAAATGTTAATGATGAAAATGTGACAGACATATTCTTACTTAAATTTATAACCGAAAATAAGTAAGATTTTTTAAATGACATATTGGTAAAGTCCAAATATTAGAAAAAAATGTAATGCACATTGAAAATGTGGTGCAAGCATTCATCGTGATAGTAGACACTTACACCCAAAAACAATTTTGTAGTATCTTGTTCATGTTAATATACTTTCATTATCTCCCTAGCTACTCTGCCCAGTGTGAATGTGCTGTGTGCTGCATGGAATGTTGGTGTGATGATGCTGAATGGAATGTTTGGGTGCCTGTGAGGTGAAGTGTGACAGTTGGAGCATGGGCTGAGCAGCAGGCAGGCTGCTCCTGGTGGGGCTGCTTCACAGGAACATAACAGCTTGTAACTAAGACTTAATAAATCTACTGAAACTACATCTTGCCTGCTGGACTTAATTACTACATATTTTTGGCGACAAGTTGGTTACTAACCCATGTGTTACAACTGGACTTCCTGAACATGGACATCAAAAGAGGATATAAAGATAAAGGAATCTACAGAGCCTACAGAGCCTAAAGATGCGGACAACGTAAAGTACATTTCTTGGAACGAGTTTTCACAAAAAAGCTCATCTGTGCAGAAGAAACCAAGAAGTTGTTCAACCATAAGCAGAGTTGTTCACATGAAACAAGAGAAACTGGAGCAGCATGCCTCGGAAGCCCCACCACTGTCCTTCACATCGGACAGCCCTAGTCCAGGCGTGCCGTGCTCAACAACATTACTTATTTTGGACTTTGATGTAACTAGTACTGCTTGCGTCATCAAGCCTAACAATATACAGCCTGTGAATTTATTTGGGTCATGAATGTGTATCCGCAGACACAAATTGCGTGACCCTGAACACATTCAAAATCCATATGGGATTTGACTACACGTTGCAGTCAACAGGAACAGGTGGAATTTTAAAAGAAAAGTTCAATCACATGAGGATTTTCACAGGCATACAATACTTGTTTTTCATACAACTGGATAATACAAAGCTTCTAACGGTTTGGTCTCTGCCCTCTATCTTTCATGGCAAGCGACACAATGCTGGTAAATGCTTACTACAATAAGATGTCAGCTACAAGACACAGCTTGCCACTACAGTGCTTTGGTGTGTAAAGAAACGAGTGGCTTCACAGAAACAGAATATGGACACATTTTTCATTGCTTTGAGGCAAGCGGTAAACCACGGTATTTGTCAGCTAGACTCTGTCTCATAGCGAGGATGTCAAAGGGGCCACACAGGATCAAAATGGTTGTGTTCAAGTAAGCATGATTTTTTTTTACATTTTGAAGTGGCTGCATCATTGGTACAATGACTGTTAGACATGACGGTCTGTAACATTTTAATTACTGTGGAGACGCATGGAGAACGCAAGCACAGGTGCTACGCAGTGTCCTTAGAGAGACAATTTTAGTCTGTTGTTTTATTTTGTGTGTGGGGCTTTTGAGCACGTGCAGTCTTTTCAAAAGGAGCCACGAGTCTGTTACAGCGTGTGCGTCTTACCTCATGCATGAAGTCGCGCAGACCACCTCGAGGATCCTCTGTGACGATGCACCTTCCACCACGTCAAAACTGGATGAGTGGCACTGTTTGGCGCACGCCGGCGCCTGGAGCCATCCAGCATTGGCGGGCCTGTGGGCCGCCATCTTGGATTTTGTGGCAGCACACAATCAGCGGGGCTACGGATTGTCCCGTAATGTTCATCCTGTGTTTGATCACGTTAGGACAACCGCATGTGTACCTGCACAGAACTACGAAGAACAGGCACGTCGCAGGATCCAAGAGTACTGCTGCTCTCCACGAGCAATGGGACGTTTTGGTAGAACTCCAGTGGCTGGGGGTCATTTATTTTTCTTCAGAATTTGACACTAGATTTGTCTTTGGAATAAAACAAATCAGTTTCACGCATTTGAGGCATTTGTCAAGGTCTGCTGCCTGTAATTCCTGTGGGGTCAGCGACAACTTCATTCAAACTCCCAGTCATGTGAGGTTGATATTGCTCAGGTACATTACTTTAAGGGGTTACTATTCATATGGACACGATGTTCGATGCCTGAAGATCATGGCAGAGTTCACGTTTTGATAATGTTTTTTCTGTCTGGAACACATATGTTTTTTTTTAAAGTGCAAATTTGTCATCTACCATTCTTTTCATTCAAAGGCTTTTAGTATGTGTCTGACTGCATATCCTGAGTGTATTGTCAGACGTTTCCCTTTTCTACATTGTGCATTACGTGACCTCTACATGGGGGTTGTCTTAATGGGTTTAGTTCCCATTTACACTAGTTTAGAGTTTAAGCCCTTACACAGGGTATGTCTTTATGGGTCGTGTCCCATTTAGATTAGTTTTCACCTCTTTCGACAGGGGTGGGTTATGGAGTGTCAGTCCCATTTTACACGTTATACATTAAATATCCCTACAGAGATTGTGTTATTATGGGTTTCAGTCCCATATACATTGATATTGCTTGTCAATTTATTATTCATCCTTTCTGATTTTTAATTGTTCAGACTCTCTCGAGATGTTGTATTTTTATTTGCATCCTTGAGTTTTGAACTATTTTTTGCATATGTACTTTCTTGTGTATAGTTCCTCCCACGTTGTATTGTTATCTTATTTTTCATTTAAAAGGAGGGGAGATAGTATCCATGTATTTTGTGTGTCGGGGTGTAAGGCTAGTGGTTAGTTCATGTTGTGCTTTGTCTTGCCTCGTTGAATGCCTGTCTGGCCAGTGGGTGTGTTTAGGGGTAGTCATAGGTGGGTTTATGTCATTCTGCTAACATGTTGTTTCTTATGCCATATAATTTTCTGCTATATTTTTGAAATTTATAGAAGGGGAGGATGGGTGATTTCTTATTGTGTATATTTATTTTTTCATCCTTTTCTTTGCATATATTTATCTGCATTTGTGTATTTTAGCATTATTCCTTTTTGTTATGGTTCCTCTTGTTATAACCTCATTCTGGTAACCAGTTTTATGTTTCTGTTATATAAGAAAGGGGGATATGTAGTATCTTGGTCATGTTAATGTACTGTCATTATCTCCCTAGCTGCTCTGCCCAGTGTGAATGTGCTGTGTGCTGCATGGAATGTTGGTGTGATGATGCTGAATGGAATGTTTGGGTGCCTGTGAGGTGAAGTGTGACAGTTGGAGCATGGGCTGAGCAGCAGGCAGGCTGTTCCTGGTAGGGCTGCTTCACAGAAACATAACAGCTTGTAACTAAGACTTAATAAATCTACTGAAACTACATCTTGCCTGCTGGACTTAATTACTACAAATTGAAATTTTAATTTTTTAAGTGTTAATACAGGTGTGTGTATTCATACTTAATAAGTGAAAAATAAACACATATACATTAAATAAACAAAAATAAATTACACCTTAAAAATAATTTAATAAAATACTGAAAATATCCTAGACAAGAGGAAATGTTTCATAAATACATTTTTAAAATGTACATTTAGAACTAACATTGATTTTACATTTATAAAAAAACATTTTACCTTGTCTAGTGCATTTCTGAAATATATTACATTTAAATTATTCAAACATTTTGTGTGATGCATATGTTTTTTTAATTTGATAGTTTACAAAAAATAATTAAACACACCTGTATGAACACATTATGAATTTTGATTAATATCAAATTTTGTGTAAGTGTCCATTATCATGATAGAAGCTTGCACCATATTAGAAGGAAAAAAGTAAATGCAGGTGTGTTTCTTAAAATTCCTTAAACTGCAACATTACATAAATATGCATTACACATTAGGAAAAAATTGCTTGTGACAGAAATTTAAAAATGCACGAGTCCAGAGCAACTGTAAATAGACAATTCAAAAGAAAACAAGTAAAAAGAAGCTTACCTTTGATTATGGTGATGATGGAGTTGATTTGCTTTGTGCTCAAGTAGCAGCAGCAAAGGAAGGACTTGGGTGATGGGGTTCGTGATGGAAAGGAAAGTGGAAAAAATAAAAAAAGCTGCATTTGTACCTTATATTTCTTCGAAACTGCCAACTCAGGTGTGGCGATTTACCCGCCACAGTTACGTCGGTGGGAAGGCACATCGTAATTAACACGACGGAAATATTGTCTGAACTCCCTCCGACAGCCGCTTTGCCTATGACGTCGTCGATACGGGAGGAAAACTCTAGCGGAGATGGAGGGACTTGGACAGACTATGGTCCATAGACCTGCCAGCATCTAATTTGAGTGGGCCGACCGGACCGCCTAGTAGGCAGACAGATTAATTGACGGAAAAGTGATGGCAGGACCAGATCCATCAAGATCTAAATCAGGCCCTCAGTCAGAAGCGTAATATGAGAAACTGATCCACATACTACGCTTAGCTGACTTGGGGAGCATCGTGAACATCCTCAACTTGTGCCTACTTCCTGGTCTAGCACACCCATAGATGCTTTGCTGTTTCTTAGCATTTTTTAACCTAAAATATTTATAAATTCATATCTTTTGTCCCCCTGACTAGAGCTTAATCATTTTGTGTTATTTTTCTTAATAAAATAGTTTTCATTTTTAGAAAGTGTTTGTGTGATTTTCATTGTATTATGTTTTGACATTTTAACTGTTTTAGTAGTGCTAAATATCTTGCTTATTTTCCTTAAATTAAGCTTGTCAGCTCTATGCGATGGGTACCAGAGGTACGGCCCAATTTCATATTGGTCTGACAAGATCTTGGACTTATCATTGGTAAGGACTCACATCCTCCCCAACTCATAAACCAATTGATTAGAGCAGCTCATCAATGCTCTCCAATTAGTGCATTCTACATATCTTGTTCCTCAATGTGTCTCCTGTATCACCCTCTTCAGCTGAGTCCCTCTTTCTACCTCATCTGACCACCTCACCAGTCACTTTGTCTTGTGTATGTCTCAAACTCTCTAGCTAACACCCTCTCTCTTACTCATCCTTCTTTTCACCCCTCAGTGTGCCCCTGTATGGCTCCATCTATCTTTAAATCATCCTTCTGTTTCACCCATAGGAGTGTCCCTGTATGCATCCCGCTCTCTCTAGCTCATTCCCTTTTGATCCCTCCGTGTGCCCCTGTACCTCTCCTCCTCTGATGCTAGCTCATCCTCCTATTTCACCCCTCAGTGTGCCCCTGTATGTCTACTGCTCTCTCTCTCTCTGTCTCTCTCTCTCTCGCTCTCTCATTAGCTCATCCTCCTAATTCAACTCTTGGCGCCCATCTGTCTTATTCCCCCTCTCTCTAGTTCATCCTCTTATTTCACTCTTCAGTGCGCCCTTTATATCTCGCTTTCCCTAGCTCATCTCCTATCTCTAGCTCATACTTCTGTGTCACCCTAGGTGTGCCCTATATGTCTGAGTCTAGCTTATCTCCTCTCTGTACCTCATATTTATATCTCGCTCGATATTGTACCCTTTGCATGTCTCACTCTCATAGCTCCCACTCTCTCTCTCCAACTCATCCTTCTATCTCATCCCTCAGAATGCCCTCTGCATGTCTTGTTCTCGCTGTATCTTCCCTTCTCTGTAGTTCATCCTGCTATGTCATCCCTAAAGTGTACTTATGTCTCAATCTCTTTAGCACACCCCTACCTCTAGCTCATTTTTTTCTCGTTTGCCATTGCTCCTCTTGTATGTTTCTCTCTCTCTCTCTTGCGCGCTCTCTCCCTCTCTCTCTACATCACCTTCTCTCTAACTCAACCTCCTATCTCACCAAGGAGTTTCCCCTGTGTGTTTCACTCTCCCTAGCTCACCCTCACTCTACTAAGCAAGAAGTGGCATGGGGTTGCCAGGTAAACGCAGCCACGTAATCCCACGGCAATTCCCAAACACCTCGCAAACTTTGTCTCTGTGCTGGGCCCTCTTAGGTGTAAGAGGTTTCTGACTCAGTCAAGGAGAACCGGTCCATAGTATGCGCACAACGTGACACTCACTCCTGTCCCACTTCCATCACCCGTCCGCCCTTCCTGTGCCCAAGAACCACTACAAGAGTAAAAGTATCCTACATGGATATATATATGATTATTCAGGGCATCAAGGCATCACACAGTAGCGACATCCACATGTAAAAGGCAGTAAGGAACTTAGACTCGACATTACACTAAAACTTTATCCGGACCGTACATTTGAACTTGGCCATCTCGGCCCCCCCAAGGACCCACTCTGCTGCGCACATTGTGCCAGCAGGCCCCAATGCGCTACAGCAAACAATTGCACTACTTGAAATCCAGGGCACCGCTTATCGCACCGGCCCACAGGGGCACCTGAACAAAGGCAGCCTCCCCAAGATTCTACTCAGTCCATACGTTGCGGGTTAGGGCAGAAGAGTCGAGGACCACCAGCAGGTCAGTCCCCCTCCCCACCTACCCTGCGCACACTTCAATCCTACCCCCTCCTGTGGTCCATCCAGTCGCTGAACCTCCCTTGTTGTGCATGCCCGTTTGTTGTTAACTGTCAGCGCTCCGCCAGCACTCTATCTTGCTCTTCTGTCGGGTGGGTGGGTGGTTGACGATGCTCCTGCAGCTTCCCTGGGGTCCAAGAGGACAAGAGGACGAGACCCCTGGGAAGCTGCCTTAAATAACCTCCTAAGTTTCGGTTCTGTTTCCTCCGCACTCCCCAGTGACATCACTTGCCCCCTCCTCCTCCAGCCCCTCTTCTCGGCCCCAGAGGAGGCTCGGTCCCGTGGCGCTACTAAGGGCGCCCCTCCCCTAGGCACGGGGGGCTCTTGTTCATTCCAGTTTTGTAGGATTTACAGATAAAATAAACTGGCATACAGTGACGCTAAGCTGACATTTTCTAATGGCTGGTAAAATTAATATTCTCAGTGGAACCATGGGTTCCCTTACCCGTGCCACGACATTCAACAAGTCATGATATTTTTGCAAAGAGCAGTTTGCATGCTGGGACTTGTAGTGCCATCGTGGAAATGGGGCAAGTGAAACTACAAGTCAGTGCAGGCTTAGTGCTGTGACTGAAAAAAGCATGCTTGTGCTTGTCGTGAGACAGATTCCACACACACACGCGGACCCTATTTATTACAAGATGCACTTTTGGAGAACTTTGTTTCAAAAAGAATCTTTAATAGACCTTTTTTTACCAAATACTTGACCTAGATTTCAGATCCTCGCAGGTGTAAGATTGCTGCTATTGGGGGTGGACTAAAAGCAAGGAAGGGGATATTCTCCAGGTAATTGTGCACTTGCCTAGGGTTATCAGCTGACCCCATGTCACCAGGACACCACTCCACGTATTCAGACCTGATTTTATAATTGAGAAATTATTGCATTCTGGGAATTGTAATGGTGGTTCAGTGTCACTGTCCTAACTGGACAGACACATTTAGATGATTATTTGTGAAAGTAAAAAAATCTTGTCCCGGTGACTTGGAGTTCCTTGGAACCCCTAAACATAGCTATCAACTACGCCCATGTCGCCAGGAATACTTTCAGCTAGTTCTGATTCTCCAGGCCATAAGACTAAGCAAGGCCCAGCTATAGTTCCATGTTTACTGTTACTATTATGTGCATGGGCCTGCATGCCCCATTCTGCTTTGTGTTGTTTTCTTTTTTTTTTTTAAAACAGGACTGCCTGAAAGTCCACCGCCTATCATGCTACTGGTTAATTGCTATGTGAAGGAAGATGTTTGGCGCTCCAGGCAAAATAGCATTTTGCCACATAAGTGCTCCCCGCCAATATGAAAAAACGGTTTCTTTCTGGTCCTTTCTAGTTATGCATCCTAAGGTCATTTTCAACCACTGCACTTTTCTCCTCCTCCCTCGCTAGTCCTCCCTATCTCATTTTCTAGCCTTCTTCCTCTGCTTTATTTACTTTGGGGCATATTATCAAGAACGGCGTTAAAAATTATCGCCGCTTTAGCGGCAGAAAACTACCGCTAAGCGGCGATAATGAGACTTGATAATATGCCCTGGAGAATTCTAATAGAAGCCCATGTTCTGGTGTGAACATGGGCTTCTATTGAAATTCTCCAGGCATATTATCAAGCCCATTATCGCCGCTTTAGCGGCAGTTTTCTGCCGCTAAACCGGCGATAATTTTAACGCCGTTCTTGATAATATGCCCCTAAAGGCATATTAACAACGGCCAGCGATAATTATCGCTGGCCGTGCTCAGCGTGAGGAATCCTATCGCCGAGCTATCGCTGGAAATTATCGCCATGCTAGCGCTGTATTAACAACGCTTAGCGCAAGGCGATAATTTTCCAGTGATAGTGATGTTTTCCATGGAACATCGCTGGTTTTCCAGCGATGTCCCATGGAAAACGGCGTATACTTGGCGATAGGGCCTGTGGTCTTAGCCACACAATCCACCCCCCATGTTAGGTATGCCTTAGTCAGGAATTTAGCAGACGTTAAATTCCTGCGTTAAGGCATACTTAACGCAATTTAAAAATATCGCTAACCCACGTTGCTAATATGGCGATACCTGGGTTAGCGATATTTCCCCCTGTTGTTTTCACAGGCACGCCCCTTTGCATCTCATTAGCGATGCGATGGGAGGCGTGCAGAAAACGGACGCTAAGTCAGGAATCACGCGCTAGCGTGTCCTTGTTAATTCGGCGATAAAATTATCGGCGCTTTTCGTCCGAAAACAGACGCTAAAGCGGCGATAATTCATTAACGCCGCCTTGTTAATATGCCCCTTAGTTTTTATTTTCTAGTTCCCTACTTTTTTATTTGTACATCCCTCATGCACTCTTTCCCCTCGCCTCCTTTTCTTTTCTTAGTCCTTTCCTTCATCTGACCCGTTCCTCTACCCTCTTCAGGTAGCAGTAGAAACAGAACAAATATTGCCACAACCATTTTTACTATATCAAATTTAAAACGTCTACCTGTATGTTTTTGGGGGAAATTATTTATGCCAAAAGAACCAAAATACGTTAATACTATTTGTAAAAAACTTTTCAAAACATTTTATTTTTAATTGTCGGATTCAGTCATGGGTCAAAAAATAACCCTCCGAAGAACCTCATTCCAAAAATATAATTTAGCTGAATATTATTCAAAAATAATGTGTTTAATATAATTTTTGTCAGGCGAATTAATACCTCACAACTGCAGACCAAAGCACACAAACTGATAGGCACCCATACACACAGTTCTACATGCACCTGTGAACACAAACCACCGGGCCTTGCAAACAGACCACCAGACATACAGTTACCCACCTGTACAACCAGCACACAGATGTTGCACAGGCAGTCCCATAGACCTTCTGACAGAAGCAGACACATAGGGGTGAGGCGGACAGGCAGAGGCATGGCAAGATCAATGCTTAATTATTGGGGCAGTTTAGGCAATATGTCCAGTTACTATTTAGTAGTGGTCAATGCCCATTCAGTGAATTGGCCTCCGTTTCTGGCAACCACTTTTGCTTTCTAAGGGGAGACTTTAGTTACCATGCCCATCAAATCCTTGTCCTCTTTGGAATGATCATAAATAAGCGCTAATGCAGCGAAATCTGCATGTCCATTCCATCGCTGGCCTCTCTGCATCATATGTGTATTTCTTTATAAGTTACCTGTAACACTACGATTCAGTATTTGCACCCGCGGGTAGCATGTTACGTTTGAGTTTGCCAGCTCAAATAACAAGTTCACAGCTCTGGGTTACCTTTTACAAATCTTTGTTACCAAATCTGCACTGGTTGAAACTCTGCCTCATTTTAAATGCTAATTAATCGTGCCCCAGGGCTTCCTTCAGTATTAATTTCTCTGTTGCTCTCTTCAAGTATTCTTCATAGATACAAGTGTGTCAGTTCAACTGGGACAAAGGAAGCAATTCAGAACCCAGAGAATGCACTGATTTGGTAAACAAAAATGGAGAACTGGAAAGAGGGTATTTAATGTATTTGGAGAGGTCTGGTAACCATGGTAACCATAGATATCCAGTGCAGTCTGCACAGGGCCGGCTCTAGGGCAGTGTAACCGGTGCCCCCGCACCGGGTGCTGACTTTGCATGGAGTCGCCTGTTTGCTAGTTTATATTGTGTTTAAAAGCACCCGCTGCAGCGTTCCTGACCTCCAGCAATTTTCAGCCAACAATAAAAATGTCAAGCCTACTCTGGTGATTGATGTTCTTCCTGGAGAGAGAACGAAGTTTTGTCTAGTGGAAGTTTTGACTGGGCGATGTTTTGATTCATCATAAGGTAGTGCAGAGGGTTAATATGCCTGCTGCAAAGATTGTGTACCATGCAAATCACGAAGTGAACATAAGGTAAATAGGTCAGGGGTTACTGCTTTCCTCAGAGACTTCCTTATGTTGCTTGCAGTTTATAAGTTAAAATACTAATAATAAACAGTGAGCTATTAACTGTCATCAAAGAACTGAAATGCAGACTTCAAGTATAGATTAGAGCGCATTGATTTTTCCCCCAGACTTTCAATATCCTAATGTTGTACAAAGTGTTGATTTGGGTAGAAATCAATTCCAATTATTAAAGATAATCCCCAACCATGGTCTTACGTTTTAAATTCTGAGTTTGTGTTTCTCCAGACCAAGCCCCCTAAACTATACTGCCTACCAGTAGGGATGACATATAAATCCTACCACTCTGTCTTATGTAACGTTTCCTATACATTGATATACACACATATAATTGAGTAATGTGTGTGCAATGTAAAGTGCTCTGACACCCTTCACTTTTATGAGTGGCACTATAAAACTAATTAAATGCATCTGAGTGAGAGTGGTTATGGAGACTGTTAAGCGGTGGTGGTAGTGCAAGAATCCGTTGCGCCGGTGGTCATTGGGGGGCGCCAAAAACATTGTCACACTGGACGCCACCAGTGCTAAAGCCGGCCCTGTCTGCATGTGTTGCTGTGCCGAGTTTAATTTTGTACACTAAGCATACATGTAGAACTTACAAAGTTGAACATTTTACGTAACCAAAAATAACAACAAAAGTATTGGATTAATCAGTAACCTTGGGTCATGGAGTAGCGTGCTACTAACTGTAAAGCACGTCAAAGCCTCCTCCGCAGGGCCGGACTGGTCGTAGCGGGCATCAGGCATTTCCCTGGGAGACTGGAAGGGTGGGGGCCGATTTTGCAGCAGTGGGGGCCGTTTTTGTTACTGTGGGCCGGTTTTGCAACAGTGCTGCTGTATTGGCCCCCCAATAACAAAAGCAACAGGGGGGCTGGACCGTCAAAATTGCCAGGGCTGCTTTGGGTTCCCAGTCCGGCCCTGCTCCTCAGGGGTAGAAAGCGCTATATATGTGCAATTACAATTACTTAATGTTGTTTGTGTAGCAACCAGAAACATACGCTGAGAGTGTGTTATTTTAGTCTTCCTGCTTTGAAACTTTATCTAGTGTCCACATTTTACTGGAGAATTAAAGCTGAGTCTCAGGTAATACATCATCTCAATTGACCAATAAGAAAGAGCTGTTGAACACGTTGAAACTTTTGCCACACTCTGTGTGTTAATACTGAAAGTGAAAAGCATATCGGCTGTTCCAACTAATGCTGGACTTCAATGGTGTGTGTTAGGGTAGCATTTCTTTCTACCACATCTACCAATGGAAATAGCAGATGTCACAGTTGTGTTATGAAAGAACTAAGCACAAGCATGAAAAGTAGGCAATAACACATACTGCACCCCAGCCACTCTGATTCTTACATTTCTAAAAGGTCTTAGCATCAATTAATGTGTTAAGTGAGCTTTACAAAAGCCAAACAAACAAGAATTGGGAATGTAAGCCTTTTAACTTTGTCGATGCTTGTTTTTGTCATGGTTTTTGTACAACTTTATTTTTGGATGAGGTGCCAGGCCCTCGCATACATAAATAAAAGTGGTTAATAGCAGGCTTGTGATTAGGTTTCGCCTGCACATCGCTTGCGCTGTGTTTGTGAAATCTATTGTTTTAGTATAAACTTAAAAGGGGCTTACCCCTCTCTTTCCTGGCTTTTCATTGGTTCCTGTGCTTGCCACGTAATTTTCCTCTATTTCTATTGGCTGTAGCATATTTTCCTGCATTTACCAATGCTTATTCCTCATCTGCTTCTCTCATCAGTTTCCCTAACCAAAATACTGTAAACATGCGCTTTTGGTGGAACTATTTTTTCATAAAGTTCTGCCTCTTTCTGCTTACCACCCAGAGAGATTAAGTGATTTGCCCAGAATCACAGGATGTTGAGCCACGGAGACTAGCGCTCAAGTCAGCAGCGCTGGCCACTGAGCCACATTGTAAAGATCCTCCAGAGGCAAATGATGTTGTAGAAATAGTATTTTATTCAGATAGGACTTAACAGTTAACACCCCAGCCTGCTAACATCACCTACAGCTAAGCTAAAGTAAAACAGTCAGTAAATCAAATACATACATTCCATGGTGAAGCTTGGTACTTGCAGGATTCTGATAGGATGATGTCATATTACAATGTTAAAGAGGAATAGCACAGAAACACATTACAATGGCAAAATGTAACTTACAAAATCTTAGGAGGAGAATACCACACATCTCCCTTCCTATAACAATAAAACCAAAAAAATAAAATAAAAGTCATAGAGAAACATCTCTAATTCTGTGCAAAATCATCCAAATATTTAGGTTTGACACTTGGCCTTGTACTCTTTTCTCGCTCCACCACATCCCTACAACCTTTCTGTTTTAGAACATCTCTTTTGCAAAAACATCAGAAGGAGAAAAAAAAGTTTAGCAACCCTGTTTAAATTCCAGACCCTATGATCTTCAGTTCCAATGGCATTTTTGAATACTTTAATTACTTTGATAGGTTGTAGAAACTTAGATCCCGCAAGGACATGACCCTTACGAGGATTGCGAATTCTAACTAAGTCACCAACCTTCACCACCGTTTTTTTACAGCTTTCCTTGGGTCAAAACTTTCTTTGTTCATGTACATTTTCCTAACTTCTTTTTCAATACATTCCTTGTCACCTTACTCAAACATGGAATTAGTAGATTGACTAGATATCCAGGAAGGGCATAACATTGTGGAAGGTTTTCGTTTTCGAAATAGCTCAAAAGGAGTCCTCCCTGTTGTTGAATGAGGAGTCAATCTATAGCTTTTAACCTTGTTTTGAACTTCAGAATACCAACACCTGTGATTAGACAAAGCTCTTTGAATGGTCTCTTTGAGCACCCGATTAAATCTCTCAACTATTCCATTTGTCTCTGGATGATAGAGAGAGGACCTTTTGTGTACAATACCCCTTTCATCCAAGAATTTCATAATTTCTTTTGAGGTGAATTGGACACCATTATCAGAAAGTAGTTTTGATGGAAGACCTTCTCTTTCAAAAACATTATTAAGAAAAGTTATGATATTTTTGTCTCTACTGAGTTAGTAATCATAACCTCAGGCCACCTAGAGCACAACGACATACTTATCCACACTAGTGTGCTTTATGGGACCTATAATATCAATGACCACCTCATCCCAAGCTTCCTTAGGAAGTAACCTCAAGGTCATTGGTTGAACATGAGCTTTCAAAATTTTGTCACATCTACTGCATTCACCGCATTCTCGAACAACCCTCTCAACCATTGTGTCCATCCCAGGCCACCAATAAGTTTGTCTAAGAATCTCTTTAGTTTTGGAGATTCCAGGATGCTCATCGTGAGCAAAATCTAACAGTTGTGACCTTAAAGAGGTTGGGGGAATCAATATTGTACCTCTCAACAAAATACCATTTTGACAAGATAGCTCCTCTCTTACTCGAAAGAAACCACTGAGATCCTCATGTACTTTTGCATGTTTGTCCCAATTCCCTGCAATTCCATTAAGTACAGATTGTAGTAAATCATCTTTAGCAAGTTCATCTTCCCACACAGTTTTTTTGATTACACTCTCATTGACTAGGCACACAGCGTACTCATCAAACTCATCGCTTTCATCTTCAACCGCTCCATTCTTGGAAATATTTATATCCACTAAGCGAGAGCAGCAATCAGCCAAATCATTTTTTGACCCAGGAACATACACAACAGAAAAATCAAACTCTTGAAGGGCCACAACCCATTTCCTTATCCTAGAGGAAATATTGTCTAGACCCTTTTTTTTTAAAGATCTCTCTCAACGGTTTGTGGTCAGTTTTGACAGTGAATTTGCATCCCCACAAAAATTTTCGTAGTTTTCTTATCGCCCAGAAGATGCCTAAAGCTTCCTTTTCCACCACGGAATAATTGAGTTCAGATCCCCTTAGAGTCCTAGATAAAAAATAGTATGGTTCTTTCTACTCCTTGGTTATTTTGTTGCATGACAGCACCTAAACCTGCTGAACTGGCATCAGTCATGATGACAATGTCATGACCTGGTTCAAAACTGCTTAAACAAGAAGCTTTGGATAACATCTGTTTAACCAAAACAAATTATTTTTCACATTCAGCATTCCAATCAAAATGTGCCCCCTTTTAAGGAGAAGTCTCATGTTTTGTGTTCTGTGAGCAAAATTGGGTATGAATTTCGCATAATATTCTGTCATTCCCAAAAACTTAACAACGTGATCTTTACTACCAGGACTTGCCATATTGTGAATTGTGTCGACTAGCTCCTTCTTGGGTTCTATGCCAGAAGCAGATACTCTATGTCCCAAATAATCAATTTCAGTAAGACTAAATTTGCACTTTTTGCTTTCAAAGTAAGACTATTGGCTTCCAAGACTTTTAGAACTTCTCTCACCCTATTGTCATGTTCTTCTTTGTTACGACCAAAGACCAGTATGTCATCTTGATAAATTTTTATCCCTCTGACATTAACAAGGATGCGTTCCATCATCCTTTGAAATACAGCAGCAGCAGCAGATATCAACCCAAAAGGCATTCTGAGAAACTTAAATGTCCCGAATGGAGTGATAAATGCTGTTAAATCTTGAGAGTCTGAATGTACCTTCACTTGGTGGTACGCTGAAGCCAAATCCAAAGAAGAGAAGAACTTGGCTCCCTCTAAAAGAGACAACATCTCTGAGATGTTGGGAAGGGGATAATGATCAACAACCACACACCTGTTTAGTTCTCTCAAATGAGGAAAAGGTTTCTGTTACAGTTAAATGAAAGATACGTAGTCCGGAGATGTAGTTCAGGATCACAGCTTTATTCTTCAGATAAGATCCATATTAAGTCTCATGCTAGGCCTCATACAATGCCCCACCAGGAGCAGCCTCCTGCCGCTCAGCCCTTCCACACCAACTGATTCCTTCTTCCACTCAAACACTCTCAACATTCTGATGACATCACATAGACTGAGCAGCAAGGCAAAGGGCAACAATAAAGAGGATGCATTAATCACTTGCTAGATTACAACACATCCCCCCTCATTAAAATTGTAAAAATACCAGCATGCAAGATCATAGTACATACATGCAAGATCATAATACCAGCATGCAAGATGAAAGTACATACATGCAAGATCATAGTACATACATGCAAGATCATAGTACATACATGCAAGATCATAGTACATACATGCAATTTGACTAACAATAAATAAATGTGCGGAGGTGGACATACACACATACGAATAGTCAAGAGCTTCAAGAATAACATCAAACTTAAAAAACATCGTCAAACACCACATCCCCATCCCATCTAGAAAAGACGAGAGAAACACAAAAGCGTTGTATTCTTCAAATCACATGCCTAAACTCCAAGGCGTAACACTCTAAGGGTAATTTTACAACCCCTAAACACAGGGTACTACATAAACCCCAACCAAAAACAACGGTAAATCCAGAGAAGCTTGAGTCTTCTCATATTCCCAAACAGTGAGAAACCATATACTCTCATATCAACCACAGGGGTAAAGACACAAATTGCCTACAGGGTGACGAACCTATGTCAACCCACAACCAAGAACAGCGGCAGGACTAGGGACAACCCTCTACTGCACACCCTCGCAGGACTAGGGACACCACAGAACTCCCCCTACTGCACACACACAACTGCGCTGCGTACACTTGCAGGACAATTGCTTACAGGGTGATGTACCTATGTCAACCCACAACCAAGAACAGCGGCAGGACTAGGGACAACACTCTACTGCACACCCTCGCAGGACTAGGGACACCACAGAACTCCCCCTACTGCACACACACAACTGCGTTGCGTACACTTGCAGGACAAATTGCTTACAGGGTGACGAACCTATGTCAACCCACAACCAAGAACAGCGGCAGGACTAGGGACACCACAGAACTCCCCTACTGCACACACACAACTGCGCTGCATACACTTGCGGGACAAATTGCTTACAGGGTGACGAACCTATGTCAACCCACAACCAAGAACAGCGGCAGGACTAGGGACACCACAGAACTCCCCCTACTGCACACACACAACTGCGCTGCATACACTTGCGGGACACATTGCCTACAGGGTGACGAACCTGTGTCAACCCACAACCAAGAACAGCGGCAGGACTAGGGACACAGACACCACAGGACTCCCCCTACTGCACACACACAACAATATCAGGGCTACAACAACAATCAGGGCTACAACATCAGGTACCAGTGAAAGGTACAATAATCACATAAGACACACATGAAATAAAACCAAAAGAAGTCTAATACTCCGGTGAGCGATCTCTCACCCGAGGTCCTCACCAAAAGTTCCACATAACTGTCCACATCCTAAGCGGTGTAGCACAGCGACTCCATCTTGGTTAGCGCTGCTGGGCCTTCAACTAGCTGATGTGCCAAAATGTCGAGCGAGGTTTACAATCGCTAGCGTTCCCATTAACTAAGAAAAAAAAAAATTCAATTAACTTTATTGTACCGTGGTTGGCAGAAAACCCTCGTAAGCAGTGCAGGAAACATCATACAGGGTCCAACTAAAAGATGGCGGCACGTCTGTGACGCCGAGCCGGATGGCTCACGGCACGTCCTTACAGCAGAGCGTCCTTGGCAGCACAGGAGATTGGAACCGAAGGTGCCACGGACGAGAATCGCGTCAACATGGGTTGCACGCGCGCACAAGCTTCGCTCTTGGTAACTGCCACAAGCAATCCAAACGATGCGGTAAGGGGCACTTATTTTCGACAATATTTGTCCGGGGCTAAATTTGACGGTCCGGTGATATCGGGGCCAAGTGCAAATCAACTAAACACCAACCCAGTTAACTCCGGGGCTCGACATATGCCCCCGATCACCACACCATGCAGGGGATAGGTCTAAGCAACAGATGCCACAGACACAGAGGGTTCAGAGACATCACCATCCACCGTATTATCAAAACAGCAACAGTTCAGGAAGGATGTCAGTTTCCTCAGCATATTTCATAACCTTGTAAATTGTGTTTAAATTTAGGCGGGCAGCAGGAACAAACACAAGTCCAAAAGTATAGTACACTCTAGTACAGGCAACACAACGCAGGTTACAGTAGGTTACAGCAGGCCAATGTAGGGAAAAATGAAGCAAAATTCTTCCAAGGCAGCAGGCAGGCAAACAGAAACTGGCAGGCTTAAGTTGTGGGCGACCGATGACAGGGTCACTGGTGGGGCATTAGGGGTGCAGGGGTGCCAGGTTTCTTCAAATCCACGGGTTGTAATTTCACTTACTTGAGGTTCCTTTAGTTTCTTCAGTTTTAAAAATCCATTTTCCATTGAAATAGCACGCAGGTTCTTTAAAATCGTCGCCAGTGTTACAGTTAAATGAAAGATACGTAGTCCGGAGATGTAGTTCAGGATCACAGCTTTATTCTTCAGATAAGATCCATATTAAGTCTCATGCTAGGCCTCATACAATGCCCCACCAGGAGCAGCCTCCTGCCGCTCAGCCCTTCCACACCAACTGATTCCTTCTTCCACTCAAACACTCTCAACATTCTGATGACATCACATAGACTGAGCAGCAAGGCAAAGGGCAACAATAAAGAGGATGCATTAATCACTTGCTAGATTACAACAGTTTCTTCAAAGGTTGGCTGTCTAGTTGACATCAAACAGGAAACAGGAAGTGAGGCACGTCTTACTCTGCACGTCTTACTCTACACGTCTTACTCTGCAGCCAAACTCTGCGTGATGAGAACTATGAAACCAACGCGCGTGGAGGAATGTGAGCCACAGGAGCAGCACGCGTAGAGGAACCTTTTTAAAGGTAAGCAGAAGCGGAAAACATGACGGCGGCAAAGTGTCACTTCACACTTAACCGCGTGAGCATGCAGAGGTACAACCAAGCCAAATTAGAGTAGACAGCAAGATGTAGAGCGCAGAACTTTCAAGAAAGCACTGAAAGCCAGAATGAAAGTCACGGTCCAAATTTAAGTGATCTTCAGTGCTTTTTAAAGGACTATAACAGTCACAGTCCAAATAGATGAGATACACCAACCACATCAACGTTGAATTAAAAGGGTTTCATCTTGAACAGTTTAGGGCATAAAACGTTGAGATAAAAATACATAAGCTGTATATAGTACCGTTCAGTGAAGGACGAACAAAAGATGAGACAGCAAACTTAATTACTGACTAGAGTAAAGGCTGAAACGGTTTTAAAGAAAGTCATACACATATAAAAATGTGTGAAATACGATACCAAGGATTCCAAGGGATCATAGGTTCTGATTTTCTTATTATTATTCCGGTTTTCTTCTTGTTATTATTTTTTAGAAGAAGAAGAAGTAAATGTCCACTTTTCTTGTGAGGTGGTAGCGTTGAGGTGTAGAATAAAAGTCCAAAGTGGGTAGTTTCAGCTCGTCGCCATTGTAAAGATCCTCCAGAGGCAAATGATGTTGTAGAAATAGTATTTTATTCAGATAGGACTTAACACCCCAGCCTGCTAACATCACCTACAGCTAAGCTAAAGTAAATCAAATACATACATTCCATGGTGAAGCTTGGTACTAGCAGGATTCTGATAGGATGATGTCATATTACAATGTTAAAGAGGAATAGCACAGAAACACATTACAATGGCAAAATGTAACTTACAAAATCTTAGAAGGAGAATACCACACACATCCTCTCCACTCCCGTGACCCTTGTCAGGGAGCTTGAAAAAACAGCTTATTATTCATCACAGGCGAAACCGATGCATTACCAATGCTTGTTAAATGTTTTTCACTGTCCACCATTTAATAGCTAAACTATATCTTATAATGTTTAAAAGGTACATTAGTTATATTGGTTTTACAAAGACCCATGATTTTAATGTTTGTTTCCATTTCTGTGTAGGATGATGCCTAGTATATTTGTTGCTTCTGTATAAGCTCACTCAACAAGAGGCTGCTTCAAAGCAGTGCTTAATTTGAGCCGGGGCATTCTGGTGCTAAGACCGGCACTTAATTGCTTTCCAGGCTCGGCACCCGGCACCTAATTGTCAACACCATACCTAGAACAGTCTACCACATGGTGGCGCTGCTCATCTAATTTAGAGATGAGCAGAACCACGGTTTTTTTGGAATACAATATACATTAAAATTGCAAATACCTGCCTCCCCAGCCATTTTAGCTTTAGCGACCCGGAATAATCTGAACTGTCGCATTTACATGCGAGAGAGATGGTTAGAAGTTGTTTTGGCAGAGATGACAAGGGCGATGGGTGGTGCAAGCTGCAGTGGCCTCCCGGTCAGAGCCCTGGCACTTAATATTTTACAAATTAAGCACTGCTTCAAAGCACGAATAAAAATAGAACACAATCACAAACCTCTGAGATCCCTTGATGGAAATCTGCCCTCCTGCCCCATAGCAGAGTTTAATGTATCACAAATAAACGTCTTTGGCTTAACATGTGATCACGGATATAAATTATGTGATCAAAAGCGTTCAGGGACATAATCTTGTTACATTACTGTTTATAGCCATGAATATGTTTCATTACACGACGAGCACCATTGAATATTAATAAACGCACTTTTGTTCTTGTTCTTTAATGTTGGTTCATACATTGCTTCTAGCAGTTGCTATTGCTTGCAGCGACCTACCAAAAACTCAAAGGCACGAATATGTGGTTAGTATGTGACTAGGTATCCTGTATCCTATATACATATTTACATGAAGGAAGAGAACCATAGATATGTGCAGACATCACTGCCTGTGACTGAGCAAATATTTGTAAACTGTCCCTAGGATAATTGCCCACATATTTTCATGGTTTGTTCCCTTATTTCTGGGCTCAAAGGAGTCGTGCGGTGTTTGGCTGAACCTACGCAAAATTACTAGTGGAGTCTTGTCTTCTGATTCTTCTAGACCTTTCTGCAGCTTTTGACACTGTTAATCACAACACTCTCCTCAACACTCATCAACAGAGAATGGGTTTGGAAGGCACAGTGCTTAAATGGTTTGCCTCATTCCTCTCGGACAGATCCCAAATGATCAAAATAGCGAACAGTCTTTCGTCTTCATTGGCGGTAGGTCAAGGCGTCCCTCAAGGTTCTATCCTTGCACCCACTTTGTTCAATCTCTATTTGGAACCATTGGGAAATCTCCTAAGTAAATCTGGGATCCGTTATCATCTCTATGCGATGACACTCAAATCTACCTTCACACGATATCTCAATCCTCAACCCTATTCTCAACTCTATCCAAAACTGGTTGTTAGCTCATCAACTCATTCTAAATCCGTCCAAAACTGAATTCCTCCTCCTCTCTACCTCACTCTCTCCTCCTCCTGTTCAATCTTGGATGGATCAGTTGAATTTACTCAACACTAAACCAATTGTTGTCGACAGCGCAAAATCCCTGGGTGTCATACTTGACAAAAGGCTCAATCTACTCTCCCACATCAATTCCATAGCAAAGAATGCACGATACCAACTGCGCCTTCTCTGGGGGATTCGTCGTTTCTTTCTGGAGCAAGACCTAAAAACCTTGGTCCAATCTCTGGTTCTCTCTAGATTGGACTATTGCAATTCTCTTCTTGCTGGCCTCCCCAAATCCCACCTTTCCCCTCTTACATCCGTTCTCCATTCAGCGGCTCGTTTTATATTTGGGGCCAAAAGAAGTGACCACATCACACCCATTTTGTCTTCTCTTCGATGGCTTCCCATCGAGGCAAGATCAATCTACAAGACTGCCTGTATCACCCACAAAGCCTTGCACACTTCCTCCCCTCAATACCTGGTGAATAAACTGAAAATCTCTGGAGGCTCTAGACCGTCTCGTAATGTGGAAAATGTACTGCTTGAGCCACCCACCTTCAAAAGGGAAAGATCGATGGTGCAATTCTTCTCAGACAATGCAGTGAGAATCTGAAACTAGCTTCCTCCACTACTCCGTACCACCACCTCTACCCGGACCTTCAAAACTGACCTCAAATCACTTCTCTTCCAAAGACACTTCCAGAACTAATACACCCCTTTTCATTTCCCTCAAGGAAGCTCTTTCATTATTGTAAATTTGTAATCTTTGCCTGTACAATCTTCATCCTAGTGTGTTTTTTGTATTTTTGAGTGACTGCCATCTATTATTTTATTTTACCTGTTCTTGTTTCTCGTGTAAATTTGTAATATTCTCCTCATGTAACGTACTTGGTTCTATTGTGAAGCGCTCTGACACCTTTGGGTAAAGTCCGCGCTATATAAAAATGCATTGAATAAAAAAAAAAAAAATAGTGGTTTATGAGTGCATCCAGGGTGCGTGGTGTGGTCATCCTAGTTCATTTCTATTCGGATTCTGGCGTGGTGCCGGTCATGTGACCTGGCTTGGCCCCACCCATCACTCGTGAACGTGGCTCTCGCAATCTCAGACGTAACCAGCCTGGTGTGTCGTGTCCCGCGTGAAGCCGTCCTGCAGCAGCAGCAGGTTATAGGGACGTGAACTCGGGAGAGCAGAATACAGGCACGGGCTCGTGACCCAGTGACTGCCCTATAAGGTGTGCGTGTACATACATGTCTATCACTTGAAGACGTCTGTTGAAAAACAGGGGGCATGCGAAACACTTTAGGTTTTTATCCTAGTGTTTTCGCACATCTGGAATTACAAACACTTGTGGATGCCTCACAACCAAAGGGTTATGGATTGAAGGCTCATATGAAAATAAATGTAAACATAAATCTATGTGCGTGGTTACATATATAGGCATGTAGACATGTATGATGTGTGTATAAATAAATATATTATGTACTTTTGTGGTGTGTGTATATATTGATGTAGATGTTTAGGCATATGTGTGTGTGCGTGTATAGACAGCCCAGTGTCAACTAAACGCTGCTGTTGGCCCGAGGTGTTTGCAGCACTTCTAACCGCTGATTTGCTGCGTTTTACACTCCAGTGTACACAATTCAATGACAGTGTAATAGCACAATCATGTCACTGTGCCATCAGGAGCGTGGGGGTGACCGGCTTCTCCCTGTCCAGGAGCCCATGATGTCAGAAGGGTATGTGGTCTTGTGCAGGGTTGGATTGGGATTAAAAATCGGCCCGGGTACGCTAAAAAAAAGTGGCCCACTTTTGCATATTGCCTTTCCGCAAAACACTGCTTTGGCGAAATTTTATAAAACAAGCATTGGCATAGCCAATAGGTCTCGCCTTTGGGACCTTATAAGTATTTAGGTATGCAGCACAATATCCCTGGTGCAACAACATCAACTGTTGCATGGCTAAACACTTATAAGGTCCCAAAGGCGAGGCCTATTGGCTATGTCCGAGTGAGATTCAAAATGTGATCATTTATATTATGGTGGTGTTAGCATTGTATGGCACATGTAGTATAACATCATACCTTGTGAGTTGTTCGAGGTCTGGTGCAAGTCATGCTATGCTGTGTGGTTCGGTTCTGGACCAGCCCCAAGACTGTGCCAATCCAGGGGGCAGTATAATCGGTCATGTTGGTCACCAATATTATATTGAATGAGATAGGAGAGTGGGGAATTCATGAGGTACAGCTTGGGGGCATTTCATTTGATTGACAATTTCACGTGCTTGTAAATAGTTTGTGTGGCGTTGCAAGCTATGTGGCGTGTATGTGCTGCTTTGGACATTGATGTGTGTTTTATTTTTTGTCTGACGTGTTCTGGCTGTTTGTTACATTTGTACTGCATGTCAGTAGTTCTTTCTAACGCGGTCTGTTACGTGAAAAAACGAGTTCATTTAGCTGTGGCAATCCTAGGTTCCAACGAATGAACACATTAACAGTTCTTTTCCATGAAAGAACAGATTGGTGTCGTCTCTGCTGTCACAGCCGATCAGTCTTTACAGCTGCAGTGGAAAGGGTTCTGGCTTGTGCACTCCTTCATCTTCCGTGGTGACCCAAAGGCTGCGGGGGTGGCCGGCCATCGGACTAATGTTGTGGCTCCGGGGATGACTTTAAGGGAAGCTGCCGTCCGGAAGGCAAGGGGGGAGCCTTGCTCATTTAAATGGCCCAACCTCTGCAGCGGGATTGGAGAGAAGCTTGGACCACCTGCTTCATGGCTGCAATGTGGAGCCTGAGGGGAGGTGATCTCAAGGGCATATCCATATTCAGGGGGCGCAGGAGTGGTGTGGGGCCTAGAGAGAGAGAGAGAGAGAGACAGAGCTAGGAATCTAAGGTAATATGGACTGCAACAGGAAGGGAAGTGGGCTGGTCGAGAAGAGTAACCGGTGGGTGTGCTTCTTGCTGGATGCAATGGTTTTATTGGCCCAGAGTTAAAAACACAGCCGGGTCTCTGTACCTTCTTAATGTTCCATTATATGGCAGCCGATCCTGTTCTCAGTCACGAGCAGCACAGAATTCCTAGGCCCTCCTACCAATGGTCATGGCCGTTAGTCGGTACATCCAACGCATGCTTCATCTGTGTACATTCCTTGTACTCCTGAAAAGTGCACACATGAGGTGCGCGCTTAATACAAAACACCCAGTGCCGCCTGGACATGCCTTGCCCTGTGCTTCTTTGAAGCACTTTCGGCTCGGCTCGGCACAAGCTACACTCTGCTCCTTCAGCCCTTGTTGTGTCCGCTGCCGTTTTCTAACATGCCCTGCTCGGTTATGCTGAATTCTGTTCCATTTGCTGTCAGGCTCCACATGAGACTGTTTATCTGTGCACATGGTGCAGTCAGTTTACCCATGTGCATGATGATCCTTGTTTGTCTGCTGGCGGGGGAAGGCACACACCCATCGGTCTGCATGCACAGATTCCTGCACATGGTGGGTATACACCAGGCCCCTGGTGCACCTTTTTAAAGGTAGGATGGTGGGGCTTGGAGAACCGGGAGCCTGAGTGTCTCACCTTTACATAAAGATGTGCACGGAGTGAGAGCAATACACGCTGTGCGCTGCGAGGGATCCCTTTCAAGAACACCGGCAGAGGGGTATCTGGTTGCACAGAGGAAGCCGCCGTTCAATAGCGCAGGAGGCCATACTGGGAACCGAGTCACTCGCTTACACAGTGTATCACCGAAGGCAGCGGTGAGGAGAAAGGGACAGCAGTGGGCGCTGCGAGGACCCCCAGCTTCTGGGATCAGTGGACACTGAGCACTGCTGGAGAGACAGAATCAGCTGCTAGGGGAGGTGGCGATCTGTGCAGCCTTAAACAGCTCCGGAGCTGGGATTACCGCGGCCACTCGAGTAGCATGCAGCTGTGTGCGTGGACGGCGCCCCAAACACAGCGATTCTCCCCCGTCCGCTGCCACCCTGAAGCAGGCACCTCTCATGCCCGTGTCCAGAGGGAGCAAGCAGACGAAAACAAGCGTGGCCGTGTGGCGGCAAAAGTGAAAGCAGCTGCAGCGTCCCGCGAGTGGTGCGCGCGCGGCGAAAAATAGATGGCGGATGGACTGAGAGCAGAAGAAACAAGCGTGGCGAAGCGCTAATTAGAAACAGATGGCGCCCCTGCTCGTAACCGCGGACATAGGCCGTGGGTGGAAATATTTTCTGGGAAAGGTGGGACATGCACCCACCTTTGCCCAATTGCGTGATATCTTTTTTAGAAAGACGCATGCAAAGACCAATAGAAAAAGACTGGAAAAAAACACACGCACAAGCGTGTGAAAAGTCCAGAGCGATTCCAAGAAGTCGTTTACCTAGAGCAGCGCATGCGCACTGTGCTAGGCTCGACATAAAAAGGGGGGGGGGTAAACAAAATGCACGAATTAGTTTACACTGGTGAAACACACCTGAAAACAAGTGAGGCCACTTTTGCTCACCTCCCTGCCCCCGCTCAATATGCATATATTAATGGGCCGGCCCAGTGAGAGAAAGGGAGTGACACCTCTGCTGTTGATAAAAGGGTGGTAATGGACGCCCATCTGCCTCCAGAAAGGCCACTCAGGCACCCACTGGGCCGCTGGCGGCATCGAACAACGCAGAAACCATCCAAATCGGCACCCGAGGCTGCTCAAAAAAGCAGCCCACAGCTGAAATTCGGATACCGGCTGCCCGCGTTACCAATCCGATGCTGGTCTTGTGACCAGAGTAGTCCAGGGTTGGATTGGGATTAAAAATCGGCCTGGGCACGCAAAAGAAAAGTGGCCCACATTTGCATATTGTCTTTCCACAAAACAGTGCTTCGGCGAAATTTTATTAAAAAAGGGTGGGGGGCGGGGGGAAGAAGAAAAAGCACTGATTATTTTACAGTAGTGAAACACACCTGAAAGTGAGGCCACTTCTGCTAAGCCCCCTGCCCCCAGCTTAATTGGCCTGCCCAGTGAGAGAAAGGGAGTGGCACCTCTGCCCGTTGATAAAAGGGAGGTAATGGACGCCCATCTGCCTCCACAAAGGCCACTCTGGCACCCACTGGGCCGCTAGCGGTACCACCCAAATCGGCCCCCCAGACTGCCCAAAAAAGCAGCCCACAGCTGTAAATGGACACCGGTCCCTCGGGTATTGCCCGAGTGCCCGCGTTACCAATCCGACCCTGGTGTAGTCCATTTGGAACATGGGAACCTGTGTTTTTATCCCACCTCTGTTATTTCAGCAAACACCAACATCGTGTGATTCTGGGCAATTTACAGCTTCATCTCTCGTCCATGGAATGTATGTACATGTCCACGTGCGCACTATATATTACATCTAAAGTGATGTATTGGATGGTAATATTCATCCCCACAACGATCTAAGGAAGCATTCCAATGCGCATGGCCTAATGTAGCGCCTAAATACTCGTTGTAGCGCTTCTGGTGAAATAACTTCAAATAAAAGCTCAAACAGACCCCTCGGTGTTTGCTGTTTAGCGTATTCCTTCGGTGTGCGGACACAGGCAGCAAGTCTGTGCACTTCCGGTGCGGGGCTTTTAAATCGGCCAGGCTTCCAGACGGTGTCAAGTGGGTCCTTGCGCTGTAACTGCTCCGGCACTTGAGCCCAAGTCCTGCCCGCAGCCCTGGGCACCAGGGCTCCTGCCACCTGCATAACATTTCAGTTCGAGACCCTCCCCGGTACCACTGTGCCCGCTGCATCTGCTTCGACTCATTAGCTCTCTCATCAACAAGAATAAGATCTGCTTCTAATTGAGATGAATTGGTGCACTTAGTTTGCGCGGCCCACCTGCTGTGAACTGCGCAGTTAGGCAACTGATAGCAGCAGTGGGAATAACAGGAAGCTACGTCAGAGTTCGGATCGTAGTTCGGTGATTTCCGGGGAGGTCTTTGTTGTCCTCTGAGTGTTATTTGTCTGTACTGGTGACGTCTGCGGGGCGGCAGCCCCAAGGGCAGATGGACGCATGTTTATAGCAAAGAGCAGCCCCTTGACTCCTTCAGGACCATGAAGTTTGCATAGCGCTGACATGGTGGCGTGGAAAAGTTCACTTTCCACTGACATTGAGTTGCAGAAATTCAGCAACCCCTGTGGTATCTGGAATGTTGAAGTTCCGCATCACAAAGCATTGAGGGGGATATTAGCAACAACTTGCGATAATTATCGCAAACCGCGTTTAGCGCGTTTTTTTTTATCGCTAGATTTTAACGCGGAGATAACACGTTATTAGCAACGTTTATCTCCAATGCGATAAAATATCCAGCGATAGCGGCAAAATGCGTGAATATCGCTGGAAACCCAGCGATATTCACGCATTAACGATATGGGGGACTGAGCCTGACAATCCACCTCCCATTGAACAAACAGGTAAGTCATGTTTTTAGCAGGTGTTAAATTCTAGCGATAATCACGCTTAGCGCGAGGTTTTTATTAGCCTCGCGTGCGTTGCTAATAGGGGAAGTTGTGTTAGCGACTGTTTTCAGTCGCTTTTAGTTGGGAACGCCTACCTTGCATGTCATTAGCGATAATTATCACTGGCATGCAAGGCAATAGGGAAACCGGCCGCTATCGCCAGAAAGCTGTCGCTAACGCCTGTTAGCAACAGCTTGCTGATAGGGCGATAAAAAAATCGCCGCTTTGGCGGCAAAAAGTACCACTAAAGCGGCGATAAAGCCCTTGCTAATATGCCCCTCTGTTCGGATTATTTCCACAGAAGGATTCAATGATTTTCAATATGTAAATCAAGCCATTTTAATTATGAAACCTGCTGTATCCTGTTCGTTTTGTGCTAAAATTGTTATGGTTTTAATTAACTAAACAATAAAAAATGTACCTTATGACGTCGTCATCATCATTATGTCAAGGGATGCAGCCATTTGACATCACACTGATATTACAGGATGCAGAATTTGATGCAGAAGTTGGACAACATGCTGATATTGAAGTGAAAACGTATGGCGTCAGATACCACAGTATGTTGAAGCTCAGGGCCACAGTGGGCGTAGAGAATTTTTATATTCAACATCACACATATTCCAGGATGCCGTTTAGCATTTCGGTGACATCTACTGATGCAGAAGTTGGACATCACGGTGATACTGAAATGCAGAAGTTCTCCATCAAACCGATACCCTGGAGTGTTGGAAGTTCGGCACTGCAGTGGCAGCACAGAATGGAGCAGTGATGGCCGGTGCAGGTAAGAGCGGTGGGGCAGGGTTGGGGAGGGCAGAGTCGTTAGACAATGACGAGGAAAATACAATTTTAAAAGAAAACACTTACTGTGAGCTCGCCGCATGACTGAGTCGGTGATGTGGCAAGTGCAAGGTAAGTGGTTTTCTTTTAAATTTTATTTTCCCTCGTCGTTTTGTTGACTCACCCCCACCCCGCCCCACCGCCTTACCTGCAACTGCCGTCACTGGAATGGAGACATTTAAATTCCCACTGATATTGCCAGATGTTGAACTTCAGCACCGCAGTGGAAGGGCAGAATGCTTACATTTTGGCATCACACTGATATTGCCAGATGTTAAAGTTTGGCACCGCAGTGGCAGCACAGAATGTTTTAAATTTTCCATCACATTGATATTGCCAGATGATGAAGTTCCGCACCGCAGTGGCAGCACAGAATGCAGACATTTAACATCACACTGATATTGCTAGATGTTGAAGTTCAACACTACAGTGGCTGCACAGAATGCTTACATTTTTACACCTCACATATACTACTGGATGTAGAAGTTCGACCCCACAATGATACCACAGAATTGTAATTATATTTATATAGCGCTTACTACCCGTGAGGAGGCGTTGAAGCACTTTCCGGTGAGTAGCATGCTATTCCGGAACCCAAAAGGATCAGTGATGGATTCGTATATGGAAATTTAAGCGGTGGACAGGTGAGTCTGTTAGTCGGATTGAATAGGATGACGGAGGGATAGACGAGGGAAGAATCTAGAAAGAGTTTATTGGGAGATCATAGTAGTAAAATGAGGTTTTGGATGAGTAAAAGGAAAGCTGGAGGAAGAAAGAGTCACTAGAAAGGGATGAGGGAAACCATAGTAAAATGAGGTTAGGGATGAGTCAAAGGAGGGATACATGAGGGAACAATTTAGAAAGGGTTGTTTTGGGGCTCATAGTAAATAAAACGAGGTTTGGGGTGAGCCAAGGAGGGATAGAGGAGGCAAGAGTCTAGAGAGGGTTATTTTGGAGATCATAGTAGTAAAAGAAGTTTGGGATGAGCCAGAGAGTGGAGGTAGAGAATCTATGGAGAGTGTTATAGGGTGAGGCTGAGTAGTGCATTGGAGAGAGGCAAAGGTTTTTTGTTTCTTCTACAGTAGGAGTAAAGGAATAAATATATAGATACATAACTATATAGAAAGGGTATTCATGTATAAGGAAGATAATATATTGAGATTTAACGTTGCATTGTATAAACTCAGACTTTCAAGTGTTGCTGAACTTAAAGCTAATTTATTTGTATATTTTATAGCATTTTTAATTTAAATTTTATCTTTTCCTCAATATTTCAATAGTGAAGCACTTGTAGATAAAATAGGTATGATAATATTTACATATTGTGATAGATAAATAAAACAGAGACCCATCTAATCAAATAACTTATATGAAAACTATGCAGTGACCTATAAACATGTCATGCATTGAATTAATTATATATATGTATATATATATATATACACACACATATGTAGTGTGTGTATATATTTATGTGTATGTGTGTGTTTATATATGTATATATATATATATATATATATATATATATATATATCTATGTATATACATATTTAACAATAAGTACCATATACATTTGTTATGCAGCCATAAAGAATATCTATATATTTTAAAAAACATACTTATTATACATATTTTTACAAGAAAATACACAAATCTAGTTTGTAAGAGAACAGGCCTTTTTGCAGATGCCCCCCACTTTCTACCCCCTTTTGGGCTACTAGATGCTGGTTTTCGACTGACAGTGCACTGGAGATTGCTAACCAAGCCCCAGTGCCAGTGTTCTTTCCCAAAAACTGTTATGTGTAAATTGGTAACCCCAATTGGCAAAGGTCTTTAACCCCTTATAAGCCCCTAGTATATGGTACCAGTGATACCCAGGACATGGGTGTTAAGGGGGTCACCAGGGCCTGCTGCATTGGTTACGTCACCCTGAGTGACCCAAGTAAACTACTAACAGCAGGCCTGCCTTTACAGACTGCAGGAGCAGTGCAAACTGCTCAAACTCAACTTTGCCCTTACCATGTGTGGCAAAGTCAATGCACTATTTTTAATATATGCCAGTCACCCCTAGGAAGGCCTCCTAAAGACCAGGAGGCAGCATGCATCATATTAAAGGTGTGGATATTTAAGTGAAAGCTAATATGTCCTTACAGTGGCCTTACCATTACAGGATGGCCCCTAGGATAATATGGGCCGGCACCCGGGCAAACCTGATGTTGGTAGCTCTATTATGGTACCATCCTAAATATGTCATGTTTGGTATCAAACAATGTGCCTCCTCACCCCTGACATGAATCTCATGTCGAGGATGATGTGGCATGCATCTAGGTGGCTACCTTAGAGGCTGCCCACCTGGTTGCCCCAGCTTTTCCAGTGCTCTGGCTGCCAGTCTGCTGCCAAGACAGGAATCTGACTCCCTGCCAGAAGGTGTGAATTCTCCCAGAAGTCAGAAACAATGGCCTGTATGGGAAAGAAGTCAAACCTCCCTCCCTGACAGGCTGGCTAGTGAAGTGGCACATCAAGGTGGTGAGCTTCAAAGGCTGCACCACCTCTGATATGAAACCAGACTTCCTCCCAAATTAAGGAAAGGACCCTCCCCCTGTCCCTGGTACATTTGCACCCAGGCAGGCAGGAACATTAGGTGTCAGGAGGTGTGAAGCACTAGAAGGCTAGCTAAACCTCTTGGGTGGGCTACCTGGTCTGTACAGCTGAGGAAGACATCTGCCATTTTGAAAGCACAGAATGCTTGTAATTAGACATCACACTAAAATTGATGGATGTTTAAGTTCAGGACCACAGGGGCAGCAGGGAATCCTTACATTTTGGCATCACAGTGATATTGCCAGATGCTGAAGTTCGACACTGCCGTGACACCATAGAATGCAGGCATTTGACATCACACTGATATTGCGGGATGCTGAAGTTCAGTACCACATTGACACCACAGAATGCTTACATTTTGACATCACACTGATTTTGCCAGATGTTTGAAGTTCGGCACCGTAGTGGCAACACAGAATGCTTACATTTTGACATCACACTGATATTGCCAGATGTTTGAAGTTCATCACTGCAGTGGCAATAGGGAATGCAGACATATGACATCAGACCGATATAGCCAATGCAGATGTTCGGCACCATATTTACGTTGCCGGATGCTGCAGTTCGGCACCGTCCATGACACCACAGAATGCAGACATTTGACATCACACTCATATTGCGGGATGCTGAAGTTCAGTACTGCATTTACACCACAGAATCCTTACATTTTGATGTCACACTGGTATTGCGGGATGCTGAAGTGCGGCACTGCAGTGACACTATAGAATGTTTACATTTTGACATCACTCTGATATTGCCGGATGTTGAAGTTCAGCACCACAGTGGCAGCACAAAATGCTTATATTATGACATCAGACTGACATTGTGGGATGTTTGAAGTTCGGGGCCACAGTGGCAGCACAGAATGTTGAGATTTTGACATCGCACTGATATTGAGGGATGCTGACGTTCGGCACTGCAGTAGCAGCACAGAATGCCGACATTTCACATCATACTGATATTGGCGAATGTTAAAGTTCGGCACCGCATTGGCAGCACAGTATACTTACATAATGATATTGCCAGCTATTGAACTTCGACTCTGCAGTGGCTGCACAGAATGCTTATAATATGACATCACACTGATATTGCCAGATGTTGAAGTTCAGAACTGCAGTGACAGCACAGAATGCAGGCATTTTGGCATCAGACTGATATTGCCAGATGTTGACGTTCGGCACTGCATTGGCAGCACAGAATGCTTATATGTTTACATCACACTGATATTGCCAGATGTTGAAGTTCGGCACTACAGTGGATGCACAGAATGCTTATAATTTGACATTTCACTTATATTGCCAGATGTTGAAGTTCGGCACTGCAGTGACACCACAGAATGCAGGCATTTTGGCATCAAACTGATATTGCAGGTGTTGACGTTCGGCACTGCATTGGCAGCACAGAATGCTTATATGTTTACATCACACTGATTTTGCGAGATGCTAACGTTTGGCACCACTCTGACACCACATAATTCTTACATTTTGACATTACACTGATATGGCCAGATGTTCAAGTTTGGCACTACAGTGGATGCACAGAATGCTTATGATTTGACATTACACTGATATGGCCAGATGTTGAAGTTCAGAACTGCAGTGACACCACAGAATGCAGGCATTTTGGCATCACACTGATATTGCCTGATGTTGACGTTTGGCACTGCATTGGCAGCACAGAATGCTTATATGTGTACATCACACTGATTTTGTGAGATGCTAACGTTTGGCACCACTCTGATACCACATAATTCTTACATTTTGACATTACACTGGTATGGCCAGATGTTCAAGTTTGGCACTACAGTGGATGCACAGAATGCTTATGATTTGACATTACACCGATATTGCCAGATGTTGAAGTTCGACACTTCAGTGACACCACAGAATGCAGACATTTGGTATCACACTGATATTGCTGGATGTTTAGGTTCAAGACAGCAGGGGCAGTAGGGAATCCTTGCATTTTGGAATCACAGTGATATTACCGGATGCTGAAATTCGGCACCACAGTGGCAGCACAGAATGCTTACATTTTGGCATCACAGCGATATAGCATGATGCCGTTTGGCTTCTATGTGGCATCCAGAGATGTAGAAGTTCGGCACCACACTAACATTGCAGATACAGAAATTCACAAAACAAAACCATGGAACACATGCAGTTCCTCTAAACTTGCACGTGCATCGCCTTCACAGCCATTTATTGATGAGCAGACTTCACCCTAGAATCGGTGCACTGGCATAGGGTGGCATGCAAACTCTCACTGTGCCATCCCTTTTAGCACCCACGCTAAGAAACAAGCATGACTCATGGTAACCTGAGGGCACAGCTCAGCAGCTGGTCACTGATAGATGTGCAGTCATCACAGACTCGGGCCCCAAACCTTGCCCCTCAAGAAAAAAAAAGCTCATCAGTGTGACGGACTGCTACTTCAGAGAGCATTGAATGCTAGAATACAAGAAAACAGCAGTTCGGGCCCCAAGCAAGAATCGCTGAGCTGTTGTGGGTGGAATGCACTTCTCTGCAGGTTTACTGAGGTCTGTGGGTGTTGGTGGGGTCTTCCCAATTGAGACTGGTTTCTTTAGTTTGGGGCATGCCCAACTGACCCTGGCTATTGGTATCTCAAGTGCCAGTAGAGGATATAGTATGGTGGCCAGACTCTACCCTGGTTACCTGAAAGGCTATGTGCTGGGCCTTGTGGTGTCTACCGTCAGAGCCTAGTGGGCTGCTAGCCAGGCAGTTAGGAGGACAGGGGTTGCTAGGCTAGCTCTTTTTACTTCTAAGCTGCTGCGTAGTCTTTTACTGCAGTGCCCTCCTATTAGGTCTCCTACCCCTCCTTGGGTTTTGTCGTTGGTCTTTAAGCCTCTCTAGAACCCGCCTTTTGAGCCTTTGCAGTTGGTGAACTTGTAGTTTCTCACTGAAAAGGTGTTTTTTCTTGTGGCCATTTGCTCAGGCAGAAGGGTTTCTGAGATTGGTGCATTGTCAGTTACTCCATTTATTAGGTTTTTGGACGATAAAGTGATTCTCTGGCCTAATTCAGCTTTTTTTGCCTAAGGTTGTGTCAAGTTTTCACACTGATTCGGATATTGTCCTTCCTGTGTTGTTTCCTTCCCCTTCCTTAGCTGAGGAGGTGGACTTAAGCACTTTGGATCTGCTTAGAGATTTGTCACTTTTCTTGGAATGAACATCTTCCTTTCGTAAGGCTGATGGCTTTTTTGTTACCTTTGGGTTATCCAATAAGGGTTCCCGGTCTTCCACCTCTTCTATTACTAGAAGGATTAAATCTGTGGTTGTAAAAGCTTAAGAGATTGGTCAGCTTCAGGTTCCTCCCCTGGTTCAGGATCGGTCTACTCATGGTGTGTCTGCTTCATGGTCCATTTTTCGGGGGGCATCTTTGTGGGATGTGTGTGTAGTGGCTACCTGGCGTTCTCCGCATACTTTCCTTGATCATTATCGGATCCAATTGGGGGGATGTTTTTCTTCTTTTGGTGAACGTCTTGTCTTCTGTTTTTCCCACTTGAATTCTGTATGTTCTAATTTGCCAGTCCTGTATTAAAGATTCATTTGCTTCCATCATTGCAATGTGTGCACCTTATATTGTTGGGTTGTTTAATCATTCTTGAAGCTTGGGCTTGATCTCATGTGTAAGGTCTGGGTCAGGGAAGATGGACGAGGAGGTAATGCCCGGTTACTTACCAGTAATCTTCATTGCTTTGAGTCCTGTTCTTCCCTGACACAGTCCTGGTTCCCACCCTCCCTCCCGGAGGTGGGATTGATTATATTTTGCTTATGCTTTCTGTTATGTTTTTACTTTGCTTGGCATTTCGACAGGAAGTGATGTTACAGTTTCCCCTTTATGAGATGGCTGGGTAAATGGCAGCCATATTAGGGGATTTATTTTGTTGGCTAGAAAATATGTTCTGCAGTTTGGAGATAACGTCTCATGTGTTGTCGTATGACATACTTTCTCAGTAAAAACTGTGTGTTTGTTGGACAACATAAACATCAAAACTATGCAAGACTGATTCTACGCACACCATCAGGATATGTTGGCCTTAGTCCTGCTAGCTCACAGTGCACCATCTGTAGCCTTAAACTGACAAGGTAATCAATAGATTGTGCAACCTCAGAACATGACAACCCTGACTCCCCAAGGAAATCATGGTAACAGATCTAGAACCTTTTTGTTTGGTTACTCATGCATACCCAAAGTGATACAAAAGAAATACACAACCTTCATTTTCAATATTTACTGAAGCATTGTGATTCTTGAGTAAAATATGTGTGCTGCTGTAATAATCAATAGAAGGAAACAGAATAATGTTATCAGCATAACGAGAATGGTGAAAAAGAAAAACAGTTCAACCATTTTGCTGATACAGAATATATGCATGCATATAATTACTGTAATATATTGTACTCCTACCTAGGGCTACCTATCCTAGTGTGCCTAGGGTGGATGAATCTGCCAAATCCATGTAGGGTGATCTAACTACCCAGTTACCTGTGGATAAGTGTCATCAGGAAGTTCGTCTTGGTGTAGAGCTGGGCCTCTTCCCTCGCAGGAGGTGAACAAGAATCAGCTGAGCTGGAATTCCGGCATGTGGCGACCTCTCAGTGCTACCAAAATGCTCCTCTAACTAAACAAGGAAGTGATCCAGTTTATATAATAAACATCACCCATGTTGCCATGTCAAAGTCCCAGTCAGGACTCGATTGTTGATTTTATTGTGATAGCTCTGTCGCCGAATAGACAATAACAAACAAGCCTACGAAGCGGAAATGTAAGCAATGCTGTTTCAGAGAATACTATGCTGCTCGACAAGCAAGCAAATGTGTGTTAAATGTCATCATGTTTTAAGAAGGAAGGCAACTTAAAAACATGAGCATGTAAAATGTTGTTGTTTCTATCCGGGCCAATAATGTGACTAAATAACACCCACTGAGCATCCTGGGGCCGGTTTTTGGGTATCACCCCTCATCATCCAGGCTAGCTTGAATCCAGAGGCACAGCAATCAAGGGATTCATGTCAGGCACACCCATCCCACTTAGGGGAAAAATGCAGTGCAAACAAATGATGGAAGTAATGCTGAACAAATCAAACATTCATCCCCAGACAAGAGATCTGGGTTAAATCTATCGTTCTTTTGCTCACCATGCCACCCCAGTTTGGACCCAGCCATATTCAAATCCGTTTTGACTCTGCTCTTCATGGGAACAGTACTTCCTCACATATTACATCACTCATGACATGGTCAGTGATATCACTGATGACATCACTGATGATATCTCAAATGACATCACTGATCACATCACTAATAACATCATCCACTGAGTGTAAGTATTTCACAAACTTTTCTGAGACATAAAGATGTATACTAAGCTACTGCGTACGTTAAATTACTATTTTTTCAGCACTACTGAGTGATACTATTTCTAACATGATCTGAGTGGTTGTGTGACTGTCTGTATCAGTGTGTGAGTAACTGTATGGGTGTGTGAGTGGGCATGTTAGTGGCTGTATGGGTGAGTGAGTGGCTATGGGAGTGGCTGTATGGGTGGATGAGTGTATGTGAGTGACTGTATGGGTGAGTGAGTAGGAGTGGCTCTATGGAAGAGTGAGTGGGTGTGTAATTGAGTGTATGGGTGAGTGAGTGGCTGTTTGAGTGGGTTTTTGGTTAAGTGAATTGGTATGTGAGTGGCTGTATTGGAGAGTGAGTGTCTGCATGAATAGCTATATGGGTGAGTGTGCGGATGTGGGAGTGCTTATATGGATGTGGAATGGGTATGTAAGTGGTTGTGTGAGTGAGTGTGTGAATGCTTGCATGGGTGAGTGAGTGACTGTATTGAGAGGCTGCGTGAGTGAGTGTCTGTATGGGTGTATAAGTGGATGTGTGGGTGAGTGAGTGGCTGTGTTAGTTCCTGTACTGATGAGTGAGTGGCTGTGTGAATGTCTGTATTGGTGGGTGAGTGGGTGTGTGAGTCACTATGGATGAGGGAGTGGGTGTCTCAATGGTTATATGAGTGAGTTACTGGGGTTGTAAGTGGGTGTATGGGTGAGTGAGTGGCTATGTTGAGAGGCTGTATGGGTGAGTGGGTGTTGAATGATTGTATGGGTGAGTGACTGTTTATATGAGTAGCTGTATGAGTGAGTGAGTGGTTGTGTGAGTGCCTGTATGTGTCTGTGAGTGGGTTTATGAGTGCCTGTATGAGTCTGTGAGTGCCTGGGTGAGTGTGTTAGTGGTTGTGTGGGTATGTGAGTGGGTGTATGAGAGATTGTATAGTGGTGTGAGTGTGTAAGTGCTTCTGTAGATGATGTCATCAGTGATATCATTTGAGATATCATCAGTGATGTCAACTGACCATGTCAAAAGTGATGTAATGGATACGGTCATAAGCAGTGTATTGCGAGGGCATAAGTTATAGTTAGCTCAGGTAAATTTAACTGCTGAGTTTTACTGCTTTTGTACAAGTAAAATCAGAGCCTAACTATAATGTCCCTGTAACCTTTGTTTTTTTCAGTGACTTTCTAATGTTTGTTAAATTCTATTTCCTAACTATAATGTCCCTGTAACCTTTGTTTTTTTATTGAATTTCTATGTTTTTTAATGGTATTTCTTAACTGTAACATCCCTGTAGCCTTTGGGTTTTTTAATGGAATTTCTAAGGTTTTTTTCCTAACTGTAACCTGTAACCTTGAGAGTGAGTATGTGAGTGAGTGTATGAGTATCTCAGTGGGTGTGCAAGGGTGTGTGAGTGTCTGAGTGGGTCTGTAATTGGGTGCATGAGTACCTGTGTAAGTGTGTGAGTGGGTGTGTGAGTGCCTGTGTGTGTCTTTGAATGGGTCTGTGAGTGCCTGTGTGGGTCTGTGAGTGGGTCTGTGAGTGCCTATGAGTCTGAGTGGGTGTGTGAGTGCCTGTGTGGGTCTGTGAGTGCCTTTGTATATCTGTGAGTGGGTGTGTGAGTAGTGCTATGGATTATGGGCATTTACATACTTAGGGTATATAAAAGGGAGAACCATGGACTGTGCTGTCACCAGGAGATGACAAGAAATAAAGCATTCACCACAGTCACTACAGATCAGATTGTGCTCCAATAGATCAATGATGAATTCACCTCCATTAAGGATTTTACATAATTTTTCAACGTGGAATACAAGAGTATACACACTTTCTTTGCCTTCGCCAAGCCCAAGAAGGTAGGATTGTTTGCGCTTTACCGAAGTGGAACTTCAACTGGGGCACCTGCAATGTTTATATTTGTGAGTGCTTCCTGTTGAGGTTTAATTTCTCTGAAATAAGCACCAGGGCCAGAATTAAACCTCATTTTTTTCAAGAAGATTCCCAAGTTTTGCCAAAAACATCTACCCAACTGGAGTACCTTCATTTTGTTAATTAGTAAGTGCTACCTCATTGGGTAAATGTCTCCTGCATATTCTAGATTTCAGCTGCGTAAAGGACCATGAGGGGTGCTTGTAATTTCGGCAATGTGATTGTTCCTCGAGCATCTTTATCTACAAATGTTTGATAACGTGAATCCTTAAGAGAAAATGATGAGACTACAAAGAGGTGAATCTCCACCACACAAGGGTACTTCCCTTAACTAATGAAGTAAGTGCTTCTTTGTATGGTGGAGATGTCACCATATTCCTCTGCATCAATAACGCACCACCAAAATCAGCAGGAAATGCACTCAAGGGTCTTTTGTTAATCTGTCCATCAATGTGGGAAAAGGTGGGAAGACCTTTACATACAACTAAGGAAAATGGGGCAAGGCCAAATGGGCGGAGCTTGTAGAAGATTTTGCACATTTGCATACTCAGGGTAATTAAAGGAGAATCATGGATTCTGGTCTCACCAGGAGATGACGAGAAAGAAATAACTCGTCACAGTCACCCCAGATCACATTGCTCTCCAATAGATCAATTATGTAGTCACCTCCTTTAAGGATTTCAGATTGTTCTTCACTGTGGAATAAGAGAGTAAACACATTTGCTTTGCCTTCCCCAAGCCCTTCGTTGTTCAAACAAGGGGAGGGGGGCCGTGCAGCCTCCTTCCCTAGTCCCGTTTTGGACCCAGGGATCCCATCTCCCAGGGCCCGGGCAATTATTGGAAGGGGATGGGGCAACGTGGCCCCCCTCCCCAGGCCAATTGTAGGCATAGGGAACCCCTCCCCAGGGGCCAAGCCTCCTGTTCCTGGGTGCCCTGGAGCCCGATCAGGGCACCAAGTGTGCAGTGTTAGGGACATTGCCCCCACATGCAGGGAGCTGTTAAACATGCTGCTTCCCGTGTGCAGAAGCAATCTTCTCATCTGTTTACCTGCCTGCTAGACAGCTAAACACATGAAGACTCAGCTCCCAGCAAGCAGGAGCAGTTTGACAGCTCCGCTTGCTAGGAGTGGAGTTATATCTGCTCTCGCTAGGCAGGAGCTGTCAGCTGACGCCAAGCCTAAGCAAACACCTATCTCCCGATGGTGGGCACCTCGGGAGATAGCAGGAGCCGCCCATGGGGGGCAATGGTCACCACGGCCATTAATGGCTCCAGGAGGGTGGCCTTGTGGCCTGCTCCTTCTGCTTCCATGGGCCAGCTCAGTGAAAGTGGTGGTCTCCAGGGCCGTATATGGCACCACAGAGGTAGTGGTCCCTGGTCACCTGGGGTGGGTCCGCGCTGCCCCCATTACTTTTTATTTAGCCCCGGGGAGGTGGTGGTCCTCAGGGCATACTAAAGCCCCTTGAGGGGGTCCATGCAGCCCGCCTCCATAATTTAAATATTGCCCCAGGGAGGTGGTATTCCCTGGGACTAAAAAGACCCCTAGGATGAGGAGCCCATGCCCCCCCTTTTCTTTGAAATGTTGGTGCATGCCCCCGGGACCTGGCCCACCAGAGGGCTTTTCTTTAAAACAAGATGGGAGACAAGCGGTTTTTTTTTTTATATTTTTGCTGCGGATTCACGACTCCGTTGCAATTTCGTTGCAAAAAGTTTTTTAAAAATGCCCCTTCCTAAATTTAAATAATGCCCCAGGGAGGTGTTAGTCCTCCTGACTAAAAAGTCCCTTATGATGAGGCCCCTGTGCACCCCCCTTTTCTTTGAAATGTTGGTGCATTCCCCCGGGACATGGCCAACCCGAGGGCTTTTTCTAAAACAAGATGGGAGACCAAGCTTGTTTTTTTTTTATATTTTTGCTGCTGAGTCATGACTCTGTCGCAATTTCATTGCAAATAGTTTTTTAAATTTTTTTTTGCCCTGGCAGGATTCCAGGGGTACCCCAGAGCTACGGGGTCAGAGTATTTCTACCCCGCCTCCTTTTCTTTTTTCCTAACTTTTTTTGGTACTCGGTTGAAGTCAAGTCCCAAAATGGCTGTCAACACTTCCTCTTTGAAGTGATGGCAGCCAATCTAATTTCAGCGCAGGGACTGTCAGCTCCTCAGAGGACTCATGTCCTTATCCATAAAATGTGTTTTTCTTTTGATATGTCAGACACTACTGATTGGATTTACACCAATTCACAAAAATGTCACTTTTGGGACCAAGAACTACCTTTCTGCCAAATTTGGTGTAATTCAGTTCAGCAGTTCGGGCTGTAGTCGTGTCTGAAATCCCTATGAGAAATTGCATGGGGAAAACAAATCACCCCCAAACTTTCAACACAGCAGCTGAACCGACTGTTATACTCATTTTTATAATTTCATGAAGATTCATCAAAAGGCGCCAAAGTTATTAGCAAAACAAAAAAGCTTTTCCTATGGAAACTATGTCCTAACTATAACTACCTACTAGAAACCACCAGGAGGTAATATATATTTAACAAATACTAATATATGCATTTGTTTAGCAGCCCTAAAGAATATCTATGTATTTTAAAAACCATAGTTATTACACATATTTGTATATATTGGATGCTGGTTTTCAATTCAGACAGTGCACTTGAGCCAACTAACCAGGCCCCAGTGCCAGTGCTCTTTCCCCAAAACTGTTATGTGTAAATTGGTAACCCCAATTCGCAAATGTCTTTTACCCCCTTATAAGTCCCTAGTATTTGGGACTAGTGGTACCCAGGACATGGGTGTTAAAGGGGTCACCATGGCCTGAAGCACTGGTTGTGTCGCCCTAAGTGACTCAAGTAAACTACTGACAGCAGGCCTGCCAATGCAGAATGCAGAAGCGGTGCAAACTGCTCAAACTTGACTTTGCCTTCACCATGTGTGGCAAAGTCAATGCACTATTTGTAATATATGCCAATCACCCCTAAGGAAGGCCTCCTAAAGCCCAGGAAGCAGCGTGCATCATATTAAAGGTGTTGACATGTAAGTGCAAGCTTATATGTCCCTATAGTGGCCTTTACCATTACAGGACAGTCCATAGGACAACATGGGCTGGCACCCGGGCAAACCCGAGGTTGGCAACTCTATAATGGTGCTCTTGGTGATCTTCAGACTTGATTACGGTAATGTACTGTATCTGGCTGCGGATAAGACCTCTGTCCATCGTCTCCAGCTCATTCAGAATGCAGCAGCTCATCTGCTCTTTCGGTTGCCTCGTCGCACTTCTGTTTCCCCTTTGCTGCATCAACTTCACTGGCTCAAAGTTAGTAAGCATATTGAGTTTAAAGCTCTCTGCTATATGTTTAGAGCTCAGCACGGCTTGGCCCCCAAGTACATACGTAACCTTGTCAAGCCTTATTATCCCTCTCGCAATCTAAGATCGGCCAGTCTCTCCCTCTTCTCAGTTCCTAGAGTGCAGTTGACCCGTACGGGTGGCCGCTCGTTTTCATTCCTGGGGCCAAAACTGTGGAATTCCCTACTGCTGGAACTGAGGACTTGTTAATCTCTCCTGGCTTTCCGGAAAAAGCTTAAGACCTTTCTTTTTAGCCAGGCTTAATTGCCAACTGACCTCCATCAACCTCGCTGCTCCCGCTTTTTAGCGCCGGGAAACCCTGTTGGGTAGCTGTGCGCTCTACAAATTTTCAAATAAATAATATACCATCCTCAATATGTCATGTTTGGTATCAAACAACGTGCCGCCTGACCCCTGACATGAATTTCGTGTTGAGGACGATGTGGCATGCTTCCAGGTGGCTACCTTGGAGGTTGCCTACCTGGTTTCCCCAGCCTTTCTGTGCTCTGGATGCCAGTCCGTGCCTGCTCCCACCAAGACAGAAATCTGACCCCCTGCCAGAAGATGTGGACTCTCCCAAGAGTCAGAAACAATGTCATGGACAGGATTGAAGTACACCTCCATCCTTGATGGGCTGGCTGGCTAGTGAAGTGTCACATCAAGGTAGTTATCTTCAAAGGCTGCACCACTTGTGATATGAGACCAGTCTCCCTCCCAAATGGAGGAAAGGGCCCTCCCCTTGCCCCAGGCATATTTGCGCTCAGGCAATTGGGAAAATTAGGTAGTAAGGAGGTGTAAACTAACAGAAGGCTAGCTACATCTCTAGGGTGGGCGACCTGGTCTGTACAGCTGAGGAAAACCTCTACCATTTTTAAAAGCATAGAATGCTATTAATTTGACATCACACTGATATTGCGCCGAAGGCGCGCCAAAGGCAAGCCCGTCTGTGCCCGTCCGCAGCCGTACCACGGCCAGCACCAGCCATGCTGCCCATTTGACCAGCGGCGAGGAAATTCGATGGGTGAGGAACAACCTGTTGGCCTTGAGAGGCAAGTCTTGTCCTAGGGAACATGCCATTAATTTGGCAAATGAAGTACTTCCCAGTAACTGTACTGGTTGCAACCTGGTTCTAGGGCACATTACGGGGTACCTTGGCAAAAGAGACAAGGATCGCAACAAGATGGGGCTGAGTAAGCAGGCTGGCAAGATCAGGGTGTGCCTGATCAATTGTAGATCTCTGACTAAACATGCAGAAGGTATATGGCTTCTACTTGCAGATAATGAATGGGAAGTCATGTTTTTGACAGAAACCTGGTTGAAAGACGATGCCTTATCAGCAGTTGCTCTAGCCATTCCCCCAGGTTTCAAACTTTGCTGTGCAAACAGGGAGGGAGATAAAAGAGGAGGGGGAGTTGCCATCATTTTAAAGGACTCCTGGGAAATCGCTTCTTCTGTGCTGCATAACATGGGTGTGATAGAAGGGCTAAACTTTTGTATTAAGATTGGCCCTACAACCTCTTTTGCTGGACTCTTGATTTATAGACCACCGGACTGCTCGCCAAGTATAATTCCTGAGTTTTGCAACTTTGTTGCCCAGAAATCGTTACAGTACTCCAACTTTACTGCGTTAGGGGATTTTAACTTACATGTGAATGACCCGAGATGTATGCAGGCAGCTCAGCTCTCCTCGTCTCTCATTGGTGCGAACTTGACTCAGCACGTGAAACTGCCCACTCATAGGGCAGGGCACACCCCTAGACCTTCTGTTTTCTAACATCCCATCCTTGATAACTGAGTCTCCAGGCCAATTGGTTTGGACAGACCATTGCTTAATTCCATTTTCTTTTAGTTTGGAAAAATCTAGTCAGTACGGGGGAACACGTTATTTTTTAAAAAGAAATTGGAAGAAGCTGACCGCTGAGTCCCTAGGTCCAGTTCTGCAGGATAGTCAACCACTAGTATCAAAGGATCCAAATGCGGATACACTCACTTTAAATAGGTGGATTTCCGCCGCTGTGGAGTCCACTGTCCCAGCCAGAGTCACCAAAACTATGAGGAATTCCCCCTCGGCCCCATGGTTCTCAGAGGCTCTCAGGATAAATAAAAGTAGGTGTAAAAAATTGGAACGACAGTGGAGGGTGGATTACAGCGCTATGGCCAAGTTGGCATATAAGAAAGCACTGAAAGGGTCCACAAATTGATGAGAGAGGCAAGAAGAGACTACGTGGTAAAGCGCATCAATAATGCAGAAAACTCAAGTAAAGAAATATTTAGGGTCGTTAACTCCTTCTCTAAACCGAGGGAGCTGGAGATCGAAGTGCAACCATCCCTTTCTCTGTGTGCAAAAATTTCAGACTTTTCGATAGCAAAATTCGGAAAGTCTATAACACCTTTATAGCTGCAGCAGAAACTGAAAAAACAGCAGAAAATGGGAGTAGTAAGCCCGAGTTCTCCTTACGGAATTCCTTCCTACCTCTCAGCAGGAATCATTGACAGAGTTCCAGAGATGTAAGTCAGATTCCCCGGAGGACCCTTGCCCCCTAAATTGTGGAAAGAGCTGGCTCATTCTCTTATCCATGTCCTGGATCATATATGGAATATATCTCTCACTTCTGGCATTTTCCCTGACACATGGAAACATGCCATACTCCTCCCCCTCAGGAAAAAACCGGATGGGGATCCAGGGGAATTAAATAATTACCGACCAATTTCATTATTACCAGCACCAGCAAAAATGCTGGAAAAAATGGTACAGCGTCAACTGGCTAATTTCATCGAGAGCCACGATATTCTGCATGATACTCAATCCGGCTTTCGGACTGGCTTCAGTACCGAGACGGCTCTATTAGAGGTGGCAGAGTCAGTGAGAATGGCGGTGGATACGGGCGCATCAGCGATGCTGGTGCTCCTGGATTTATCCGCAGCATTCGACACAGTGGACCATCAAATTCTGGTTCAGAGACTCCAGGACGTCGGAATCGGAGGAGTGATACTGACCTGGCTGAAGTCATTTCTTAAAAACCGCACTCAGAAAGTCGCTCTGCAACCCCATCAGTCGGAACCCAAACATTTATGGTGTGGAGTACCTCAGGGGTCGGCGCTGAGTCCGCTTCTTTTTAATATATATCTGGCCCCTCTGTTCTCACTTATAGCCAATTGGGGAGTGAAGGCGATATCATACGCCGACGATACCCAGCTGGTATTCTCCTTTAAAGACCAGTCGGAGGACTCCTTCAAGAGTTTTAAGGGTTGTCTGAAAGACATTGCCCAATGGATGAACAACAATAAACTCAAACTTAATGCTGAGAAAATTGAAGTGTTGTTCTTCGGCAAGGACTTGCCGCCGGCAGCTGATATGTGGTGGCCGGCTGAAATGGGTTCGCCTCCCACCCCAGCAGTCACAGCAAAAAACTTGGGAGTGAAGTGGGAAGCAGATCTCTCTTTTCAGCCCAAATTCGGCAGGTGACAGCCTCCTGTTTCAGCAAATTGAGAAATCTGCGAAAATTCTTACATTTTCTGCCAGAGGATTGCCGCAGAGTCATAGTCCATGCCACTGTGACATCTAGGCTGGACTATGCAAACAGCCTTTACTTGAGCCTGCCTGTGTACCTATTCAGAAGACTGCAGATGGTACAGAATGCGGCTGCGAGACTGATCAGACGTGCACCATTCCGCCATCATATCTCTCTGCCTATCAAAGAGCTGAACTGGCAACCGGTAGCAAGAAGGATCGAGTTTAAGGCTTTGACCCTGGCATTCCGGACAATTCATGGTAAATGTCCTAGTTACCTGAAACGACGGTTAAGTCGATATAAGCAGAACCGCTCATTGAGGTCCAATTCTCAAAATCTGCTATGTACTCCGCGATTTGTTAAAGCTCGGCTAGGTGGCAGATCTTTTACTGTAGGGGAAACCAAGCTATGGAACTCTTTGCTAAACAATATTCGCCAAATTGAATCAGAGCCACTATTTAGGAAAGCTGTAAAAACTTGGCTCTCTAGCCCAGGTTAATGCTCTTGGGGTCTGCTTTTTCTGGTCACCTTTGCACGCCGCCTACTGCTAGAGCACCAGGACACCTCTGATTGAGGTAGCTGTTCGTGCTTTATAAATGTCGGTATTATTATTATTATTATATTGCTGGATGTTTAAATTAAGGAACACAGGCAGCAGGGAATCCTTACAATTATGGCATCACAGTGATATTGCCAGAATGCTGAAGTTCTTCACCGCCGTGACACCACAGAATGCAGACATTTGACATCACACTGATATTGTGGGATGCTGAAGTTTGGCCCCACAATGACATCACATTGATATTGCCAGATGTTTTAAAGTTCGGTACCGGAGCGGCAGCACAGAATGCTTATAGTTTTACATCGCACTGATATTGACAGATCTTTGAAGTTCGGCACTGCAGTGGCAGCACAGAATGCTTATAGTTTGACATCCCACTGATATTGACAGATCTTTGAAGTTCGGCACTGCAGTGGCAGCACAGAATGCTTATAGTTTGACATCACACTGATATTGCTGGATATTGAAGTCTGGCACTGCATTGGCAGCACAGAATGCTGACATATAACATCACACTGATGTTGCAGGATGTTGAAGTTCGACACTGCATTGGCAGCACAGAATGCTTAGATTTTGAAATCACACTGATACTGCCCAGATGTTGAAGTTCGGCACTGCAGTGGCAGCACAGAATGCATACATTTTGACATCAGACTGATATTGGCAGATGGTGAAGTTCGGCACTGCATTGGCAGCACAGAATACTTCATTTTTGACATCACACTGATATTGCTGGATGTTGAAGTTCGGCACTGCAGTGACATTACAGAATGCAGACATTTGGCATCACACAGATATTGCTGGATGTTTAGGTTCAGGGCAGCAGGGGCAGCAGGGGATTCTTACATTTTGGTATCACATTGATATTACCGGATGCTGAAGATCGGCACTGTAGTGGCAGCACATATTGCTTAGATTTTGGCATCTCACCGATATAGCATGATGCAGTTTGGCTTCTGTGTGACATCCAGAGATGTAGAAATTCTGCACCACACTAACATCGTAGATACAGACATTCACAGAATAAAACCATGGAACACATCCAGTTCCTGTAAAACTTCACAACATGTGTTGCCTTCACAGTCATTTATTGATGAGGGGACTTCACCCTAGAAACTGGCATGGGTGGTGTTAGACCTGGCATCTTTGGGTTATTTTCTTTCTTGTCTTTTTTGTTTCTGACCTCCTGTTTTTGACTGTGTGCTGCTTTTAGTTTTTGCTGGTTTTTGAACACTGGGCACTTTACCACTGCTGATCAGTTCTAAAATGCAACTGTTTCCGGTGTAAATTGTGATTGGCCATCCATGATTGGCATATTTGATTTACTGGTAAGTCCCTAGTGAAGTGCACTGTGTGTGGCCGGGCCTGTAAATCAAATGCTACTAGTAGGCCTCCAGAACTGATTATGCCACCCACACGGGTAGCCCTGCAAACCTGTCTTGGACCAGCCACTGCAGTGTCTGTGAGTGTAGTTTTAAACTGCCATGTCGACCTGGCAAATGCACCCACTTCAAAACTTGTGGAGCGACATCCAGTCCAACCACCATCCGCACAGCCAATGAGGACAAAATCCATTGAACTCCATCATAAATTAATTTACTCCATTTTAATCCATTTTAATCCATGTTTTTGAATAAATTTCTCTTTTTTTCCTTTTTCTTCCTTCACATAAAAGGCTGCATATTTCCCAATTTGTTTCATTTGCTAAAGATATGCCCATCCGTACAAGGGTAAACATAATTCAGCCCAGGCAGCTGTGTTTACTGAGACCCAATGCATTTCGGGCTGCAACAGCCCTTCTTCGGGGGTAGCTATAAATCCAAATTAAAAACCGCTATTAAAATTTAGCAACATTAAACGCAAAGCACAAGCTGTGATGTCTTGACACTGTCTACCAACCATAATCTGCGTGTGTTTCATGCGAAAAAATAATACCTAAATATAATCCCAACCATTATCTCAAATGTAAAACAAAACACTTTGACCAAATCCTCCTCTAATCAACCCTAATCTCGCCCAAAATATGCCCAACTCCACCCCCACAGTGCAATAACCTCCCCAATACAGTGATGATAATTTATACCTGCAACTGCTAAATTATGATCACATTAGTTAAACCGGACGTTTTTCTCTTCATTGCATCTTCGTACGAGTTCTCAAATAACAAACTACTTGAACTTGTGATCCTAATTAACCAACCCAATGTTCTTTTCTTCTTGAACGCCCTCAGTGTGCGCTCCCACCTATCACATAACTCAAATTCAAACACTCAGTTTAAAAGAAATACAAATCCCATAAATCATTGCATGCCCTTAACTAAACACCCACCCTTCGTACATGAGCCAACAAATATACATAATGTTAAAGAAACTAAATGATATGTTTTATCTTGTGCTTTACGTTTAATGTTGCGAATATTAAAAGCGGTTTTTAATTTGGATTTATAGCTACCCCGAAGAAGGGCTGTTGCAGCTCGAAATGCATTGGGTCTCAGTAAACACAGCTGCCTGGGATAAATTATGTTTACCCTCATGCTACAGAACAACGCCCGGATGGGCATATCTTTAGCAAATGAAAGAAATTGGGAAACATGCAGCTTTTTATGTGGAGGAAGAAAAAAGGAAAACAAAGAGAAATGTATTCAAAAACATGGTTTAAAATGGATTAAAATGGAGGAAATTAACTTATGATGGAGTTCATTGGATTTTGTCCTCATTGGCTGTGCGACTGGTGGTTGGAGTGGAATGTGGCTCCACAAGTTTTGAAGGTATCCATTTGTGCCGTTGGGGCTGGGCACTATACCTGTCTGCACTCAAATACTTTTGCCTTGGAGCATTGTGAAAAAACAGACTGTTGAACATTTAGGTGTGCATTCTGTCACTGTATATAATCAAATGCACCCACTTGCCAGGCCTAAACCATCCCTTTTCCTACATGTAAGGCACCCCTAAAGAAGGCCCAAGGTAGCCCCTTGGGTAAAGTGTAGTGTATGTGAAAAGTAGGACAATGGTTGGTGCATTTTACATTTTAATAATGAAATGCTGCCAATTTTGTTTTCCATTATTGCAAGGACTATCGCTACCATAGGTTATCATTGGAGCTGCCTCGTAACATCTTACAAGTGTAATTTTCAATTGGGAAGAGATAGAGCTTTGGAGTTTGGGCTCCCTGAACTTATAATTGAAAAATACATCTTTCTGTGGAGTTTGTTTTTAAATTGTGTGTTTGAAAATGCCACTTTTAGAAAGTGGGCATTTCCTTGCTTTACCATTCTGTGTCTCTGCCTGCCTCTGGAATCAACGTCTGGTGTAGGCTGATAGTTGGGCTGTTTGTGCATTCACTCTAGACAGTCATACAAAGGGAGCTGGGGTATACCCTGCATATCCTGATGACCCATCACCAGGCTGGTGGGTCTTCCTGAGCTGGAGTGGTGGGGGGAGTTGTCACTGACACCTGAATACGGCTGTCTGTCCTCACACAAAGCAGTCTCTACCCCCTGTAGTGTGTCTGGAGGCAGGACAGGGCAAGGCAGGATCATGTGCACTACATAGACTATCCTTTGAAGTTTGCTTACTTCAAAGGCAGAAACTGGTATAAGTACTGGAGCACATTCTTAGAACACTTCTGGACTAAGAGGAGATTCTGCCAAGAAGAAGATCTGGAGAATCTGTAGGAGGAAACTGCCACTCTGCTTGCTGCTGTGTTGTGCTGGCCTACTGCTTGCTGCTTCTGTCTTGGGCAGTGAAAGGACTGGACTTTGTTTTCCTGTATCCTGCTTGCCAATGTTCTCCAACGGCCGGTGGGCTTGCCTCCTGTTAAGAAGTCTCAGGGACATCAAAGACTTCACCTGCAGCCCTTGAACTCCTCTGCTGGGAGTTCTGACCTGCCAAGTGGTGTCAATTCCAGTTCTGGACCCTTGGAGGTGGCTTTGCTGCAAAGAAGTGAAAAAAATCCACGCATCGCCCTTCAGCGCCTGTTTTTCCTGACGCAGCACCGCTCTGCGGCTGAAAAACCAATGCATCGCCGTGGTGCGGCCAAAGAATCGATGCAGCACCTGCCATACGGAAGAAAAATTGCTGCACCCTGAGTCCTGTGCACCGTGTCTCTGATGTCCAGACACCCGTTCCGACTCCGACGCAGACCCTGCTGTGCAGCTGAAGAAATTGGTGCATCACCTGCTCGCGGCTGGGGAAATTGATGCTGGCCCTGTTTTGCTGCCGCCACATCGACCCCAGCACATCTGGATTTTCCATGCATCGCACCTGTGCGCAAAGTTTTCCATCAGCGTTGCCCAGCAGAAAGGAACCGAGGCCACATGTCCGGAGTTCAATGCATCACCTCATCTCGCAGTAAGGAATCGACGCATCACAACCCCTAACAGCAAGTAATCGGCGCATCATCTTCTCTGGCAGTAAGGAATATATGCATCACCTCCTCTGGGAGTAAGGAATCGATACATCGCTTTGTTTTTGATGCCATATCTCCTGCGGTCTGTATTCGTCTTTGATTTTAACGCATCCCGGTACTTTGTGATAAAAGTGACACATCCATTGTTTTCTATGAACTGAACTCTTTTTAACCTTTTAAAAGTGATATCATTTCTTGTGTATGTTGGATTTTTTTCATTTTGGTCTTGTTTTACCTAGATAAAGATTGCTTATTTTTCTAAACTGGTGTGTTGTCCTTTTGTAGTGTTTTCACTGTGTTAGTGTGTGTGTGTGTGTGTGTGTGTGTGTGTGTGTGTGTGTGTGTGTGTGTGTGTACAAATGCTTTACGCATTGCCTCTGAGATAAGCATAACTACTCATGCCAAGCTACCCATTCTAGCTGTGTAATCCCCTTACCCTGACTAGAATAAGGGTCCCTACTTGAACAGGGTGCAAGCTACTGCCAACTAGAGACCCCCATTTCTAACAGGTGGAGATGCAAACTCTTACTCTGCCATCCCTTTTACTGCCCACGCTTAAGAAACAGTCATGAATCATGGTAACTTAAGGGCACAGCTCAGCAGCAGAAGGTCACTGTAAGATGTGCATCTATCACAGACTTGGGCCCCAACCCCTGCTACCTCAAAAAAAAACTTGTCAGTCTGACAGACTGCTACTTTAGAGAGCATTAAAAGCTAAAATACAAGAAAACAGCAGTTCGGATCCCAAGCAAGATTCGCTGAGCTGTAGTGGGTGGAATGCACTTCTCTTCGGGAACGAGATTGGTGGGTTTGCGGAGATCTGTGGGAGGGGGCTCTGCCCAATTGAGACCAACGTCTGTAGCTTGTGGTCTGGCTGTCTAGCATGTCCAACTGACGGGGCTATTGGTATCTCAAGCGCCAGTAGAGGATGCAGTATGGTGGCCACACTCTAACCGTGTTACCTGAAATCCTGGTTTCTGTCACCCGGCTTGGCACTTGGGTAAAACATGTGTGATTCTGGACACTTCTCCTGCATCTAAAATACTTATCGTTTCTAAAGTAATGTAAATATGGGTGAATGTAACAACCAATCTTCATCGTATGCTGCCTTTTGGCTGGGTTCGTGCTACAGAAATACCAAATACATACTATACTATGCTACTCTATTGCATGGTCCAAACCTTGTGTTAGAAGGTGGTTCTGAGTAAGCCTTAGACTGCTCTGCAACGCTACCCTCTGAGAGTCAAGCGCTACAATAGGGTGTTTGGTTCCCAGTGAAGGATAAATGTGACATGTTATTTGTGCAGGCCTCACAGATACTGCCTTGTTTTCCAACATTGGTGTCTAGTGGCGGGAAACATAGTATCCCATTCTGGTACGCATTTATAGCATTTGATAAGTCCAGTTTTGCCACACATTACCTATGCAGTAATGAGCAAATGGAAGAGCACAAGGCTCTGAGAAGGGTTCAAAGTTTTGGTTATGTGAACTGAAAGTATGGGAAAGGAAAGCCCCGTGCACATATATGTCATGTGAAGATATTATGGTTTAAATGTAAACTGTATTGAAGCTGAAACAATTGCGGACAACGGCGGACACAGTAACCGCACTTTCCTGCTGTGTTCCCTTCGTAATTGTGTCAACAGTATGTCCAAACGCGTGTGCACATGCAACTCCAGCACCTGCCGTCGTTGGGTGTCAACTGCTAGGCAGAGGAAGAACAGACCCAAAGTTGGCATGGTGCACTACTCCGAAGCAATAGTTTTATATCAATAAGTCATTTAGTCTTGTTGTATTGTATCAGTAAATCCTTTATTTTCATAAACATCCAACAGTAAAAGATACCAGCCAACGCGTTTCGTTCATATGAAATGAACTTCTTCAGGACATTGAGTGATGTATAATAGTGGGGGGAGATGGTCCTTGGTTCCCCCAGGTGTTCTCATGTGCATAGCGTGAACTTGGTCCAGTATGTTCGATACGTAGCATAGAAGAATATGAGGTGCACAAATTAATGTGACTGTTTGGGCCTCCTTGATAAGGGCCAGCACTCGGTGAGTCTGAGGTGCAGGGTGCTGCCGGAACGGATCCGACGGCAGCACCCTGCACCTCAGACTCACCGAGTGCTGGCCCTTATCAAGGAGGCCCAAACAGTCACATTAATTTGTGCACCTCATATTCTTCTATGCTACGTATCGAACATACTGGACCAAATTCGCGCTATGCACATGAGAACACCTGGGGGAACCAAGGACCATCTCCCCCCACTATTATACATCACTCAATGTCCTGAAGAAGTTCATTTCATATGAGCCGAAACGCGTTGGCTGGTATCTTTACTGTTGGATGTTTATGAAAATAAAGGATTTACTGATACAATACAACAAGACTAAATGACTTATTGATATAAAACTATTGCTTCGAGTAGTGCACCACTCCAACTTTGGGTCTGTAAACTGTATTAATATGACAGAGATATGTTGATTATCATGTGATGGCGGGTTGGTGCTTTCCAGGAAAATGATTGCATACAAGTGTTCTAAGCCATATTGTACACCTTTGAACCCTAACACTACACACACTACACCTGCATGAGGAGGGTGTCTTCTCAAGAGATAGGGACAGCAACTGATACCTACATCACACATGGGGGTGTAGGGGTGGATCGGACTTTGGGGGGACAGGAGAGGTAGGGGTCCTGGGAGATTCCCGTGCTTTTTAAGGGCAGGGAGGGTTTCCACAGAAGGGGCCCCAGATATCTTTCCCCCGCTGAAAGTTTTCTTGTCATTGGCGCAGGCCAAAACCACTGGAAGGATGGGGCAGTAGGTTTCTTAACCCCGGGTAGTAACATCCCAGGGGTTCCCATGGTGGGGGACCCCAAGAAACTTTTCCCACGGTGGGAGGAGGGTGCGGTAGAGTTGTGTGTCCGGCAGGCCCCACAGGTTATCTGGTGGGGAAGGTGAGCAACCCAGGGGTGGCCAATGGTAGTGGGTGGCCCCAAAGGAGGGTAGTTCTCGAGCAGGATGTGTAGTGGTAGCCCCTTGGTACACTAGGTGGGCTAGGTAAATGACCCAGTGGAGATCTGAGTGGGGGTGATGTGCTCCCTAGGTTCCCGGTGAAGGGTTAGTGGGGGACCCTGAGGTGTCAGGGTCGGGTAGGTGGTTACCCAAGGAAGCAACAGGATGTCATTCTGGAGCTGGTGTTGTGAACCTGAGGTGGTGGCTGGGGCGATGCCTGGCCAGTGACCAGTCAGGTAGGTCCTGTGGGGGTTGGACCCCAGGACCAGGAGCATGGGGGTGTTCCCCTAGCTTGAGGCAGGAGGTGGACTTCTGCAAGGTAGTACCACCCTCAAGACAGGTGGGGCCCATCTTAAGTAAAGGGACCCTGTGCTTCAGAGGAGGGTGGTGCAGGCCAAGCCGGGATCTTGAGGGTCCCTGGCTGATGGAGGTAGTACCGCCCTGAGGACATATGGGGCCCATCTTAAGTGAAGGGACCCTGTGCTTCAGAGGAGGGTGGTGCAGGCCTAGCCGAGATCTTAAGGGTCCCTGACTGAGTGTGGTAGTATCACCCTGAAGGCAGGTGGGGCCTATCTTAAGTGAAGGGACCCTGCGCTTCAGAAGGGGGTGGTGCAGGCCATCCAGGGATCATGAGGGTCCCTGGATGGTCTCCCAAGCGCTGCAGGGAGACCGAGGAGAGCTCTGAGAGGTGGGCCTGGGTGTAGCTAACTTGGGGCCCACGGGCTCTCTAAGGGTACTCCGGGAGGAGAGAGTGCCTCTCGGAGGGAAGGGTGCATAGGCCCTGTTCTCGCAGCGGAGAACAAGGAAAGGGTCTAGGTTCCCGGGGTATTTTCCGTGTGGAGCTACTGACGGGGGAATGACCTGTAGGATGTCTGATGAGGCACCCTTAGTGTTCCTCCCTGGCACTGCCAGTGTGGTGGTGAGGCTGGTCTGAGGTCCTATCAGGGAGCCAGGCCAGTGGCCAAAGGTGCTTTTCTGTGTGGGTAAAGTACGAGTGGCTGTGCTTTCTTTAGGGAAGACAGTCATCCCGAAAGGGTGGTGGCAGCTGAATGACCCCAGCGGCAGGGTGAGGGTGAGGGTCCAGAGAGGTTGCATCTTTAGGGTGCAAGGACCAAAAGGAGAGAGGGTACTGGTTGGAACAATCTCCAGAAGGGAGACCAGCTAGTGACCCAAGGGATGGGATGTAGACCTATCCCAGAAGACCGCATCGGTGCTGAGGCACGTTACCCTTGTCCAGAGAAGTGGTAGGCATAGTGTTGCGTGACCAAGGGCAAAGGTAGGCCTAGTTAGGCTGAGTCCATGTAGACCGTGAGTGACCTAGAGGTATCTAAGCTAGAGCCCGGAGGGTTCTTAGGGTAGTCTGGGATCCCTGTATTGGGTGGAGGTCTCATGGATGGGAGTAGGTGGTCTGAGCGGATAACTGGTGAGTAAGGGGGTCTGGTCAGAACCCCTTATAACTAGTTATCGCTGACTACGGGAAGAGTACCCACGCATAGTGGCTATTTCTTCCCTGTAGGAATCAGCTGGGCGTGGCGTGTGTTAGAAGGTGGTTCTGACCATCTGAGCCACCCAGATTTTTCACTTTTTGAACCCCTACTTGTTGAGCTTTTACTGTGGGAGAGCCTCATAAGTTGGGACTCACCCACAGTGAACTCATGATGAAAGAGACTGCATGTGGATTTTATCGGTGTCCCCATGGTGAGAGTAGGCTGCTGCACTGCAGCCGGAGTAAGGGGCACCGGGCTGGTTGCATGCAGGCACGTGTGTACATGCGTGTGCACACGTGTAGGGGCTGCACAGGGGAGATTTGTGGCGTGCGCAGCCCAGGAGTAGGTACAGATTGAATGGTGTGGCAGGAATTATGCAGAGCTGGGTGGTGTCATGGAATAGGCTTTATACAATAGGAAGATACATGTAAGGGAAAGTCAGTGTGCTTTACTGTTTTCACTGAAGGACCACCCCAGTATTCTCCCATGAGGATGGGGATCACATGGGATACTTTCACTTCCCTAGGGCCTACAAATTCCAGACACGCACTGAAGTCCACTGTAACTCAGGTGGGAAGAAGTATTCTGCTGAATTCAAAACCATATATGTACTGCTTCTGGGTCATCAAGAAATGTCATATTCCTCTGACTCAGCTCATAACCAGAGCCTGGCTGGGGCTGACCCTGCCAGGCTGGATTAATGACCTTCCTCCCCAAGCTGTAGCATCAGAGGCCTAGCCCTTCATGACAAGCATTCCAAGGGCTAAGGTCTCCTCTCCAAAAGGGAGAGAAGTCTCCTCTCCAAAGGGAGAGAAGATGGGTGGAGCTACACGGTTATCCATCAGCAGCTGTCACCTGGTGCCAGGCACCAAGCTGCTCTGGAGGGAAGGCAGAAAGGGGGAAGGGGCTTTTCAGAGACCATGTGGTATGAGACCCCTGGACGACGCCATTTTGAACTAACCCAGAGGCCTGGGCAGGAAGGAGGGAGCAGGGGCAGAGAGGTGATGTGTCGCTGCTTGATAGGGCAAGCAGAGACTTCCTGCCAGCCCCCTCCAAATCCTTTTAAAAGAGCTTGCACAGGAAGAGGAGCTCTCTCTGGGGTGTGGTCGGCTGAGGAAGACTGGTGCTGGTGCCTGGAGCCATGGGCAGTTGGAAGGAAGAACCTCCAGACTGTCCCAGGACCCTGACTTGCGCAAAAAGGGGAGTCCAGGACCAGGGAGCAGAAGCTTGGGCCTCTGCGCAAGGAGAAGAGAGGCCCAGGAGGAGAGCCCGGCATAAGGCTGGTGCAGGGAGCCAGTGAAGACAGCTCCCTGCTGAATTCCCCTCCTTGAGATCAGGAGGGCAAAGGAAAGTACTCCCAGTGGCTGGGGCGTGCCACCAGGAGCCAGAAGAGGCAAAAATGATGAAGATCGGCCGCCTGGGGGATGAGCTACGCCCCCAGAAGGTAGGTGACCTTTGACCTCCCAAGGGACCGACAACTAAGCGCGTGGGGCTCCGCCACCGGTCCTAGATGTGCCCCCGGGGTGGGTCAGGCTCTGGGGCTGCCCCCACAAGAAGAGGAAGTCGAGGCGCGCCAGCGTGCTCCCCGTGAAGTTATCCCCAAAGGGGTGCCAGGAGCCCACCCTGGCCCCCCGAAGACACCGGAGGGAGGGGAGCGCCGTCGCTCCCCTCGAAGAGAGTTCTGGGGTCCGGGACCCCCAACTCCGGGCCCCGGTGATGGTGGTGAGGAGGAGAGGGCGTGCCGTCACGCATCCCCCTTGTGGGAGTAGAGAAGTTGGGGAGCGCCATCGCGCTCCCCGTGAAGACTTTCCTGGGGCCTGGGACCCCAACTCCGGGCCCCGAAGCCAGGAAGACAAGTCAGGGAGCGCTGTCACGCTCCCCGTGAAGATTGCCCCCGGGGGCCCGGGATCCCCAACTCCGGGCCCCCGTGTGATGCTGGGAGAGAGGGGGAGTGCTGCCGTACTCCCCGGAGCAGTGGGAAGGAGGGGGGAGTGCCGTCGCACTCCCCCGAAGCCTCGCTGGTCCAGCAGCAGTCTCCGCATCTGCCCACAGGAGCTGGCAGACCAGAATGGACGCGCCGGCTCCCGTGGCCACACGCGAGGGTGTGGGCCGGGTGGGGAGCCGGCAGGAGCAGCTGGGGGTGGGCTCCCCGAGCCACACAGAACTCACCTGGCAGTACGGGGTCCGGGTGGGACCAGGCCCCCAACAAGAGGAGAAGTGGAGTGAGGCAGCCCACAAGGGCAGCGCGGTTCTCCCCGAGCAGCGGGGGAGCCGCTGCTCTATTATTCACGGGGCTGGAGAAAGCGCCCCATAATGCCTTGCAGGCCCAGACCGGCCTGCAGGGGAAAGCAGCTGTAACTCGGCTTGTGGTGGCCCCAGGAGGATGGGGTCACTGAGAAATGTGTGCCAGGGTGCCGGGGGAGCTGCAGGAGCAACGCAGCCTCCCCAGCACAAAGAGTAAAGTCCCTCCCTAAGTCTCTGGGGGATTGGAAGAAACAAAACCTCAAGGGCTCAGCCAACAGTTATTAGCATCCCGGGGCTGGAACTTTTGTTCTACCACTGGGGGTGCGTTGGGGACTGCCTCAAGGTATGGATGGATGGATGGCTGGGCTGGGGATGTCTGGAGAAGGGCATCCCCTGGAGATGAAGAGGTGCCAGTGCACGAGAAGTGCATTTACCAATGTTATTTCCTTTTGAGGGACTGAAAGTCGCCTGTGTAATGTGAAGTACCTGTGTAAGGTGAAGTCATAAGCAAGAAGGTTATGTTGCTGGACATTCCTGCTAGGGTGGCTGTATATGCATAATCCTGTGATTTTAACTGTGATGCCTTTTAGGGGCTTTAATTGCAATGCATTTTAACTGTTATCAACTATGATGAGTACTGTCATTCTCAGGGATGCCCAAACATGTATTCTTGCTACTGCGTTAGGTGAAGGACAACCCAGACTGTTAGCCACTAAGATGTAGAGGTGTATACTGTATGGTCAGTATGAGATGCTCAGTCAGGGTTATGTGTCACCAGGGCAGGTGTACCTATTTTAAATGCTTGTTGAGATAATGGGGTGGGTCGCCACAAGGCCCTCGCTCCAGGTTGTGTCAACCCACTGCATTAGGGGGCAAGATGATGTGCATACATGGGAGTGGTGGTACTAGACCCCACCCCCCCTGCGGCAGGGGTGGAAATGTTATGCAATATCACAAAGTAATTCCAACAGCTTATGTATATTTGTAAATTGGTGCATAGTATTGAGTAGTGTGTGTGTTTAATAAATGTACTCTTCCTTTTATAAAGCAAAGTACAGACTGGACAATCAATTATTGAGTGTTATTTCTGCGTACTGGTACATGGCGATTACTAGCCTACACCACCTCCCTTGAGTAAGCCTTAGACTGCTCTGCAACGCTACCCTCTGAGAGTCAAGCGCTACTATAGGGTGTTTGGTTCCCAGTGAAGGATAAATGTGACATGTTATTTGTGCAGGCCTCACAGATACTGCCTCGTTTTCCAACACCTTGTTACCCAAGTTTCAGCAGTCTGGTATCTATCATCCCTCCACCACTTGCTGCTGTATGTTCACCACCATGGCAACTGTCCCTCCACCCCTTTCTGCTCTGTGTGCACCACTTCCTTGTTGTCCCTTTTCCTGTGCTGCTCCATGTGAACCACCTCGGGAACTTGTAAATTGTCATTCCTTTATTCTGTTTTATTCTATTTATTTTGCCAGTTTTACTGTTTTCATTGTACCTGTGAACGTTGTTGTGTCCTCCATGTCCGTTCGCCACCCTTTCCTGCCGCTGCTGCCCCCGCGACCTCTCCCTTTTGCCAGTTCCCGCTCCAGCCTCCCAGCTGCACTTCCCTCCCCCTTCCCTATTTAATGGCGGCCGATGAACGGCCGTGCCTCTGGAGCGCCAAAGGAAAGCCTGTCTGCTTCCGTCCGTGACCCGACCGTGACCAGCGCCAGGGACCCTAGCTCTCCCACCACCCACCGCTATGACTTAGCTACCCTCCTCGCACTGAACCCCGGAAGGAACAGCAACTGCCAGCTGTCTACGCCAAACACCACCCACGGCCAGTTCTCCTGCCGACGCTGCCGACAATCCTTCACCATCCTCCACACCCCCTCGGACGACGCACCCACGCCAGACGCCAGCACCACCGAAGTCCTGAGGTGCATCCTCCTCAACGTGCGATCACTACACAGACATGCTCTAGAGATCTGGGACCTCCTCAACACCCTCTCACCAGATGTCGCCTTCTTCACGAAACCTGGATCAATGCCTCCTCCGCCCCGACATCACCACCGCCATCCCCGACGGATACAAGATCCAGAGGAAGGACCACCCCAACCACCCTGGAGGAGGACTAGCCATCGCACACAAGAGCTCACTCTGACTCTCTACCTCCAGCACAAGCGACTCCCCTTCCACCACCGAACATCTCTACTTCCAGATCCAGACCAGTCTCAGAACGACCCTATGCAGCACCCTCACCTACAGACCCCCGGACCTCGAACTACGTTCACTTCTACAATCGCTGACCTCATCGCGCCCCACACCATCGCCTCCATGGACTACATATTCATCAAAGACCTGAACTTCCACCTCGACAACCTCAGCGACCCCAACTCCACCACCCTCCTGGACAACCTCGCCAACATCAGACTGAAACAGCTCATCACCACCCCTACCCACAAGGCAGGACACACCCTTGACCCCATCTTTGCAGGAGGGAACAACATCTGCGTCAGCCACACCAGGCAGCCCTACTGGACGGACCACCAGTGCGTACACTTCTCTTTCATCAATGCCACCGCTCACAAACCCACTCCTCACCCTCCGGGAAGGAACTGGAGCAAGGTCACAGAGGAGCACCTCAACTCCACCCTCAACCACGATCCCCCTCCCGCCTCGACTGATGCCAACTCCGCAGCCAAAGAACTACACCGGTGGATCACCAACTGCGCAGACGAGCTCGCCCCCCTCCACAACCACGACAAACAGCATCCCATGAAGGCCTCAGGGTTCTCAACGGACCTCCAAGAATCCAGACGCACCTGCAGATGTCTCAAAAAACGATGGAGGAACAGCAAAACCACAGAAGACCAGACCACCCACAAGAACGCCTTGACAGAATACCACCAACTCATCAGATCCACCAAAAGGACCTTCATCCGGAACAAAATCCTCGCCAACTCCTGAAACTCAAAGGAACTCTTCAGCATCATCCAACAATTCACCAAACCCCCAGCGAAGCCACGGATGTCACACCCTCCCAGGACCTCTGCAACAAGCTTGGCTCCTACTTCCATCTGAAATTCAAGACCCTCTACGACAACTTCAGAGAACAGACTCCAGAAACCACTCCTTCGTCCAGCAACGACAGCCAGCCTACCATTGCCGCCTGGACCCCAGACAGCCAGCCTACCATCACCACCTGGACCCCGGTCACCACTGAAGATACCACTATGACCATAAAGAGCACTTACTTAGGACCCCTGCCCGCTGCACATCTTCCACAGAGCCGCGCCACCATAGCACCCGAGCTACGACGCACCATCAACGCCACCTTCGAATCCGGCACATTCCCGACTGGAAACACGCAGAATTCAAGCCACTCCTCAAGAAACCCTCTGCAGACCCAAAGGACCTGAAAAACTACTGACCCATCTCTCTCCTTCCCTTCGCGGCCAAAGTCACCAAGAAGATCGTCAACGCCCAGCTGACAAACTTCATCGAAGAGAACGCCATCCTCGACCCCTCCCAATCCGGATTCCGCAGCAACAACAGCACCGAGACCGCCCTCCTCGCCGCCACAGATGACATCCAAACTCTCCTCGACCAAGGCCACACCGCAGCCCTCATCCTACTAGACCTCTCCGCAGCCTTCGACACCGTCTCCCACAGCACTCTCACAGCCAGACTCCATGACGCCGGCATACAGGGAACCACCCTCGACTGGCTCAGCTCGTTCCTCGCTGGCAGAACCCAAAGGATCAGACTCCCGCCCTTCCTCTCCGAACCCACAGTGATCAACTGTGGAAAACTCCAAGGATCATCGCTCAGTCCCACGCTCTTCAACATTTACATGGCCCCCTCACCACCATCATCAGACAGCATGGACTAAGCATAGTATCCTACGCCGACGACACCCAGCTCAACCTCTCCCTCACAAAGGAACCTGACGCCACCAGACTCAGCTTCCAGGAAGGAATGAAAGATGTTGCATCCTGGATGAGCAACAGCTGTCTGAAGCTCAACTCGGAGAAGACAGAGATCCTCATCCTTGGACCCACCCCCACCCCCTCAGCTTCAGACAACACCTGGTGGCCCACTGCACTCAGTAACACCCCCACCCCCACGGACCACACCCGGAACCTCGGCATCATACTCGACTCCAACCTCACCATGAGCCGGCAGATCAACGCTGTTGCCTCCACCTGCTTCAACACCCTCCGCATCCTTCGCAAGACCTTCAAATGGATCCCTCCAATCCAGAAAGACCGTCACCCACGCACTGATAACTAGCAGACTGGACTACGGAAACACCCTCTATGCTGGAATCCACAAATCCCTGCTACGCAAACTCCAGACCCTCCAGAACACCGCGGCCAGACTCGTCCTTGGCATTCCACGACATGATCACATCACCCATCACCTGCGAGACCTCCACTGGCTTCCAGTCGAAAAGAGAGTAACTTTCAAGCTTCTCACCCATGCCTACAAATCCCTCCACAACATCCGGACCCAAATACCTCAACAAAAGAGTCTCCTTCCACCTACCCAAGAGAAACCTCTGCTCTGCCGACCTCGCCCTAGCAGAAACACCGCAGAACCAGAGCAGGTGGAAGAGCCTTCTCCTACGTTGCGGCAAAGGCCTGGAACGAGCTCCCGGTCAACATCAGACGCTCCCCCCCTCTGCACACCTTCAGGAAGTGCCTCAAGACCTGGCTCTTCAGCTGCCTCGGAGCTGCACCCCCGTCCCCCTAGCGCCTTGAGGCCCTCACGGGTGAGTAGCACGGTTCACAATTCCCTGATTGATTGATTGATTGAACTGTCCCTCCACCCCTTGCTACTGTGTGTGCACCAACTTGGGGACCGCCCTTCCACCCCTTGCTGCTCTGTGTGCACCACCTTGAGGGCCATACCACCACCCCACGCTGCTCTGTGTGCACCACCTTCAGGTCCGTCCCTCCACTCCTTGCTGGTCTATGTGCACCACCTCTGGAATTTCCCTCCACCCCTTGCTACTCTGTGTTAGGCACATATGAGACTGTTCCTCCAACCCTTGCCCCTCTATGTGCACCACTTCCAGACCCTTCCTCCACCCCTTGCTGCTCTGTGTGCACCACCTTCCGGTCCATCCCTCCACCCCTTGGTGCTCTATCTGCACCACTTTGGGGACCATCCCTCCGCCCCTTGCTGCTCTCTGTGCACCAGTTCTGGACTGTCCCTTTTCCATTACTGCTTTATGTGAACCACCTCAGAACTGTCCCTCCACCCTGTGCTGCTCTATGTGGACCACCTCTGAAGGAAGTGACCCGATTAGGGCCACCCGGGTCACTCGCGACCACCTCTAAGCCTTCCATACGAATGAAGAGTCAGTCAGACAGTAGAGAATACAAACCAAAGTTATTTATTAGAATGCGCTCGAGCGGAGTCCGGTCTGACCAGCCTCCTTAGATTGATGCAGAGGGACTGACCCTCGCCAACATGGTAATACCAGATATACTTTTCCAAAACTCCTAAAGACACGCCTAAACTGGAATTTTCCAGTTAGTAAGTAATGAACAAAGGAGACATAGAGGGATGAGCTACCATCCTGAGACCGGGTACATGCTATCTCAGTTTCAAGGTTACTCTGGCTGCCCACACAGATCTGAGCTGTGGGAGCAAGCCTATCTAGACGGAAAGGTATGCAATAATATGAACAGTTTATTCATTAGCACAGCACAGCTCAACCTTGAAGGAACAGGGGAAAATAACATCGAGGCCATTTTCTGCTGAGGCAAACAGAATGAGACAGAAACTGGGTTTCGATCAGGATACAAAATGGCGGCTGAATACAAAATGGTGCCGCAAATGCTAACTTAAATCGCACAATGCTAGAAGGAGTCGACCAATAGCATTTTTCAGTCCAACAGACCCTACTTTTAACATTTGCTAACAATTTTGTCTAGTGTTAGGAAACAAATAACTTCTTGCAAATTAGGAATACTACTATTACATATTAATACACACATTATAAATATTCAAAAATCCCTTCATCTATAGACATCAGGTCTTGAATACCCTGCATCACCATGGTCGTTATCTTTTGGTCATGCACTGGAACCTTCGGTCTGGATGTCTGTTTTTACAGAGTAAGCGCAGCAAGCAGGAAGGCAATGTATGCACAGGCAACAAGTGAAAATTATACCAGCAATTGCTACTAGGAAGATAAGGATCGTCCAACCCCAGGATGCTAGTAGACCCCAGAACCAATCAGAAAGAGTCCAGGTACCATTCTCTTGGTGGATGTCAGATGCGAGTGTGAGAATATGCTGTTCACTAGTTAAAGTGGGCACCCTGTACCAATCCACACGACCCTTATGATGTATGAGGTCAAAGATAACCTTTATGAAACCTATCCTAGTGGTAGCTATGGAGAGCAGCCTTCAGGCTTAATCTTGAAGGAATGTAAAGCAGCTTGTTTTACCAGAATATCACCTCCTGAATGACTAAATGAAGGAGAACCACACAGTAGTTATATAAAAATATGTATTTATTAATATAACACTCTCTACTACCCTCTACACGAGATTAGAACACAAAGCACACAATACTGGATCAATAGAACAGTTGTAAGTAGCACAATACAGAGCGGGCTCCAGGGGAGACCGAACCATATACTAAAATAGTGGTATAACAATCACGACTTGAGTAGACACAGTGCCTAGTGCACGTAGAATCGCTGGGACCCCAAGGAACCACCCAAGGTGATGACACAGGAGACCCACGGAGGACGGGTGCAGTGAGGAAACACAACTGTGTGCTCCGTACAACTCTATGGAAAGTCCCGGTTGCAAAGTTAAAGTTTAAGGACCCTTCTAGGAGGACTTCGAGCCAACCCTTCGGAACTTAAGAGTTTAAAGAGCCACCCCACCTGTGGATACGGTAGTATCAGAGTTACCTATCCCAGGGGAGCTGGGTGCATAGGTCTGAAGTGGCGTTGGAAACTCTCGTCATTCTCTATGGAAGGAAAGGAAGAAGTACTGCTGCCGTGAAGGTGAAAAGGGTCCGGTGGAATCCAAGCCTGGATTCTGGATGGAAGGAACCTGAAAGAAGAGGGGACAGAGTCTGGGTCACGTCAGAGTGACCAGGGGCTCGGTGGACGAATGCCCACCTATGTCGGGTGCTTCAGGTGCGAAGAAGGGATGCTTGACTCTGCAGCCACGAGGACCAGGAGACGTCGAGGATGACCAGGAGCCGGAGGTGAGCTGTCCCATGAAGAATGTCGAGTGCTGAGGGGTCGGTGTCTGGCGGGAGCACCAACAAGCCTTGGCACCAGCAACCCACGCAGGAAGGACAAACAGGTTACGGTGTGGACCAGCAAGGTCCAGACTCTCCAAGCAATGGAGAGTCAGGACACATCTGGAGCAACCAGGAAAGCCCAAGAACAATCACGATGACCCTCAGGGGGACCCACAGGCCGAAGGACCAGGAGTCGCGAGGGGACCTCGAGCAAGATTGCAAGGCACCAGCCCATGGAGCACACGGTGCGAGGAGGCCGGAATTCTCTGGTGCAAATACTGCTCAGGGTCAGGACTACACGGAGTCTAATGCACAAGCTCGGGAATCATCAACAAGCATATGCACTTGCAAATGGATGCAGTGCACAGGGGTTCGGGTTACGCAGCCCCCACGAGGGATACTGGCCTCAAACTCGGTGAGAGGGCAGATCAACCTCAGGGACCTTCAGGAACCCACCTCCTGTGTTGCTGAAATCTTCAGAGTCTGCAGGAGCTCAGGAGCAGCTACTGGTCAGTTGCGCTTTAGGTGCCTGCGAAGCAGGGAGTGACTCCTTCACTCCAAGGGAGATTCTTCTGTTGTCTTAAGTGCTCCACAGGTCCTGCACAGAGCCTGTATGGAGTCACGGCACAAACTAAGCTTCGGACGGAAAGGGGGACGAAGTCAAGCCCAGTCGAGGTCCAGCGAAGTCCAGGTGTACAGACGGTCGAAGGTCAGTGGTTTCTTCTTTGTAGAATCTTGTCCACGTAAAATCTAATGTCCTGTAGCCAGGTAACCCATTTTATACCCACGGGAGAGGGTTGGACAGATTATGGGGACCCTCCTAGGGAAGGGGCAGGACAGAGGGGTGGCTACACCCATGTCCTTTGTCCAGTTTCACGCCAGAGCAGGAGCCAATGGCTCCCAGAACTGGTTTGAGCTGGACTATGCACAGGGACACCAAATGTGGCCCAAGTGCAGACTTTCAGGCACTCTCAGAGTGCACCCACCCAGCCCCAATACACTAAATCCTGTCTGGGAGGTGGTCACACCTCCCTGTGACAGGATGCCTATTGTGCTGCCTTCCTCTGCTCGAGCTTGGCTCAGCAGCAGGAGGGCAGAAATGTGTCTCTGGCTGGCAGCATCCATTATGTGCTGTCCGGGTCGAGAAGGCTGGTACCGGGTAGACCGGTGACCCCACGAAGCTCGCTTCTGAAGGGTGGAATCATACCTCCCACACCAGTTACTGGTGTGGGGGTATGATTCCAAGGTGTTTGATACCAAACTCAATATGTTTCTATGCAGCCATTTTCGAGATAGCATTTACCGTGAGGTTATAATGCACCTCTACCTATATGTCCGGCTGAGTCACAGACAACCCGGGAGAATGGTCTCCGAAGGCTGCAGAGAGGCTCTGCTCATGCAGGGGCACCCTCTCACATAAAACCCAGCACCCTGCCTTCAGGATTGATAAGGCCTGCTATAGGGGTAACTTATAAGTTTTAAGTGTAGTCACCTATAGATATAGTGAACCTATATCTAAAGTAAGTGGTGCAAGCACCACCTTACACAGGCTGAAGTAGCAGACCTGGAGTTCCATTTTGCATGGCCTCTCATGGGTGGCATAATACATGCTTCAGCCCATGGGAGGCCTCTGGGGTACCTATGCCCTGGGTACATGTGTACCATATACTAGGGACTTATAAGGGTACCCCAGTATCCAATCTGGAGTGTACCAAAGTACATGTATGTCAATTTAAGGGAGAAAGCAGACAGGCTGGGGTCCTGATTAGCAGGATCCCAGCCAGACTAGTCAAAAACAGTGAGACATCAAGCAAAAAGTGGGGGTAACCATAAGAAGCAGATCCTACTTTCCTACAGCGAGCCTATGCAACTTCTGTATGGCAGCATATACATTAGGGGTGTGGTCTGGGATGTACACGCAGCAGCTGCTGCCAATGACGCAACAGGCCCCTCCCCGGTCAGCAAGGATGACGTCTAACACCATCCGGTTCTGTAAAGCAACAAGCCTCGTAGCCTGGAGCTCAGCTGTAATATTGGTCAAAATTCCTGCTGTGGTATGACCCCTTCTACAACTCTGGTGAGCTGACGAATGTTAAGGCTATTGGACATAGGGCCCCAAAAGGGTAGGATACCCTTCATAGCATCTGTGAACTGCTGCAGAGTGGTGTCGGTCTGATCTATGTCTTCTGTATTAATAACCCTTCTAATTCAGTACAGATGGGCACTCCTACGCTGCAATCGATGGTCCTTATGGTAATTGGGCGGTGCTATGTACACTGGGGGAAGGAGTAAAGAGAGATAACATATACCTGACCATCCCCTAGGGAGCCAAACATAAGCTTGAGACCCACAAACAAAGTAGACATTATGCGGTGGGAGCAATGGTGGGCTACTGTTCATGCTCAACGTATATGTATAGTTGCAATTACTCTCTCCCACTTTTATCTTCCCAAGTCCTCAAACACAGAAACCAGCTGTGGTGTTGACTACTGACACCGGCATTGCCTCATCCTGAGTAATATTGCGCATTTGAAAGGAGCGAAAATATTCAGTGACATTGAACCCCTGGAAATCCAACATTTCATTTCAGAGCCATGTTACATTTTTCTCTCTCTCATATATATTCATACAAGCTGTTGGGGACAATGTATCAGGAGTCCCTTGTTCTCCTGGGGTAAACCCTTGGTGGACACGTATATATTCTAACACTGTGTGATAATCAGCAGATGTCATATTCATAGTAGAAGAATGATAATGAATGTATACCATAGTAAATAATTCAAACCACCCCTCGCAGCTCCCCAGATAGGACATTGGCATCAACAGCAGAATATCACTCTTATGTGTAACTGAGGGGAGTAGACCACAGATCCAGCCATTAGTAACATTAGACGTATCATGGGCTTGGTGCAGCATTTGCAAAAATACATTGTCTACATATGTTTTGCGATGTTCTCTTTTATGAGGGGCCAAAGTAACAAACATGTGTTCAGGGGGAATAGGCGTTGTACCAACCAGGGAATGCACTGGGTATTTCTCCTCCAGGAACCATGCTATACCAAGAACTATTATTAGGAAAATTACAACAATCGTGACAAAAACTATTTTACTTTTTGTGGACCAACTAGACCAACCAGATCCATACCGCTCTAAACGCGGTGCCGCAAACGGCCGCTCTTCCTCAGTAATGGGCCGACCAAATGGGTACATTTTAATCAGAGGAAAGGAAATGCAATAATGCCAATGGTAAAAAGACAAAAGGGGCAAATGTTCCCAGCGTCCGTCAGAGCCTCGCTGGTAGACTCCTATTGTTCATCAAGATTGGCGCTGTTGAGCACCGGCGGTGGAGCTAGGCGATCCCAGCTCTTTGAAGAAATCTCACATCGCTCAGGATAAGGTACCCCCTCCAAGGGAGCACGTTCAATTTATCCTGTCCAATGTCTGAACAATGCACCAATCTCACCTCTCCCTATTCTACTGTTGCCTGACTTATCGAGTCCATCCCTGCTAATCTGACTTTTCCTTTGGTGCACTGTTCCTCCGTCGGGGCGCAAATTGTACCTGGCTACTCCAGACACAGAGGGGTCAGCAAAAAGGGGCTCAGACACAGAGGGGCCAATGGGCTGGGACTCAAGCACAGATGGGCCAGCAGAACGGGGCTCCTGAATGGCCCAGACCTCAGGGGGCACTGCTGCATTCAACACTGCATCATTCTCATCCTCCACTTGGGTCCACGTTAGCTGGGCATCCGAAAAGGGGACAAAGCGGGGCACCTGTTCCCACTCTGAGTCCCCGATGCCATTAAGGACCCAGTGATCGTAGGGCAGAGGCTAAGGCAGCCTGCGGCAGTGTTGGGTGTGAATCCAGTTCTTTCGGCCGGTGACCTTCATGGCAGTGCGGGTGGCAAGGAGCACCTGCACTGGCCCCTTCCACTGCGGTTTCAGACTTCCTTTCCTATGAAAATGGCGGACTAAAACAAAATCACCAGGCCGAATATCGTGTCCTGGCCCCTCAGGTGCTGGCGGAAGTGCGTCTTGGATCTGTTGGTGAATAGAACGCAGACTTTTAGTTAACTCATATAGGTAGTCTACTAACAGAGGATATTCGATTTCTGAAAATTTACGAGGCCGAGGGACGACCCACCCGTTTGCTGGGCATTCAAACACGACCTCGTAAGGTGACAGTCCTGTCCTAGAGTGTGCAGTGAATCTTGTAGACAAAAGGGCTAATGGTAAAGCATCTTGCCACTGCAACCCTGTGCTCTCCTGAATCTTTGTCAATTTCAGTTTGAGAGTACTGTTGTACTTCTCAACTAAGCCTGCTGACTAGGGGTGATGTGCGGCATGAAATTCCTGTTTAATATGTAGACCTTCACACACTAACTGTATGACCTTTGAATTAAAATGGCTGCCGTTATCACTCAAAAGCAAACGAAACGAGGGAAGAACTCCTTTAGGAGTGCTTTCACAGTCGCCACGGCTGTGTTTTCTTTAGTGGGGTAAGCCTCAACCCATTTACTGAATGCACAAACAACCACTAACACATATTTCAAATTGTTGACTCGCTCCATTTCAATGAAGTCCATCTGGAGGACCTCAAAAGGAAAAGTGGGAGGTGCAAAATTACCAGGGGGTGTAGGGGTACCTTTCCCAGGATTATGCATCATGCATACCATACAATATTTGACCAAGCGGGCGGCCGTCTTTAGGATATTGTCATGCTGCCATATAGGGTCTAACAATTTACAAATCCCTTTTTCACTGATATGGGCTGGCCCGTGCGCCATAGTGACTACAGGGAGGACATATGCATCTGGTAACATCCATCTCTTTTTCCCTGACTTATCTGTCCAACACCCGTCCTCATCCAAACATGCTGTGCTTTCCTGCCATACTGCTAGCTCTTCAATCGTCGCTTCACTTTGAATCTCCTTCACATTGTCCAGCGTATCCTCAAACATAGTAACCTCGGGCACCCACCTAGCGGGACCTGCTACAAACATCTTTTACATCTTCATTCGAGCTGCCTCCTTAGCTGTCTGATCTGCAAATGCATTCCCCTTACACACGTTGTCAGTAATTGCCTTATGGGCGCTGCACTTCACTATCGCAAAGTTCTTGGGGAGTGTCAAAGCCGACAAAAGCCTATATATCAAAGGGCCATGCTGGATCTTCATCCCATGGGAAGTAAAAACCCTCTCTCTGCCCAGAGCCATCCAAAATTATGGGTGACTCCGAAAGCATACTGGCTGTCAGTTTAGATATTGACAGCCAGTCCTTCACTCAATTCGCAAGCTCGTATAAGGGCAACGAGTTCCGCAGCTTGGGCCAACTGATAGGGAACTTGTTATGTCTCAACTACAGTGTGCAGTGTTGTGATAGCGTATGCTGCTGTTGTAGTGCCATCTGGTAACTTAAAACAAGAGCCATTGACGTATAGTTCCCCTTGGGGGTCAAATAAGGGAACGTCAGTCAGGTCTACCCATCCCTTAGTTTCTTCCTCTGTCTGAAAAATTCAATCATGTATATCAATTTCTTCACTCTCAGAAGGGAGGGGTAGAAACGTGGCTGGGTTCAGAGTGGCACATCTTTTATTTGTAACATGCGGTGCAAAAGGGTCAATTCATAACTGGTCAGACGTGCACTGGTGAGGTGCTGTGTCTTGGTTTTATTCAAAAGTGTATCCACAGCATGGGGTACCATGACTGTGAGGTCGGTATCAAGTATGAGCCCAGCCGATTGTCATATAGAGATGGCCACCACCGCGACTGCTCTTAGACAGCTCGGGAGAGCTGGTGCGACAGGGTCAAGAAGAGCAGAAAAATAAGCACACGGCCGTTGCTTACCTTCAAAGGCCTGTGTTAAGACAGAAAGCGCACAACCAGCCGACTCGTGTACGTACAGCACGAACCACTTGGCATAATCAGGCGTACAGAGCACAGGTGCAGAGCAAAGTGCAACTTTTAATTGCTCAAAGGTTTGCGGACAGGGGTTCATGCACATCTTTAGTGGTAAGCGCAAACAGGGGTTTTGTTAGTAAAGAATAATTAGGGATCCACTGTCGACAGTAGGAAGAAATGCCAATAAAAGCGCGCACCTCCCTCTGCGTTTTAGGGATAGGCATTTTCACAATGGTGCTGATGCGCTCAGGGGTCAATCTTCTACTCCTCCTTCGACAGTAGGTGACCTAAATAGGTGACCTCCTGTCCACAATATTGAAATTTTGATAGGGACACTTTATGTCCATGGTGAGACAAATGTAGCAACAACTTAACCGTACTGTCTTTGCATCCCTTTTCAGTGTCAGAAGCTATTAGTATATCATCTACATATTGAAGCAATACATTACCTGAGGGAAGCGTGATGGAGTCCAATTGGGCTTTCAAGGCTTGGCTATATATACTAGGGCTCTCAGTATAGCCCTGAGGTGTTCGACAGAATATAAAGCTTCTGCCAGCTAGGGTAAAACCAAACAAGTGTCTGCTGTTGGGATGGATCTGGATACTAAAGAATGCATTTTTCAAGTCAATGGCAGAAAAGAATTTAGCAGAGGAAGGAATCATCGTCAAAATAGCAGTAATGTCAGGGACCACCGGGAACTGAGGGACCACTATTTTATTAACTGTGCGCAAATCAATCACAAAACGATAAACATCTGGGTGATCATCGGGGGAGTCTGAAGATGCCTTTTTTAGAATGGGAAGAATAGGGCTATTACACACATTTGCAGTTGTCTCTTCAACCACTCCCGTCTCAATCAGATCCTGTATAATCCGCAGCAAAGCTCGCTCCCCTGCTTGTGGTATTTTGTACTGGGGAATACAAGGCAAAATGGCATTGTCTTTAACTTTAATGGAAACCGGGGGAATTTGCAATAGTCCTACATCCGGGTCACATGTTGCCCACAACATGGGCGGCATATCCTTAAACTCAGCAGGAAGGGGCGCATTTTTGGACAGACACTGATTAGAGCCGACCACATTCGGACCCATTGTCATGTGAACACCTTCCGGGGAGCAATAAATGGTCGCATGCAACTTCTTTAATAAATCTAGGCCCATTAGATTTTCTCCACAATTTGATGTCAACAGGAACGGTGAATCCACAGTAAAAGGACCTATAGTCAATGTAAGAGGTTTGGAAATGGGGCTTACAACCGGTACACCAGAAAATCCTACCAAAACGTTATTATGGCCAGACAGAGCTGCCCCAGGGACCAGTGAATGAGAAAAAGAGCTGTTCATTGCACCTGTATCCACCAAGAATTCCTTAGCTGAGCCATGCAAATCTGCAGTAACACACGGACCGCGCTGATCTACAGGTATCTGGACTGGTCCCTTACTCTGTCCCTGGCTATCCTAGCTGTGAGACATCCCTGTCACCTCATCTAGATCATAGTCATCGTGGTAATACTGGCCACCCCTGTTGCCATCAAAGTAATTACTATCTGAACGATCCTGCGATGTGGCAGCATGCTGGACTCTTTCCTGTCCACCAGCTCCACGACCCCGTCCCCTGGAACCTCGTCCTCCAGGGGCCGCGACTTTCTGCAACAACACGGGACACTCGCTACACCAGTGTCACTCCTCCTTAAAATATGCACATTGATTTGGCCCTACAGGCGTAGTATTCCGGCTGGTCCGAGGCAGCTGGCGGGCCATACCACCATGTCCTCTACCATTCCCCCGAGAAGCCTGCTGTAACAACACCTTTGTCTTCAATTCCTTGTGCTTTTTCTCTACCTTCTCCTTCTCCTCATTTTCCCTGTGTTCATAATACTGTGCCATACTCAATATTACAGAAGGGGAGGAGGTCGTTCATGTGCTCTCCGAAGCCTGCAACCGAGCCGCAATCTCTGGGAGCAAGTTTGTGACAAACCTGTTAACGAACAATCGGACACCTCCCTCCACCGACAAATCCTGTCTGCTAAAGTCCAGAAACACACCCTCAAACCGAGTGAAAAAATCAGACACACTTTCATCTTTCTTCTGACGACATGCCATTAACTTGTCCCAATCTACTCTTCTTGGCGGAATAAGAGAATGCATATATGAGATAATTCGGCCAGGCAAGGCTAGTATCTCGGCCCTAGGCTTCTCACTAGGCTTCCTCACCTGATCCCATGCTTTAATCTGATCCCAGGTACCACTCAATTCTGCACCGTGGTCCTGTGTGTGTACCTGCCTCCAAATATCAACGGGTACCAGTAAACCAAAGAACATTTCAATATCCGCAAGCGTCATCACTGTTTAGGAAGCGGCCTCCGTCAATTCCTTATAGTACGCAGTAGGATTTTTCCTAGGGTCGGGTAACTGAGTCTTAAGGGACAGCACCTCACTCCTCTTCCATGGGGTATAAACCCATTGTTCCTGAAAACGGGCCTCTACCCGGGGTCTAGTAACAACGTTATGCTGATCTCGTAGTTCTGCTATCTCAGGGTGATATATAGGGTGGACTTCCCTCATCGGGAATTGGGACACTGTCTCCGGGCTCTTCTCAAGCAGCCTTCTTCGGTAAGCTACCAACGTTGCAACATTACCAAAAACCTCACCAGGCGCCATGCCAGCAGCATATACATTGTCCCTAATATCATAAATAATCTGAGGGGCCACATAATTGAAACACTGTTCCTACAATCCAATCAAAGTAGCCGACATGTGCTTGAGGGCTTGCTGCTGCACAAACGGCTCATAATCTCTCATCACACTCCACACATCTTCCGTACTATAGATGGGGTTACGAGCCCACTGAGTGGCCTGATTGGCTACCACCCTTTTCTCTTCATCGGCCACATCAGATTGTATCAATATCCGCCCCATTCGCTCTATAGCAGTCGCCCAGTCCCCGTCCCCTGATCCACGGACAGGCGTTCCACTACTCAGTACCGTCGGGGAATGAAGGAAAAGGGAAGGATTATTAACAGAGGGAACGGGCACCAATGTCACCAATGGCTGTGTCGTAGGTGTAAGAGCTGGAGAGAGAGATGCCGAAACAATAGGCGTAGCAGGAAGACTCGAAGTCATTGCAGACGCTGAAGGCGAAGCCAAAGAAAGAACAGAAGGTGCGGTGGCCAAAGCAGCTGGATCAATGACAGAGGAAACAGAGACAGCAGAAGCAGAGGAAACGGGCTGTTGAGGCTGTGGGATGGCAGGATATATTTTCTGTGGGGCGTATGGGGGTGGAGGTCGAGCATCTAACAATTCCTCCACAAATGTGTCATTTTCGACTCGAGCAACATAAGACTTTTTACATTGCAATCGAAACTTCCTTTCGGCACACTCTATCCCTTTCTCTATTTTCTCTCTATCATACGCTACAGCTTTCTGAGTCACTGTCTGCATCTTTCCCTTCCGGGCCTCCTTCTCTGCCTTCATTCGTCTCCCGGTTTAGCTTCCTTTTGCCATGTTCTAAGGCAGAGGTCTTCAAACTTTTGTCGGCTGAGCCCCCCCCATCTAAACCTTTTTACACGTCGAGCCCCCCCACCACCGCCTGACAAAAAAGTTCTGGAAGCTGGTACTCTACATCATTGATGGCCATTCCCTCCTGCAGAGACCAGGTCGTATAGGGCAAATAATATTAAATAAAGCAAGAGTGTTTAGTAAACTGAAGTTTTTGCAGTGCTTGTGCTTATTATAAAGTTCAAATGAAAAGTCTCCAAGCAAAAAATTAGCACAAAAAATTACATTGGTGCTTTATTTTTCACATAAAATACAAAATTTAGGATAGATTAGTAAAAACACTCCCAAAACACAGGTGAGGGGTGTGCCTGTTTTTCTCCACAGAGACAGTCAATGTGTGGTTGATTCTTGCTTCCATCCTTAGGTTGTGCTCCACTTCCAGTCTTGAGCAGGACCCAAAAACGGGAGTGCTCACAAAATTTTGTAATATATTTTTTGCTGTTTTATGTAGCGCGAACATGACCCAAAGGTATTGGAGCGCCTTACAGGAGCATCTTTTACATTACACAAGCACACATTCATTTTTTGTAAGCACAGGGAGAATAAGTGATTTGCCCAGAATCACAGGATGTTGAGCAGACACCAAGAATTGAACCTGGTTCCCCAACTCCACAGTCATCAGCTCTGGCTGTTGCGCCACACCCTTGTCCCTAGACAAGATATCAGAAAATGGGGTTCCACAAAACATGCTTTCTGACACAATTGAAAAATCTGTGATTATGTGGAGTATGGCCAGGTGTTGCCATACCAGTAGGAGGCCAGCCACAGTTTTCCAAGTAAGCCTAGGGGACATTTACATCAAGTGATTCAAGAGGATATATACATCTTTATTCTCTAGCAGCATCAAGAGTCAATTTGTTAGCATAGTTGGCTTAGAAAGAAGATCGCCTTCCAAAGCTTCAGAAATAACTGCACAAGAAAGCATTTAAATTTGGTCTACGAAAGAAGTGAGGACAGATGGTAGGCATACTTCAATATATTTGTTATATTAGGCTTGTGGACTCTAGGGATTGGAACATGTTAAACAAGCACCAGCGACTTTAATCAAGGTCAAGTCACTGGTAAAGTAAGTGATTTTGCCCAGGATCCCATGATGTTGAGCTGATGCCAGGACTCAAACCTGGGTCCCCAGAACCAAAGTCAGCACCAATGGCATTATCTCCAAATCCGCTCCTCCTTGAAGCCTCCAACGTTCCCACTAGTAGTGGGATGAAGGGGAAAGGAGCGAAGCTTTAAAAAAATAAAACAAAAAGCTCTTCACTCTTACCTGCCAGAGAATGGAATCTTCAGGGAAGATACAACCGTTGTAAATTCCTTGCAGTAAAATGCAGTAGCTGCCAGGGTACAAACCAGGATAACCTTGAGGGGGAAGGATTCAAGAGCAAGGTGAACCAGATGTCAAATTAGACAACCACGAGGCAAAAGGCAACAGTGAAGAAGTGCTGTTTCATTAGCAAAGTTGAAGTATTTTGCAACTTTATGTATACAAAATTTGCGGCACTCCCTGGCATCTCTCCTGCTGTCCCGTTCATTGGAGGAACGTCAGTGCTGACGTCAAAGCAGTGCTCTGCTGCAGGAACTACATGCTGATTGGCGGTTCTGAATGACTACTCCAATCAGAGAGCCCTAACTCGAGATAGGGGTATGCAAAACAGGCAGCAAACGTACTTCTTTTTTTTTTAAGTTCAAAAGTTTTTTATTGGTTGTTCAAATGTACAATGACAAAAAACATAAATAATATTACACACAGTAAAAGAAAAGCACAAATGGAAAGAAAAATAGTGTTCAGTATAGATACCTTTTGATCAATACGATACAATACCGTAAATAACAATACCTAAGAAAATAACGTAAATTGGAATTATAAGGCACAGGTGACATATTGGAAGCAATGAACCGGACGTCAACAGATATACAATCTAACAATTTCCCCAGGTTTGCGATAATGATTAGGTCAAAGGAAGGTCACATACCAAAAAATACAATACTGTCTTACATTAATTGTGTGTATTCTTGTTCAAGCTGGGCCTAAGGGACAGCTAGGGGTCTTGATGGGTTTGATATTAAGGTTGCTATAATCGACATAAGCGAAGCAAAAAATGATTACCTCCGGTAGGTGTTGTGAACGGTTATATATTAATATATATAGTCGGTGGGGAGAAATCACGGTGGTTTATGCGATCCAAAGAAGGTGTCAAGAGGAAGCCATAGGTTTCTAACTGGGTTCTTCCATGGCGAGTTGTGAAGCACAATGTTGTCAGCTCCTCTCAGATTGGTGATCCAGTTTAACCAGCATTTAAAGGACGCTTTACTGGTGTCTTTCCAGTTATTGAGGATGATTTTGATAGCCGCTATTATGAGAAGGTCAAGGAGAGCTTTGTCATTTTCACACAAGGGGTCTGTTAGTATGGGAGCAAACAAAAGTGACGAGAGGTCCTTACAAGTGGTAACGGGAAAGAGATTAGAGATGAATTTGAAGATCTTGTCCCAATAAGATGTTACTCAGGGGCAAAGTAATAGTAAGTGCTCTAGGTCGCCTACTGAATCATTGCAGTTCCAGCAGATATCATCCTCTCGAAGATTATGTTTGAGTAGTCGGGAGGGTGTCCAGAATACTTTGTGAAGGAGCCAGAATTTAGTTTGGGACAGTACAGGGCTAAATTTGTTCTTAAATACTGAATTCCACATCCAGGTCCAGTCAGAGTCTGAGAGCGGGGCGGTGGACTTCATATTCCAAGAAGATAAAATTTTCGCATTGAGTTTAGATTGTTTGGGGCCTAGTAATTTATAAAGCCAGGATACTTGGTGGCCTAGGGCATTTAGTTTTGAAAAATATTGTGGTAGAGATGGTGATGAGGTTGAGATTTTTGCTTTGGATAGGGCGGCTTTTACTTTCAGGAAATAATAGAATTCTATAGGTTCAAGATGGTATGTGTTTTGTAGTTCTTTAAAGGTCAGAGGTTGTGCATCAGTATAGAGTTGGTGAGGAAAGAGGATTCCTTTCTTTATCTAGTTATCATTGTGCAAGGTGCGACCTCTGTACAGTAATTTGCAGTTGCCCCAAATGGATTCTAAATTGGAATTCTTTATTTTAATGTCAAGTAATTTGTCTATCTTCAGCAGGGCACATTTAGTCTGTTTGAGAATAATAGTACCAGAGCATGTTATTCGGGCAAGGTTAGTAGTGAGAAGGGTTGTAGGATGAAGGTTGTTAAGGAGAGATTTCTCGAGTGCAAGCCATACTGGCGTATAGTTTGACATAGGTGTAAGCCAGTGTGACCCTTGTTTCGCTAAAAAAGCCACCTGATAGCGTTTGAAGTCCGGGAGATTAACACCTCCGAGCGATTTGGGAAGCTGGAGTTTTTTCATACTGATTCTCGCTTTCTTCCCCTTCCACAAAAAGGTCGAGAGGATGACTCTCAGTTTGTGGTGGAAATCCTCCGATAGGGCAAGTGGCAGCATAGTAATTAAGTAATTTACTAGAGGTGAAACCATCATTTTTATTGTTTCAATTCTCCCCCACCAGGTATGAATCTGGGAGACCAAGAATTGAGTTGGGTTTTGATCCGCTCAAGCGTTTTGGTTTCATTATGTTGAAGTGTCTCGAGTGTTGTGGTACAGAACTCGATTCCCAGATACTTAATGTGGTTGGGTTGCCACGTTAGGCCAGAGTTGCCTAATAGGTCCTTTGTGCTATGGATATTAAGGGGTTTAACTTCAGATTTGTCTCGATTGAGTTTATAGGCTGAGTGACTAGCATAAGAATCTATAGTGTCCATCAGGACTTTAATGGAGGTCTCCGGTTCTTCTGTTATGATCAGAATATCATCCGCGTATGCAGCTAGTTTCACCCGAGTTTCACCAAATAGTACACCGCTAACTTTCTCGTTACGTTTTATATCCTGGATTAGTGGCTCCAGGGCTAAGAGAAAGAGAGCCGGCGAGAGGGGGCAGCCCTGCCTAGTACCTTGTTCTAGTCGGAAAGGCTCTGAAACAGAACCGTTAATGGCTATCCGAGCGGATGGGTTAGAGTAAAGGGCCATGACCATGTTAATAAATGTCTCACCAAGGTTGAAGACTTGCATACAGTGTTTTAGAAATTGCCACGAAACCCTGTCAAACGCCTTTTCTGCGTCAAGTGTGATGGCAACTAAGGGGGAAGTAGCCGTTTTTGCTTTTTCCAAGACATGGCAGAGTAACCTAGTGTTGTCATTGGATAAACGGTTCTTGAGGAATCCCACCTGCGAATTACTAATAAGGTTAGGGAGAAATTTGTTTAGTCGACTGGCTAAAATTTTGGCGTATATCTTACAATCCACGTTTATTAAGGAAATTGGTCGGTAGTTTTTAGGCAGAAGCGGGTCTTTGCCTTCTTTGGGGATAACAATAATTGTGGCTTCTCTCATTGAATCAGTAACATCCCCATTCTTGGCCATGAAGTTAAAAAGTCTGTGTAGGGATGGTTGGAGTGAGGTGATAAACGCTTTGTAAAAGGAGCCTGAAAAACCATCTGGCCCAGGAGCTTTGTTGGCTTTGAGTGTTTTAATAGCAGTAGAGATTTCCTGGTCTGAAATAGGAGCCCCTAATTGCGTCCTATCTGCGTTTGTTAGTTTTGGGAAGTGCGATGGACTTTAAGTACTGCTCGCAGCTCTCAGCATTAAATATTAATTTGTTGCTGTAAAGGTCCTTGTAAAATGTTTTGAAGGCCTCTAGAATTTTGTCACGATTTGTGTGTGAGATATTGTTTGCGTCCTTAATTGAGGTAATGGTGAATTGTTTGTGCTTGTGTTTAAGATATGAGGCCAGCAGTTTCCCCGCTTTGTTTCCCTCACATAGCTTAAGTGCTTTAAATTTATTGATCCAGACTCCAGCTTTTTTACTTACTATGGTGTTGTATTCGTATTTTTTGTTAGTTAGTCTGGCAAGCAATTCTTGATCATCTAGCCTGTCCGAGTGTCTTAGTTCAAGATTTTTAATTTCATTCTCTAGATTTATAAGTTCCTGGTTTAATTTCCTATTAATCTGGGCCTTGATTCCGATAATTACCCCGCGTATAGTGGCCTTCAGGGCGTCCCAAAAGTAGGCGTGGAGATTTCGGGAAGGTCGTTCCTGTCTATGTAATCCTCAATTGCCTTGGCTATTTTCAACCTATTATCGTGATCTAGTAGAATATCCTCATTAAAACGCCATCTTTTCGGAGGAGATGTAGGGTGTGAGCCTGCAAGTGTGGTAGAGATACAGGCGTGGTCTGAAATAAGAATAGGGGCTATATTTGTCTGGTCTATTAGATGGGTGAAGTTAGCAGATATTAGGATATAATCTATTCTAGAGTAGGAGTTATGTGGGGATGAATAAAAGATGTAATCCCTCGTATCAGGGTGTTGGAGGCGCCACACGTCTTTTAAGTTATACCTGGAACAGATTTTATTAATAATATTGTGTGACCTGGACTGATGGTATTTACATTTGGATTGTCTATCTAGAAGGGGGTCCAGTGGCATATTAAAGTCCCCCCCTACCACGATGAGGTCGTCTTGGGGTAGGCCTTCAATGGTAGCTGATATTTTTTCCCAGAATGAAGGCTCATCAGAATTAGGACCATATATGTTGACCACATGAATGAGGTCATCCCCTTTTTGCAGGTGTGTGACTAGTAGCCTACCTTCGTCATCGTGTGTATGAGAAAGGAGAGAGATGTTGGATTTTTTTGCAACGAGAGTAATGACTCCTTTCTTTTTATGGTCTGCTGGAGAGCAAGTAAGGGTAGAGATCCAAGCATGTTTGATGAAGCTTGTATCCTCTTCAGACAACTTTGTTTCTTGGAGAAGGATAATATCTCCCTTTGTTTTGGCGAGGTAATCAAACACCTTTCTTCGCTTCACCGGGTGATTCAGGCCCTTGACATTTAGGGAAATGATGTTAAGGTCATCTGTAAGTGTATTGTTCTGAGACATTGTAGGGACTGTAGATCATGGTAATGCGGGATTGACAGTATGAGTGATATTGATTTACCGTAGCCGAAGGATAATCACGTGATGTAGAGTGTGAAAGTGCTGTGATTGTACGTACCACTATTCTCTGGTGTGTGATAGACATAACACATAAGAACAAACAAAAGGAGTAAAGCATGAAGTAAAAAAATACGATGAATAAGATCTGAACAACCATTTTAAGCATTTCCCCCACTCTCCACCCATCCACCCACCACCCACACCCTCCCTCCCCCCTCAAGCGAATCGTATAGAGAGGCTGCGATGACAGAACCGACCGTCAGCAGACCGAAAAGGAGGACCATACATTAACCACATAGCTCCTGGGAAGAGCACTTTTAATATGGTTATGTTCAAAGGTAGCTTGCCTACGAGAGAACTTAAGGCACTTTTAACATATAACGTAGCAGAGCATAACAGATGAACCTGGATCTAGGCAGAGATAAGAACAATGTATTAATGTATTAACTTAAGTAGCATCCTTACCGCCTAACATTAGCCAAGCAAACGTACTTCTGACGTGGGAAGCAACCAGGGGTGCTACTAGACCCGAACTTCGGGGGGGGCTAAGACCCCCAGCCAGGGCTGGCCCTAACACTGGTCGCCCACTGTGCAACAGTCTTTTTGAGCGCCCCCTTTCCCATTTCGTCCTTCTCCATGAATTCCCTCACTACCACTCGCCAACAATGCACCTCATCTCTCTGTAGCCCCTTTCTGACCAACATTTCAGGGCTACCGTAGTTCACTAACACTCAGTTCTGTGATCTGCATGGTACACGTTCTTTGTAGCAGGCACATTAGCCCTCTGCGCTGTGTGGGTGACAGGAGTGCCATGTGAGTGCACAGTGAATGATGCGACAGTGTGAGAGTAGGGTGAGAGGAGTGACTGCAGGGTGAGTGAGGTGACCATATGAATGTGGGTGCAGATGTAAGTGCAGAGTGGGACAAATGAATGTTTGGTTAGTGATGGGCTTGTTTGAGTGAGATTGCAGAGTGAGCAGTGAGGGGGACAGGTGAGTGAAGTGTCACATGAGCAGGGTGAGTAGTGTGCTTGTGTGACTGCAGGGTGAGGTACAGGGTGAACAGCGCAAGAGCATTGTGAGTGAAGAGTGATCACTGTGAGTGCAGAGTGAGCGGTGTGTTCATGTGACCACATGGTAAGTGGAGGGAGAACGATGTGAGTTCATGGTGAGTGGCATAAGGGCAGTGTGGTCACTGAGTGCATGGTGATCAGTGTGAGTACATTGTGATCCCTGTGAGTGCAGGGTGAGTGTGAAAGTGAAGGGCGAGAATGAGGAGTGAGTTTCCTGAATGCAGGTTGCATTCCCAGACACAGTTGAAGTTATTCAGCATGTTATTGAGGGCTGGCATATGATTTCAGATATAAGTTACACTATTGCTTTTATGGCATTATTCAGGGTGCAGGGATCGAGGGTGGAGGAAAAAAATATTGTGCTCATCCTGCAACAAACTTCCAGTCTTGTGATTAGGGTTGCCAGCTCATTATATTGATGTCTCAGACGGTACAAAAATAAGCAGTCCCCTAAAGCCTATTTTCAGCACTTATCTGTGCATACTTTGAACAGAAAGCATTTTTAATTGTGTTCTAGGGCTGCCTGAATGATCCATGACTGATAATTAAAGGGGACAAAGATTGAAAAGTCACATTACAAATGAATACATACTATTTTATTTATAACCCTATTTAGTGTCAAGACAAGGCCTTTGCAGGCTCTTTAAACAACACATGGCTGGCATTTTTCTTTTGGTAACCCTACTTTATATTCCTTTTCATGAAATGCATTCTCACACTAACGCGGTAAAAAGTTAAATCCAAATGTAAGAAATAGGCAGAGTGGGGGCCCAGGGGGTACTGGAACCAGAAAACAAACAGCCTCTGTAACCAGTTTACAAAGGTATGTAAATATTGTAATTGCATTTATATAGCGCTTACTACCCCAGACGAGGCGTCGAAGTGCTTTTTCGACGAGTAGCACGCTACTCCGGAACCCATAAATAATTAGTGTTGAATTAGTATAGTGAAATATGAAAGTGATTTAAGTGGTGGATAGGTTAGTCAATTATTTGGATTCAGAAGGATAGCTGAAGGATAGAAGAGGGAAAAAAGGTTTGTATTTATATAGCGCTTGTTACCCCTGATGGGGTGTTGAAGCGCTTTTTTTTGGGGGGGGCGAGTAGCATGCTACTCCGGAAACCCATAAAGGATTAGTGGTAAATTAGTATGGTGAAATATGAAAGTAATTCGAGTGGTGGATATATGTAACCCACCCAAAAAAACTGATCAAGTTTAGCAGTGCTCAACTCGTGTCTGGCAGCTCAATTACACAAGGTGTATAGCTGGCTACACATAGGAACATGGCTGAAATATGGACACGAATGTTCAGAGTTAATTTAAGGAAGCACCAGGCTCACCTCAGCTTTGAAGCTGGGTCAAGTCCATTCACTGAGGTAGTGGAGCCTTAGTAAAGCGCTAAACACGTAGCCCTGCCCCTTTAACTGCGACATCGAAACAGTAGTAAAGGTCAAACAAAAGCCCGAACAAAAAACACTACATAAAAAGAAAAAAAAGTTACATTATTTTCGGTTTTCTCTAAAGGGATTCCTCTTCTGTTAAGCCTACAATCATGCCTTTTATGACGGGAGCTTAGGAAGTTATGAATGCCATTCAAATGTAACAGGAAAGTTTAAATGGTTCGCTATCAATAGGTCAGTTTTCGGTTGAGACTACCCTCAAGCATATTTTTTTTTAAACCTGAACAGGTTAGCAGCCATTAACCATTCAGAAATTCCCTATTGAGGCAGCATAAAACGGGTCGCACTCGAGATGTGCAGTACCCTTACTGTATTACACTGAGGTACAGTTTGAGGATTCTCTCACGGCTCAGTATGAAATCATAAGCATACCATAAGCCAATAAATGCAGTAGGGCAAACTACGAATGAAGCATCCCATCTGATACAATGTAATGAGAGCGCTAGTTACCGTCTAGGGCCAGTTGTTTTATTTTAGATGACGCAAGTTCTTTTAGTGTGACCTTATCCTGTGTACGATTTGAAATAGTTTTTAAAGCAAACGAAAATCGGAGTGGCAGCATTGGCTGCATTTGACTGACGTTGTGGGGATCCTGCTAAGTTCGGAGCGGAATGAAATTTGCATCGGGTGCCGAAGGGAATATCTTACTCTCAAGCAGCTGCAGCGACCGTTTATATCCACAAGATTTCAGTAATGCGACTAGTAACAATACATGCAGCCCTTGAGAAAATCAAAAATATGAACTTATGGCGCAGGTAACTCTTGAATGTAATATACAATCCCGTCATAAACAACCTCAGCACTCTTCTCCAAACTGAAATTTTATTCTTGTAAAGTTAAAATTGTCTTGTTATTAAAAGCTGCTGACTGTCGTTTAACATGAACGTGTTAATTTGAGAGCTATAACCAGGGCGACTGGAATTATGCCCCAGGGGAGGCCCAAGATATACATGGGTTGCACATGGTCTTTAAAGACCTGTGAAAAACTTGGGTGTGCCGGAGATAAGACTCCAGACACTGCCCAGATGAGCCCCCAGCAGCTCGAGCTGCAGCAGCAGCCCGGGCTGAGACACACGAAGCCTAATGGGCCTGGAAGGAACAATGGAAGGTTAAGTGGTGGGGTGGAGTGCGCGCCCCCCCTGAGGGGATGCTGCGCCCCCCCAGGGGGGGCGCGCCCCACAGTTTGAAGACCTATGTTCTAAGGGAATCAAACATCGACTGCCTACTTCTTTTTGCAAACAATTTATCCTGCAGGAAATTATGTTTTTGTTCATCAAAAGTGCCCATCAACGGCCACTGCAACTCCGCATTGTCCCTCGTATATTTGTGCCATAATGTACTAAACATAATAGGGCCAAGGCCGTGTTTCACGTACATCTTAAAGTTGGGAGTGCCTTCTGGAGGCGCAGGCTGACTTTCTTCCAAACGAGCATCAGTAGAACAACAACGACAACCCACACAACACAATTTACTAAAACAGGGCATGTTTCCAAGAAAACTAGTTCACCATTTATGCCGAGCTGATATTTGCAAATATCTTACCAAAGTTGGTCCTCAGACCTCACCAAATACAAACCAAAGTGGTACCATGTTCACAAAGAACTCAAACAAATTCAAGCGCTTGTCTGAAAACGGTCCTCAGACCACACCAAATACAAACCAAAATGGCGCCGTAGCCACCACAAACCAAAGCAAACTCACCTGGTGCACACAGGTCGAACCAATTTATTCTCCACTGCCGACTCTTCGGACCAAACGGTCAGATCCAAGGGTTTTGCCATTCAGGACCCCAGCCGGGATGACCACTGGCCGAGGCACCGCCCAGTCAGACAGACGGGGCAGCTGCGAGTACCAGACTCTCTCGTGCAGGGATCCCCGGTCTGCCCATCCGATCCGACGTGGCCCCGACCTCCCCACCCGTCCGCGGGCAAGGAAGGGTCACTCACCCGATGGAGTCCCTGTTCGGACACCAACTGAAGGAAGTGACCAGATTAGGGCCACCCGGGTCACTCACGACCACCTCTGAGCCTTACATACAATTGTAGAGTCGGTCAGACAGTAGAGAATACAAACCAAAGTTATTTATTAGAATGCGCTCGAGCGGAGTCCGGTCTGACCAGCCTCTTAGATTGCTGCAGAGGGACTGACCCTCGCCAACATGGTAATACCAGATATACTTTTCCAATACCCCCAAAGACACGCCTAAACTGGAATTTTCCAGTTAGTAACTAATGAACAAAGGAGACATAGAGGGATGAGCTACCATCCTGAGACCGGGTACATGCTATCTCAGTTTCAAGGTTACTCTGCCTGCCCACACCGCTCTGAGCTGTGGGAGCAAGCCTATCTACACGGAAAGGTATGCAATAATATGAACAGTTTATTCATTAGCACAGCAAAGCACAACCTTGAAGGAACAGGGGAAAATAACATTGAGGCCGTTTTCTGCTGAGGCAAACAGAATGAGACAGAAACTGGGTCTCGATCAGGATACAAAATGCGACTGAATACAAAATGGTGGCACAAATGCTAACTTAAATCGCACAATGCTAGAAGGAGTCGACCAACAGCATTTTTCAATCCAACACCTCAGAGCTGTCCCTCCACCCTGTGCTGCTCTTTGTGAACCACTTTGGGAATGTCCCTCCGCCCCTTGCTGCGCTATGCACACTACCTTAGGGACCGTGCCTCCACCCTCCTTGGGGCTCTATGTGCACCACCTCAGGGTCTATGACTCCACCCCTTGGGGCTCTATGTGCACCACCTCCAAGACTGTCCTTGCCTCCATTGTTGCACTATGTTCACCAACTCTGGGTCTTCCATCGACCCCTTTCTGCTCTATCTGCACCATCTCCAGGTCCCTCCACCCCTTGCTGCTCTATGTGCATCACCATTGGGACAATCCCTCCACCTCTTACTGCTCTATGTATACCACCTCAGGGACTTTGCCCCCATCCCTTGCTGCTCTATGTGCATCACCTTCAGGACAACCCACTACCCCTTGCTGCTGTGTGTGCACCACTTTCGGACCGTCCCGCCACCCCGTTCTGCTCTTTGTGCACCACGATTGGACTGTCCCCTACCCCTTGCTGCTCTACATGCATCACCTTGGAGACCGTCACTCCACCTCTTGCTGCAATATGTGTACTACTTCCAAGTCGCTCCACTCCTTGCTGCTCTATGTTCACCACTTCTGGACCATTCATCAACACTTGCTGCCCTAAGACCGCGGGCGACGCCAGCCTTACCTGAGGCGCAGTCTTCACTGTGCGGTGTGCCATCCTGTCCAGTGCATGGTACTAGCCCCGCCCACATCAGGTACGTCAATGCCGCCAGGCTGACTCGGCCCTGTGGCTGTCGGAGGCCCTACCCACGGCCTGCTAGTCAGGAGGAAGCACTCATGAGAGGCCCCTCCCTTCACCTACCTTGGTTCCTTGCGCTCAGCTGAGCGCCTATGCTGGCCCTCCTCCTGGGTCCCAACTGCCTGCCACCTGCCCTGCTGACACTCATCTGCTCTCCTTCAGGCCGTGTAGGCCCAGTGTGGCTGTATAAAGGAAACAAATCATATCCATGGACAGACGTACAACCCTATGAATGGCCAGCAGGTTCATGCTGCTACAGGGCACCTAGAGCCTAACTGTTGTTGGTCACAGTCTGCCATGCGATTCCTCTGTAAATTCAGCCAACAAGCATAAGCTGCCACAAGAATCTGTGGACCCAGCATTACAGCGCCTAACACTAAGCATTGGCTATCACAAGACCCTCCTCCTCTTTTGCAGGTAAGTTGCACTAGTTCACCTCCGCACCCCCTCGCATGCACCCACCATGCTCCACGAACATTACCGACAATGCTGGTAATGCGGCACCCCTGCCAGGCCCGCCACCACCCAGGCCACTCCTCAACACGCGCTGGTCAGCAGGCTGCCTCCCTTCAGCGAGCTTGCAGATCCTGCCACCGCCTCGCCCCGCTGGAAGACTTGGATTGGGAGGCTGGACAGCTACTTTGTTGCAACTCAGGAGGCCAATGGTGCCATGAAGAGGTCCCTCTTGCTCCACTATTCAGGTGAAGAGATCTACAAACTCTTTGCGCACCTCCCCAACACGGGTGCAGCGAATGACTATGACGCAGCGGTTCTGCCACTTTGACCCGCAACTGAATGCAGACTACGAGCGATATAAGCTCTGCCAAGCCCGCTAACGGGAAGGAGAGTCCATGGATACCTTCTATACGCGGCTGCGAGAGCTAGCTAGCACATGCACTGCAGACGATCAACCGAAGGAGGTGAGGGCGCAGATCATTCAAGGCTGCAGAAATAAAATGCTGAGAGGCCTCATCCTACGCCAGCCCAAAATTACCTTGGATGATATCCTCATCCTGGCCCAGTCTCACAACCTAGCCTCTGCCCGGGCCACGGAAACAGACCTAGCAACTGGAGAGGAATCCAGCAGTGAAGATAGAGCATGTTGACACAGTCCTCACACGAGGGAGAGGGAATAAATCGCGACCACCATCCCATCCTTCATCTGGGTCCTGCTGCGGGCATTGCAGGTGTGAGGAGCACCCCCTTGAAAAATGCCCGGCACAAGGTCGAACATGCTCGAAGTGTGGCACTCTAAACCACTTCGCTACTGCCTGCAGAGGAGGGCCTAGAAGCAGAGGCGCTTGTGGAAGACAGCCACTGTCGAGATCAATAAGACAATTGTCCCTAGAAGATCCAGAGCCCCAAGGTGCCTCCAAGATACTGACCCGTCATCGACACCGGATAGAAGAATCCTCCCCCAGATGATGAGGAAGAAGTATACTCATCTCATTCATAGGCGATCTCAAATGCAGTAGATGGCCCCAACCTACATGCATAGTCAAGGTTGCAGGCTCCAGCATCAAAGCCCTCATCGACTACGGAGCCACAGTAAACGTAATGGGGGTCCAGCAGTACTGACGTCTACAACCACGCCCACCTCTGTCCCTAACCAATACTAGGATCTTCACGTCCTGAAGCAAGACACCATTGCCTCTAAAAGGGAAGATGAGTGTTCAAATAAAAGCAGAAGGCCAGGAATTCACAACCACCTTTCACATCGTCGATAGGGAAGCCGACACCCTTGTTAGAAGCCACACTGCAAAGAACTTAGGCCTAGTGGTTTTCGTGCACACAGTGAAGGCCTTCCAGACAGAAGAGATCTTAAGCCAGTTCCCTCATCTCTTCATAGGCCTGGGGTGTCTAAAAGCTCCTCCCATCAAGCTGCACATCAATAAGTCCAACAAGCCGGTGGCCCTTCGGCACCGGCATGTGCCGTTCCACCTGAGGCCCCTGGTCTAGCAAGAACTTTGCAAACTCAAAACACAGGTTGTGATCGAGAAAGTCTCTGGACCAACGCAGTCGGTATCCCCCATGGTGATCGCTGAAAAGCTGAAGCAACCAGGCAAAGTATGGCTGTGTATAGACATGAGCCTCCCCAATCCAGTCATCAAGCGGGAGAGGTATATAAGGCCTACGATGGATGACATCATCACAGATTTTAATGGCTCATGGTGGTTCTCCAAGTTAGACCTCAATGCCGGGTACCACCAACTGATGCTGGCAGGGGAGAGCCGCTACATAACCACCTTCTCGACGCACCTGGGGCTACGCCGGTGCAAGCAACTGAACTTTGGAATCTCCTCAGCGGCGGAGTTTTTCCAAGACTTAATCTGAGAAACCCTGTCTGGATTACAAGGTGTGATGAACATAAGCGACTGCATATTAATTCACTCAACAACTGCCAAAGAACATCAACTGCACCTCCAAGCGACACTGAAGCGGCTATCTGACCATGGTGTTACACTCCATAAAGAGAAGTGCTTCTTGTTCCAAAACTCAATCAAGTTCTTTGGTTATGTGTTCAACCAAGAAGGAAATCAAGTAGACACTCGCAAGTCCCACGCCATCAAGCAGGCACCGGCCCCTACCACTGTGTCAGAAGTGTGCAGCTTCCTGGGAATGGCCACATACTGTGGCCGGTTCATCCCAAACCTGGCAACCATGGCCGAGCCTCTAAAGTCTTTGACTAAAAAAGACGCGCCCTGGAAGTGGGGCTGCAGCGAGGAGGAAGCCTTCCAGAACATCAAGGAAGCTCTACTCAACAAAGCTACCAAGGCCTACTTCGACACCAAGAAGAACACTGAACTGATGGTTGATGTGAGCCCATAGGCCTGGGTGCAGTGATCACCCAAGAAGTAGAACCTGGCAAGTGGGCACCCCTTGCATTTGCCAGTAAAGCCCTCACGCCAACAGAGGCTTGATACGCCCAGATAGAACAAGAGGCACTAGCCATCAAGTGGGCACGAGGTCACTTTCACCTCTACCTCAGCAGGCAACTGTTCTGGGTGGTCATCAATCACCAACTGCTCGTCCCCCTATTTCGAGGCACGGCACCACACCCTCCGCCGCCGATTGAACGCTGGGCAAACAAACTACAACATTACCAGATGGTGGTAGTTTACAAGCAAGGATCTAAGGACCCCGCCGATTTTCTCTCCCGTCCCCCGCCAGTTCCGGCGGATGAGAACACTGATGACGTTGACACCAAGGAAAAGTATTAAAGCATGGTGTCTCACGGAGCATGGCCCCAGGCGCTCACCTTCAATGAAATCAGAGAAGCCACCAGGGCTGATCCGGTCATGACGAAGGTCATGGAGGCACTTCGGCATGGTTTGTGGCAGAGCTTTCTAAGAGATGCCAATAATTGCTATGGCCCGGACAAAGAGCACCTTGGAAATATATGGAGGGTGTGTGATGACAGTGTCCATCGTGCTAGCTCACAAACACCCAATAGGACCTGGCACCCATCATCAACGAAGAACCATGTACAGTTCCATGGTCCCAAATAAGCCTCGATTTTGGGAGTTTTCCAGACGGACAGATCTCAGCTGTAATAATCAACAGCTATTCAAAATAACCCATAGTTGAGGTAATAGAGTCAACGGCTTTCTCCAATGTCGCCCCGATGCTTGAGAAGACCTTCACCCTACTAGGGCTCCCCCAAGAGATAAAAATGGATGGCGGACCATAGTTTTAAGGGACTAACTTCAAAGATTTGCTCACAAACCTCGGCATTAGGCACCTCCCTATCACCCCCTAGTGGCCACAAGCAAATGACGAGGCAGAATGCCTTATGCGTACACTGAACAAGGCCCTCCAGAACGCAGTGGCTGAAGGCACTAACCCGAAACTTAGCGTGCACCACTTCCTACGAGAGTACCGGGGAACACCCCTACTGCGCCACGCAGCGGTCCCCCTGGTCCCTGATGCTGAACGGACATCGCGGGACACTATCCCTGTTTCTAGCCAGTGGACACCAACCCCGTAAGAACCAGCTGATGCCCAAGCCAGGTGCACCCGGACCAACGAATGTGCCAGCCTGAAGAGGCGTGCTAAACCTCAGCAGCTCTTACCAGGGAACCTTGTGTTAGTAAAAGATTGATGACTAGGGTGGAATTTCTGGACGCCCTTTGAACCAGGTACCTAGACAGTCTCCGACTCGAGTGGCACCATGGCACGAGGTTCTTACAAAGTGGTTCCAAAGGGTGGATCACCCCAGCTAAGAAGCCAACCATTTAGGAGACGAAGAAGCCACCTGGGACGACCCAGGACCACAGTTTGACCCAGGGGAAAGCTTCTCGACCTGCTCTGCAACTGAGCCGCTGAGTGCCATGGAAAGCGCCAAGACAGACCCCCAGCATGAGCCAAGGACTGGAGATGGAAGCGCCGCTCCCACCTTCTGCATGATGATTTGAGGCAAAATCCACCGCCAAGCCAAAGATTCAGAGAATTTGTCTGTTTAACTCCAGGACAAAGGTCAACGCCAAGTTGGGGAGGGATGTAATGATACCAGCAATGCCCTCGCAGTGCTGGTGTGACCCGGAAGTTACACACTGTAACACCCCCTGGCCAGGCGTGGCCAGAGGCTATTAAGTAAAGGGTCTTTTGCCGGCCCCCAAAGCAACTGTGTGTGTGTGTGTGTGCACTCATTGCATGCTGTGACGCCAACCTCCACGAGGCAGCCTCACCCGCAAGGCTCACCACACCGTGTTGCACTATGTCCATCAATTCTGGATCATTCCCTCCGCCCCTTGCTGCTCTATCCACACCACCTCCAGGTCCCTCGACCCTCTGCTTCTCTATGTGCACCACCTCCTGGTCCTAGGGTGACCAACCGTCCGTAAATTTCACGGATCGTCCATAATTTGGATCTCACGTCCGTTGTCCGTGACAATCCCTTTTACAGACGCCTTTTTTCCATAATTTTGGGCATTGGGGAACATCACTGTTCCCCTGCCAGAAGCCTCAGCTCCCTGATGGGGCCACCTCGCACTCCTCTGAGCACAAGAGCAGCCCCACCCCGCCCATTGTCTTTCTGTCTGCGGCTGATTGCCACATACAGAATGACAATGGGCCAGTCTGGGTTCTTACTGCATGTGGTGGTCTCCTCTTGCCTCGGTCTAGGGCAGGACATTCAGTCACGTGGAAGAAATGAACAAAAACGCCAATGCTGCCACAAGAGAATCCAGTTCATGAAAAGAAGCTGTTGAAAGAAGTTTAAAAAAAGGGCTATGGGTCTTCACTGTCTCAACGTTTTAAAACTAACGCATTTTCAATGTTATATTCAACAAAGCCATGGTTGCTGCTTTTTTATTTTATGCAACTAGCAACCATTGACAAAGCCAATAGTTCTGGCTTGTAGGTGTAACGCTACTTGTTGTGTTATATATCTGGATGCAATGACAGAAGCAGCAAATTACCAGTCGGGCGGCGCACAATGCTAAACACAGATTTTTAGATTAGGTGTTTTAAGCCATGCCCTTAATTGCATTCAACCCCCCACCCCTCACCCTTTGGAGAGACCCCCCAGTTTTTTCATCCCACTTAAAGCCCTGGAAACAACACCATGTTGCTGTGGCACTGTGCATCATGCATGACTCATGACTTTCACTTTTTCGGATTGCCTATGTGCAGGGGCATAGTGAGCCTGTCCCACCCCTTGCTTTAGGAAGTATAGCAGGAGTGAAGTCCTTGATGGGCCTCTTCTGTCTGCAACTCAGCAGACAAGGGCTCAGCTCATAATTAATGTGAAAAGGTGTGTAAGTGAAGGGATGGGTGGATGACTGGATGGATTAGTGAAAGGGTGAATGGATGGATGAAAGGGTGAATGGATGGATAATGAGAGAATGGATGGACGGATGAGTGAGTAGAAGGATGGATGAGAGAAAAGATAAATAGATGGATGTATGGGTGGAAGGGTAGATGGACGGGTAAAAGGATGGATGGATGAGTGAAAGGATGGATGGATGAGTGAAAGGGTGGATGACAGGCGAGTGAATGGGTGGATGGATGAGTGAACTGATGGATGGATTGATGAATTGATAAGTGAAAGGGTGAATGGATGGATGAGTGAAAGGGTGGATGTAAGGCTGGATGAGACAGTAAAAGGGAGGGTGGATAGATGAGTGAAAGAGTGAAAGGGTGGATGGATGAGAGAAAGGATGAATGGATGAGTGAAGGAGTGAAAGGGTGAATGGATGAGAGAAAGGATGGATAGATGAGTGAAAGGTGGATGGATGACAGAAAGGATGGATGGATGAGTGAAAGGATGGATGGATGAGTGAAAGGATGGATGAATGATAGTGTCAATGGATGGATTCATGAATGGATGAGTAGATGGATGGGTGGATGGAAGGATGGATGGCTAAATGAAAGGGTGATGCAGAGATAAAGGGAAGATGGATGAAAGGGTGACTGGGGGGAAGGATGAGTGACTGGGTGGATTAGTGAGAAAGTTAGTTTACCACAAAAAGACCTGTACATTTGCTCAAAGCTGTGCGCATACTGAAAAACCATGAAGTGCACAATTGTCTCAACCTAATATAAACTTCTTTTCACTTGTACTTAAGTGGTTGTCTATTTACCAGTAGCGGCTCCTGGAGGGAGTGCTGTGGGGCGGTGGGGCGGGGCGGAGGAGGGGCAGGGTGGGGGGTAGTAAACTCCGGCTTACGGCCGAACTGAGTTAAGTACATAAATAAATAAAACGAATTACATTGCGCGAGCTCGCCGATTGCGATGCAGCACGGGCAATGTAATTTGTTTTATTTATTTATTTATGTACTTAACTCAGTTCGGCCGTAAGCCGGAGTTTACTACTCCCCACCCTGCCCCTCCCCCACCCCACCGCCCCGCAGCACTCCCTCCAGGAGCCGCTACTGCTATTTACTTACTTATATACCGTTGTGCAACCTCTTCTAACTTGTCTGTAAAACTTACCTTTTGTCCTGAATTTTGACGTCCTGTCCTGAATTTTTGTCCTGAATTTTGACCCTTTGTCCTGAATTTTTACACTCACCATCCTGAATTTGCACCCATGTCAGTTGGTCACCCTACCAGGTCCGTGCCTCCGCCCCTTGCTGCTTTATGTTCACCACCTCCTGGTCCTGTGTCCACCCCTTGCTGCTGCTGCTGTATGTGCACCACCTCTGGACCTTCCCTCCGCCCCTTGCAGCTCTGTGTGCACCACCTTCCGGTCCGTCCCTCCACCCCTTGCTGCTCTATGTTCACCACTTCCTGGTCCGCCCCTCCACCCCTTGCTGCTGCTCTATGTTCACCACTTCCTGGTCCGGCCCTCCGCCTCTTGATGCTCTGTGTGCACGACCTCCGGGTTAGGAGCTCCTGTTGTAGCAAAATATTAGTAAACCCGACTGCTGCGGGGTAACTTCAAAGACCGAAAGGAAGTAATTATGAACAATACTTGTAATGCAAAGTGATTATGAACTAACAATACTTGGTGTATCGCAGCATTGCCCCTTGACATAAGCATGACCTGTGGTGCTGGGCCATCTGGCGCCGATGCCAGCCCCTTTCAGCTGGCCCAGGGCGCTACCACCTTCAAGCGCATTAAAAGGCTGCGGATCCCAATGAACGCACTGGAACAGACGGGTTCAGCTAAGGTCAGTCCCTTTACCTGTGGCACAGGGTTACAAGGTGGGCGGAGCCTCCCGAGGGCGTGCCAGCGCCCACACAACAATCCAAAGTGGGCGGAGCTTTCCGAGGGAGGGCCGGCGTCCACAGGACACGCCAAGGTGGGCGGTCCCTCCCGAGGGCGTGACGGCTTCTACACATCACATCAAGGTGGTCGGACCCTCCCGAGGGGGGCGTACTGGTGTCCACACAACGCCGCCTTTCATAGCAGATGAAAACACCGTACAGGGACATAAAGGTTCATTACTATATTAATGTGCCTTAATATGCTAGGGTATGAAGGCCGAGGGAGCTCTTCGGGTCAGCGCACCTGCTGCTTTGTGAATTATATCACATATTGATACCAAGACTGAATTACTACTGCGACTCCTACTGCCACTACTTTTCCTACTGCTATAAAGAATAGCAACAAACTAATAACACGAACAACAATAATAATAGTAATAATAATAAACGGGATAATAGTTTGATTATTTTTATTTCCGTGGGGGTTTGACATCTGCTTTTGTTTGCGTTTAGGAGGACAGAGGAAAGCAAAATTAAATGGAGCAGCATCAGATACGTTCATACAACAGTATATATATATATACTGACACACACAGACATCCATCCTTGGGCTCTACTTTCACCCTAGACCCTTCTCATCGACATTCGTAGATCTTTGGCACCTTCCGAATATGTGAGGCACAGAGGCTCTCTGTTGACAGCAAATATCTGCCTGCTGAGCTGACATCCGAATTAGCCCCTTTAAGCGGAAGCTAAATCAGCCGCATGAAATGGGTCAATCAAATAAATAAAAGGCACAGCATTTTTCAGCCGAGACATTTAATATCGACGCGGGCAGATTCCCATAAAAGCCCTGCGAAAATGATGTATGGGAAATATCTAGACTTCTAGTTGTAGTTTGAGAGGTCGTGTGTTTTTCGAAAAGCGTGCAATTATATACCTGGTTGTAAAGCGCCCACTGTTCTTTGCGAGGTCGTTTCTGGGCGCTAAAATCGTCAGAAGAAGAGTAGAAAACCTTTTACCTCATTACAGATAGGTCCGTAGCTCCACACCTGCGCCGCATGACTGGAATTAAGATCTTTCAGGACACTTTTACAATGGTTTATATGACGTATAACAATGTGATCGTGACCTCCTCTCGTGGTGTCCACAAAGGCAGGAGGTTATCGTGCTTACTAAGAGGTTTATGCGACCACTAAACTTGTTTAAAACTGTTTAAAATAATCCAGAAAACAGCAGTGTCAAAGACAGTGCATTCGGAAGGGCGGGGCAGCGCATGACGACAAGTGGCACTTTGCACCCTTTAGACTTCCCTGTGATGAATGTGAGAAGGACGGTGCCGGGTGCCCGTTTATTTTATGTACCGTCAACAGTGAAACTAGGCAGTCCGCGTTCTAATCCCGGCTTCTCCCCTAGATCATAAACATGTTGCGAGCCTGGGCAAATCTCCTTAATGCTCGGCGCCTCCAGTGAAATTATAGAGCAAACCGTCCACACTCCACAAAACGCAATGTTTACAACTGAATATTTGCGTGAGGAAATCTTGCAGAGCCTAGTGTGGTCGAAGTTATGTGTTATAACAATGACGCATAGTGTGTTAATGTGTGTTAGTTTAATTACTTGCTGGTAGGATTTGCAGGAAAAAATACATTGCATTGTCCACCTGCGTAATCGTAGCACCTATTCGTTGTCTGGGGTCCGTGTGGTGTGATGTTGTTTTCGGGGCTGGGGTTCCCCATCTACACTTCTAAAGGACAGTGGCGCCTCTGTCGGCCACAGAAGCCAAACTGCGTGACTGTTGAAAGGAGGCGCTTTCGGGCAGGTAGAGTGTAGCTTTACTGTTGAAATGAGGCGCTTTCGAGCAGGTAGAGTGTAGCTTTACTGTTGAAATGAGGCGCTTTCAGGTAGGTAGAGTGTAGCTTTACTGTTGAAATGAGGCGCTTTCGAGCAAGTAGAGTGTAGCTTTACTGTTGAAATGAGGCGCTTTCAGGTAGGTAGAGTGTAGATTGACTGTTGAAAGTAGGCGCTTTTAGGCAGGTAGAGAGTAGCTTGACTGTTGAAAGGAGGCGCTTTCAGGCAGGCAGAGTTTGCAGTGAATCTCTCTTACCACGAGGCTGGGCTGCCCAGGAGTGCCGCACCGCAGCCTGGAGGTTCACTGATCTGACCTTGTGTGTACGGACCCCCCTCCCCACCCATTCACGCACTACTACCCGTCATGTCTTGTCTTATCCGTAGGGAGGTTTTGGATGGGACCCGGGCGCCTCCCCACCCGCCCACACCTGGCTCTTTCTTTCGATTCGAAGGGTGCGAGCTGAGAAAGGAAGCAGAAAGGGTCAAGGGGGAGGGGGGGTGGCGATGAGCAGCAGTTCGGGCAACAGTGGCAGAGCAAAATCAGAGGGGGGTGGAGAGGAGGGGAAAGTAGAGTGGCAGCGTAGTCGAGAGACAAGAAAGAGAATAAGGTGTAAAGGCAAGAGGAGAGAGAGATAAAACCGAAGGTGCAGGGGGGAAGGTAAGGTATAAAAGCAAAGGGAGAGAGAGATAATACCAGTGGTTGAAGTGTGTGGGGGGAGAGGGGAGGTCTGAGGGACCCGACGTGCCTATATTTTTTTCATTAAAAAAAAAACAGTTGCCCTACTTTTTGTCAACTGACCATTGTCCCTGGATGGTTAATTCAGAGAGCTGGAATGTTTCAGCTGAAGTGTAAGGCAGGCAACCCCCCGGTGCTGTGAAACCGAGGGAGGGGCAGACATTTAAAACCATCCTTCTTTCCAGGGTGCCTGCATCCCTGAAAGAAATGTGAATACACGCAACAGTATAGGCAACTAGTTAATCTGCAAATATAAAGGGTGTTTGGGAAGCTGGTATTGGCTTTAATTGATGGGATCCCTTGAAGCTTCCTGATGAAACACATTTACTGTTTTAGAGAGGTATTGGAAGGGAGCTCGCAGGCTGAGCTGTGAAGTGTGTGCTTGAAATGGCAGTTGTAAAAACAATTTGCACTCAGTACAGAATGGGTATTACTAAAATCTATATTTTGGCAGCACATATTTAAGCTTAAACCCTTTTGCGCATTTTGTAGCAGCCTATCTTACACTGTGTGGAAAGCAAGGTTAATGACTTAGATGTTCGCAGTGCTTTCTGTCACAGACAGGGGCCTTGTAGCACTAAAAATACGCAAGTCACTACTCTCCACTGCACCAAGCAGGATTCAATTCTGTGGCTCTCTGGTGCAGTGCATTGACTAATAGAGGCTTCATAATGTACGATAATGCATTTCCCACTGATTAACACAATTTGTATTTAATTTTAATCTACGCTGTGTGTTATTATATATGTCCTCTACCTGAAGGTGAGAGACTGAAAAACGTTACAGAATATTTTGTCTTTTAGCCATGGCTTTGGCAACGCCCCTACGCTCACTGACCCCACCCCATTGTGCACAGCTTCACAGCGCCCATACTGTTTTTTAATGCACTTCGACCACTGGATAAAACCAAAGGTGGAGGGAGGGGTGGAAGGTAAGGTGTAGAGGCAAGAGGAGAGAGAGATAAAACCAAAGGTGGAGGGGTGGAAGCAGCGGCGGATCCTCCGTTAGAGGCGGAGGAACATCACCCCGCTGCTCTCAGAGCAGTGGACAAAGGGAAAATAAAATGATAATAGCAACGTTATTAACATTTTATTTTTTGTACTGGCTATGGAGCTTTGTTAGGGCAGGAGTCATAGGGAGGAGGAGGAGTGGTTTGTGCACCATAAGTGCTCATGACAGTTTGGCCGGCCATCTTGGGGCACCCAAACACTCATACGCACTTAGAATTTCTCCCCCTGGCTGTGTTTCACAGCTGGGTGGAGAACATGCACAGGCTCCCAGGCACTGTCTGAGCAGCCAAACAGGCCGCTCAGACCAGTCACGACGCTGCTGTCATGCTGATGACAGCAGCGTAGCGATTGGCTTAAGGGAGCTTGTGTGCTGCCGGGAGCCAGGAAGAGAAGAAGATGGAGGAGAAGCAGCGGCCGTTATCAGGTGAGTGTTTTTTTGTAGACTTTTTTTATCCCCTCCACCACCACCGCTCTGTTGCAGCCACCACTGGGTGGAAGGTAAGATGTAAAGGCAAGAGGAAAGAGAGAAAAAACCAAAGGTGGAAGGAGGGGTGGAAGGTAAGATGTCAAGGCAAGAGGAGAGAGAGATAAAACCGAAGGTGGAGGGGTGGAAGGTAAGGTGTAAAGGCAAAAGGAGAGAGAGATAAAACCCGAAGGAGGGGGGGGTGGAAGGTAAGGTGTAAAGGCAAAAGGAGAGAGAGATAAAACCCGAAGGAGGGGGGGTGGAAGGTAAGGTGTAAAGGCAAGAGGAGAGAGAGTTAAAACCGAAGGTGGAGCGGTAGAAGGTAAGGTGTAAAGGCAAGAGGAGAGAGAGATAAAACCGAAGGTGGAGGGGTGGAAGGTAAGGTGTAAAGGTAAGAGGAGAGAGAGAGATAAAACCGAAGGTGGAGGGGTGGAAGGTAAGGTGTAAAGGCAAAAGGAGAGAGAGATAAAAGCCGAAGGTGGAGGGGTGGAAGATAAGGTGTAAAGGCAAGAGGACGGAGAGAGATAAACCTGAAGGTGGAGGGGTGAAAGGTAAGCTGTAAAGGCAAGAGGAGGGAGAGAGATAAACCCGAAGGTGGGGGGGTGGAAGGTAAGGTGTAAAGGCAAGAGGAGAGAGAGTTAAAACCGAAGGTGGAGCGGTAGAAGGTAAGGTGTAAAGGCAAGAGGAGAGAGAGATAAAACCGAAGGTGGAGGGGTGGAAGGTAAGGTGTAAAGGCAAGAGGAGAGAGAGATAAAACCGAAGGTGGAGGGGTCGAAGGTAAGGTGTAAAGGCAAGAGGAGAGAGAGATAAAACCGGAGGTGGAGGGGTGGAAGGTAAGGTGAAAAGGCAAAAGGAGAGAAGGATAAAACCCGAAGGTGGAGGGGTGGAAGGTAAGGTGTAAAGGCAAGAGGAGGGAGAGAGATAAACCTGAAGGTGGAGGGGTGGAAGGTAAGGTGTAAAGGCAAAAGGAGAGAGAGATAAAACCCGAAGGTGGAGGGGTGGAAGGTAAGGTGTAAAGGCAAGAGGAGGGAGAGAGATAAACCTGAAGGTGGAGGGGTGAAATGTAAGGTGTAAAGGCAAGAGGAGGGAAAGAGATAAAACCGAAGGTGGAGGGGTGAAATGTAAGGTGTAAAGGCAAGAGTAGGGAAAGAGATAAAACTGAAGGTGGAGGGGTGGAAGGTAAGATGTCAAGGCATGAGGAGAGTGAGAGAAAACCAAAGGTGGAGCGGTAGAAGGTATGGTATAAAGGCAAGAGGAGAGAGAGATAAAACTGAAGGTGGAGGGGTGGAAGGTAAGGTGTAAAGGCAAAAGGAGAGAGAGATAAAACCCGAAGGTGGAGGGGTGGAAGGTAAGGTGAAAAGGAAAGAGGAGAGAGAGATAAAACCCGAAGGTGGAGGGGTGGAAGGTAAGGTGTAAAGGCAAGAGGAGGGAGAGAGATAAACCTGAAGGTGGAGGGGTGAAATGTAAGGTGTAAAGGCAAGAAGAGGGAAAGAGATAAAACCGAAGGTGGAGGGGTGAAATATAAGGTGTAAAGGCAAGAGGAGGGAAAGAGATAAAACTGAAGGTGGAGGGGTGGAAGGTAAGATGTCAAGGCATGAGGAGAGTGAGAGAAAACCAAAGGTGGAGCGGTAGAAGGTATGGTATAAAGGCAAGAGGAGAGAGAGATAAAACTGAAGGTGGAGGGGTGGAAGGTAAGGTGTAAAGGCAAGAGGAGGGAGAGAGATAAACCTGAAGGTGGAGGGGTGAAATGTAAGGTGTAAAGGCAAGAAGAGGGAAAGAGATAAAACCGAAGGTGGAGGGGTGAAATATAAGGTGTAAAGGCAAGAGGAGGGAAAGAGATAAAACTGAAGGTGGAGGGGTGGAAGGTAAGATGTCAAGGCATGAGGAGAGTGAGAGAAAACCAAAGGTGGAGCGGTAGAAGGTATGGTATAAAGGCAAGAGGAGAGAGAGATAAAACTGAAGGTGGAGGGGTGGAAGGTAAGGTGTAAAGGCAAAAGAGGAGAGAGATAAAACCAAAGTTGGAGGGGTAGAAGGTATGTTGTAAAGGAAAGAGGAGAGAGAGATAAAACCAGAGGTGGAGGGACCCTTGCAGGGAGGAAATTGGGGAACAAGGAGAGGAAGACAAGGATGACGAGGAAGAGAGAGAGGAGGAAGGTACGAGGGTGCAAGGCAGGAATAAGGAGGCGCTTCTAAATGTAAGGAAGGAGATGTGGGTGAGGCACAAGAGAGAATTTGATGCAGGGAGGAATAGGTAGAGGGGAAGGGTGAGGAAGAGAAGAGAAGTGGAAGGGAGAGGAGAGGAGGGAGGGAGTGGTGGAAGAGGTGGGAGGAAGGCAGGGAGGGAAACTAGTTGAAAAACGGTGTAAAATGGGACAAAAAAAGTGAGGAGAGAGCGGCCTGGGGAACGAAGAGCATGTAAAAAGGTGTGATGAGGGGAGGAGGGAGTGAGGCCGCGAGAACGAGGGAGAGAGGGTGGGTGTCATGGCCTGTGAGGTGGGAGAGTTGATTGAGATGGGACTCGAAGACAGGAACAATGGTAAGGACATGAGGTGAGAGAACGAGACTGAGAAACACAGGAGTTTAATCACGGGATGAGAAAGAAAGGGGGGGCGCAACTGCGAATATAAGCTGCACTGACTAAGGCATGGGGGTTCAAGAGCAAAACTATTAGAGGTGAGGAGGAGAGAGGCGTGGGCATAATCTAGGGGCGAGAAAGAGGAGGAGAGAGCAGGGCTGAGGAAAGGAATAGAGATATAGAGGTTAGCCGGGGAGAGGACAAGAGAAACCCCTGTGATAAAACACAACTAAAGTGAGGCGCGGGGATGGAGGGGCGCGCGGGCCCTCGAGTGAAGAGCGCCTCACAAGCACCGGCCCCATGAGCTGCTCCCGGCTGGCCGAGTGAAGATCAGGCCTGCCCCTCAAATAATGAATCTGGAGCCTCTCTGGGGGCCGGGGCTTCTGTGCACAGGCACTCCTTGAAATGCCACCCCGAAGTGCCCCCGCCCCCCTCCTCACGGGCGCAGGCTCGAGCGCTTTATCCACTACCAGCGAGAATGGCAGAGTCCATTATCCCGTGTCGCTCCCCCCAGAAGGCCTAATCAGTGTCACAAATGCCCTTTCAGTCGAGACCAAAGCCTCTTCAGGGGGGAGGACATGTTTTAAAGATCATTAAGGGCCGGGCGAGCTGTGCACCTCTGTAAGGCTACGTGAAAGGGGAGCTTTGGGCTCAGGGACAGACCGGGTGCTGCTGATGTGAGCCCAGCATCTGAAGTCACGCTTTGTACCCCACTTTACGCCCCTGCACCCACCGACCTGGGTGGTCCTTGATGACTACATGGAGATCAGCAGAGGCACGAAAAAAGTGTGTTTCGGCGGGATCAGCAGGGAGGGGGATTAACTGCAAACCTTTGCAAGCCGCGTCTAACGTCCTCCGTTTTCTTCTGCAGTTGCTGCTGCACTATAGCGCTCCGAGGCAATATCAATGGCAGAATTCGCGCTACATAACACGTGTAACTTTACGCGATGTAAACGAGCCTAGACTTTGGACTCGCCACCTGCCTGAGGCCCCGAAGCGCTTTAAACGCATGCAGTTCATTGGTCAATAAACGTGTGGGCGATTCCTAAACTTAAAAAAGACACCGCTTGCGTAGGCGAGTTTTCTGCCAAAAGGCACCCACTCTTACGGGGGCGCTCGACACCCGTACTTTATAAAGCGTGCAGTTGCTTGCCTCCTGAACACCATGTACAGTATCAAGTTTTGCTCGTAAACTGAAAGTCATGGCCTCTTTCTAGTGATTTTACTTATACATTTTGCCAGTGGCGTAGCTAGGCACTCTGCCGCGCATCGGTCCGAGTTTTAGGGCAGGTGTGTGGCTAATGTGCGCACAGTGTTTGCTCACGGATTGATGACAATGTCGTTCTCATTAACGTCACAGATACGTTACAAAAACAACAACAGCAGGCCGGCTGTGACGTGCATCAGAACAGATACTGTCACCCCTGCCATATCAGCTGCTCCCGACGCACAAGTCCGAGCAGAGACTTGCATAAGGAGGGGGGGGGAGTGGGGGGACATATTGACATATTGACTGCCACATAAATGCACTAATGGAGAACAACCCGCCAAAATCACACACCCACACAAACCAGCATGCTTTGTGACGAGAACGTTTGCACTTGTCACTGATGTCTAATGTGACTTATCTGAACTGATAAACAGTATCCGGCCCGATGGGTGCTATTTAGAAGAAGGTGTAATAAACATACATTGAAACAGACTACCACAGGGCAACGTTCAAAGTCCATGTGATTACCTCATTAACTCAGCACAGACAAATTGACTGAGAAAGACACTGTGTGCTGCGTCAGATTGACTGTTACAATTATTTTACACACGGTACAACTCTTGTAACAGTCACAAAGCATCTTCGGTGTGCCCCTTACCTTCCTGCAAATGTAACCCCTTCCATCCTGGTATTGGTTAAATGTCATGGAAGAATAAATACACAGGAACCTGATGTGGCGTCCGCCACAGGTGCAGCAGCGCAGAGTATAATATGCTGTTTATTGTTGAGGGAGGAGCCTCTCCGGGGTCATGACCCCCCTTACCCTCAACTAAGCCAACACATGGCATCGCGTTCTCTGCACACACACAGTCACATTCTATCTTTGAGCTAATTTGTGTTGCAGATCTATTCGACGGGATTCACTGGTTCAGAACTAACATTCTCATGGGGCTAAGGAAAGGAAAATGCACAGTTAAACCGTCCCAATCTCGCCACAATGTGGAGCAGTGTTGTCTGAGAGTGCGTGCTTCCTCGTGCTTTAATTCTGTAAACAAAAAAGGGGCCTGAGCTATCAAGAGTTCTGTGAGCAGAAGGCGCTGCTGTGGACAATGTCCGTCTTTTATGTCTATTGTAAAAGTGCCGAGCAGACTGCCAAGGGTCATGCAACAAGCACACAGAGGAATGGCCCGCTGGAGCGCTGGTAAACCCAAGGCAGTGTACAGCAAGGGGTCTTGTATTGTATGAAGAGACCCCCTTCAGGTGAAAGGTCTACAGAGGTCAGGGAGACTGTGGGGCGGGTTTTATCACAAAGTTATAAAGAATGTTGGGCAGTATAAACTCCGAAGATATGAAGAATATTGGACAGTATATACCACAGTGGTGTACAGAATGAGGACCAGTATTTACTCTAAACATATTAAGAATGCTGGGAAGTGCTTATTCCTAATATATAAAGAAAAGCGCCCATTCTTTACTCCAAACATTGAAAGAATATTGGGAAATATTTATTCCAAACCCATGAAGAATATTGGGCATTATTTACTCCTAACATATAAAGATTATTTGGAAGTATTTACTCCAAACATTAAAAGAATATTGTGCAGTATTTACTTCAAACATATGCAAATATTCAGTTGCATTTAGTCAAAAACTGTAAGGAATATTGGCAGTATATACTTCAAATATATACAGAAGTTAGGTAGTTTTTACTCCAAACACGTACAGGATATCCGGCCCTATATACTACAGCGGTGTACAGAATGATGGGCAGTGTTTACTCCAAACATATTAAGAATGTTGGGAAAATTTACTCCAAACATATAAAAAAAATATTGGACAGTGTTTTATGGGAAGTTATAAACTTCATAGGTTCATATTTACTCCGAACATATAAGAAATATTGGGTGTTATTTATTCTAAAGATACAAAAAAAATTGTCTTGTTCAAGAATATTACACATGGAGCCAACCCGATTGTAGTCTAATTTCACCTGAAGTTACAAAAGGCTAACATTATACGCTCTACAAAAATTCTAAATAAATAAAATGTTGGGACAGATGAAGATATTATTACGAATATGGGCATTTATACTTCAAAGATGTATATGGAATATTGGGCATTTTATACTCCAAATCATATAATTAATATTGGGTAGGTGAAGAGGAGAGTGTTAGCCAAAGATATATAGAATTTATTCCAAACAGGTTTACAAAGATCATACATAAAACAAAAAAGGAATAATAAAAGAATGTCGATGCACAGAACGTGGTGTGTGTTTACTAGAAAGATAACAGAATTTAGGAGCTAGTGTTATTATTTACTACGAATATATAAATATTGTGTGGTGCTGTATATTCCAAGGATATAGAAAATGTATTCGATATTTACTTCAAATCTATAAATTTGGGGCCAGATGTAGGTAACTTCAATTTAGCGAGTCCTTAATAGCGATTTTTACCGAATCGCTATTAAGGACTCGCTAAATGGAATGTAGGTAGGAATCGCTAAAATATTAGCGATTCCTTATCATTCCTTAATAACGAATCGGTAATTGAGATTCGTTATTAAGGAATACCTAGCCATTCATTCCTATGGGCTAGGAGGCCCATAGGAATGAATGGGAAGATATTCACTATTAGCGATTCGGTATTACCGAATCGCTAATAGCGGGAGGTATTTCAAGGGTGCCAGGGTGTCCAAAGGACACCCTGTTGCACCCCTGAAATGTGCATGTGTGCACATGTGGCGCACATACATGCCCTAAGGGCATGGATGTGTGCCACATGGCACATTTGAAAAAGCAAAAAAGTGCTTTTTTAAAGGAAATCACTACTTACCACCAACTTGAAGTTGGTGGTAATTAGCGATTCCTTAAGGCTCAAGTGCACTATTTTTAGTGCTACGTACATTGCATTTAAGGAATCGGTATTTCCGATTCCTTATTTTGCATGTAGGTATGAACTCACCTACATTGCACTCAGCCAAATACCGGTCGGTAACGCTGAAATTCTCCGAATTTCGGCGTTACCGACCGGTATTCCGCCACCTACATCTGGCCCTTGGTGTGGCATTTCCTCCAGAGATATTAACTTACTTTCCCCAAAAATATGAACAAATTGAGGTGGTAAGTACTCCAGAGCTACAAAGAATTTGGGGCCGTTTTCAATCTACAGATATGTAAACTGTGGCCTGACATTTATTCCAAAAATATGAAGATTGTGGGCTGTGTTCTTTTCCAATCGACAAAGAAGCCGGCAGGTAGAATCCTGGCGGTATTTACCCCAAGTATCTGAAGAAACCGGGCGGTATTTACTCCGAGGATCTGAGGAAACCGGGCGGTATTTACCCCAAGTATCTGAAGAAACCGGGCGGTGTTTACCCCAAGTATCTGAAGAAACCGGGCGGTATTTACTCCGAGGATCTGAGGAAACCGGGCGGTATTTACCCCAAGTATCTGAAGAAACCGGGCGGTATTTACTCCGAGGATCTGAAGAAACCGGGCGGTATTTACCCCAAGTATCTGAGGAAACCGGGCGGTATTTACTCCGAGGATCTGAGGAAACCGGGCGGTATTTACTCCGAGGATCTGAGGAAACCGGGCGGTATTTACCCCAAGTATCTGAAGAAACCGGGGGGTATTTACTCCGAGGATCTGAAGAAACCGGGCGGTATTTACCCCAAGTATCTGAGGAAACCGGGCGGTATTTACTCCGAGGATCTGAGGAAACCGGGCGGTATTTACCCCAAGTATCTGAAGAAACCGGGCGGTATTTACTCCGCGGATCTGAGGAAACCGGGCTGTATTTACTCCGAGGATCTGAGGAAACCGGGCGGTATTTACTCCGAGGATCTGAGGAAACCGGGCGGTATTTACTCCGAGGATCTGAGGAAACCGGGCGGTATTTACTCCGAGGATCTGAAGGAAGTGTATGCTTTTTACTCCAAATTTACGCAGCACGTGTAGTGCCCAAAAGCCAGATGCCGTGGGTGGTTCTAGGGCAGCACGCAGGTCAAGGGGGGTGGGGGCGGAATGGGAGTTGAATTATATACCGTCCTGGGTACTAAAAGCATTGTGAACCACAAGGGCCACGGTTTTTGGATTTTTATGCGATTTTATTTTGAAATGAGACCAGGATATTGCAGTAATGTAACACAATGATAGCTGAATTTATTATCAAATCGAGGGCCTTTTAAATGTAACAGGTGAAGTCTGCACAATTAATTTAATTGATATTTCCGGATTTGGATATGCCCGTTTAAAAAAAAAGTATATATATACATATGTCTCTCTCTCTATTAATATATATATATATATATATATATATATATATATATATATATATATGGATATGGAACACGTGACATTGTCCCACCGACATGAGTCGTATGTACAGTCTATTACAGCGCTAATTCTGGAATATTGCGGGTTTAACTTTACACCAAAACCAGGAATCCATACATTTTGAAACAGAGAGAGCCTTCGCCTGCGATCTGTGAAAGCGTCAATGCAGTTTCGCGTGTCTAAATCTCATAGGTTTGTTTGAAGAGATCGGCACATTTTGAACACATCTGCCAGAAAGATTTGCCAGTGCGGAGAGGGGGTTGCCCCCCGTGGTGGTCCCTGAGGCGAGTACAGCGTTATACAAATCACCGTCACAAGTTTGACAACTTTTTCAACTTGTGCTAATTTCAACAATAAAAAGTCTTAAAATAAAAGAAACGCCTTCTGCTGACAGGGGCGACCTTCTCACGCAACTGGACTGAAAAGCAGGTCTCGTTTGATGGCAGCTGTCCCCGGGGGCAGACAGTGTGTGTGGGGGGGTACTGGGGGGGTACATTGACGTATCTGGGGCTCTTCGCGGAAGGACACTGCGGACGGGTGGGCCTGATCCACGGGCAGAGGGCTGGGCATGCCTTCTCTGGAGCAGTGTGTACGAAGGGGCAGTGGGGCTATTTTTCGGACAGTTTTAAAGTACTGGGTGTCACGAGCCTTGTTCTTGCCGGTGGTACCGGGCAGGGCATGGGTGCGCATGCCGCCACTGGCGCGGTGTGCGCAGTGGCATATTTTTGGGACAGGGTTATTATAAAGAAGCCATGAGTCGTGGGGCTGCCCTCTGCTCTGCTGCTCTCGGGCAGGGCAATGGGCCTGCATGCTTTTCCTGGGTCGGTGTGTGCGGACTGGCAGTGCACCCGGGGGCAGACTCTGCAAGGGCTGGGCCCCGTCTTCGCTACACAGACGGGGCACTGCCCTGCTCGGCGTAGAGTCTGGCACTGGGGCGTCAGGGTTGGAAGGTAACAGCAACTTCAGAAACACCTGGATCGGTTATTTAAAGGGGGGCACTGTTAAAAAAAACCTACCTGCCCCCAAAGCCCGGCAGAAAAAAACAACAGAGAGCGCCTTAAAGCCCAGCTGGCGCAGGCAGGGCGCGGATTGTTTCATTTTGCCACACAACCCCTGTAACATGGGCAGTGCAAAACCTGTGGTGTGTCCAGAAATGGGGCTACGGCCCCATATACCGAAGTAATTATGGATGCATGCCACGCGGCAATGGGGGCGCGGGTCTGCGTCCCCCCACGAAAACGCGCCTCGCATTGAATGACTTGTAACTGCCCAAATAACAGTGCATGCGGAGTAAAGTGACAAACGCTGCTGGCTAATAGCTGATCCCGGCGCATGCTGCGAGCACTTCCATTCCATGTGGCGACCATGTTGTCCATCGGCAATAAACCTGCGGCCTGTTGCGCCCTCGTTAATTCTCTAATTACTGACGAAATTGTACTCATTAGTGTGAATTAAGGGGCACTAAACACATTTGATAGGAACCTCGCGCCGGCCCACCGAGCTGCACGTTACCCCTCAGCAAGATGGCACTGTTAGGAGTACAGCTGCGGCCCAAGACCACACAGCGCGTCTGCCAGAGCACTGCAGACCCCAGATGAATACACACGTGACGCTAGCTCTGTACATCGTGGGTGTTTGTCAGCAGCAGGACTGAACGAAGGAACACACTATCACCTGCAGGGCTGTGCACACTCATAGGTGGTAAACCTGCACCCCCCCTGCCTCGCACAAGAGCCTCCCAGAGAGGCGTCTGCACAGACGTGAGTCCGGCACAGGGGAGGAGAGGTCCGCAGCAGCCCGGGGTACGCTGGGAGTGAAGGGGCACGGGGTGTTCAGTTAACCACCACTCCCTCCCAAGAGACGCATTACTGTTTCTTTCAGAACGTGTACTCACTCCCCCCTGCGCCTCCAACGAATTAAACCGATGTCTGCAAAATTTAAACCCGACATTTCTATTTTTAGGAAATACAAATCTACCAATGGTGGAACTGGTTCTCATTGTCAACTGCAAAGCGAGTTTTCCAAATGAGAACCAGCCCGGACCTCAGAACCGGGGTGTTTTTAAGTGATTTTGTCCGTAATATGTGTGTTTTTGCCTAGCGCCAATATACAGCGCTAATCTGCGCCAGAGCGCTATAATTGGCACCCTAAAGCAGTAATATGCTGGAAGATACAGGAAATACGAAACTTTGCAGATAAACGTCTGTTATTTTACAGCGCTCACATGCAGCAAAAATGTTGGTATGCGCTGTATAAAATAAAGGTTCTTATTATACAGCTCTCGCGTTTCATTCCGAGCCTCCTCCGAGGGCAGTTCCGCGAAACACGTGTTTGCAGCAAACGATCCTTTCATGAGGATTTTGTAACAGACAATGTTGCGGATTACACCGATTTCTACAAAATGCCAAAGGCGAAGGGAACGCTCGCGTGAACAGAAGGCACTAGCTTTTCCTTACTTTTCACTCTTCATCAAAGACGTCAAGATAAGGTCTCCAAAGCAAATTAGCTTGTCAAAAACACCCCTACCTAGCAATTAACAATTTGTAGAGAGCAGTGTCAGCTAAAGGATCTTCCCCGTCCTGGCCGCGCTTAAATCGGGAGCGCCTAGCGCTGGAAGATGCAGCCCTGGGCGCTGTATGCTTTCTGCTTCGCCCTTTGTGGGGAGCTGGAGCGGGCAGGACATGAGAGACCCCTCCAAAGGCCCGGGAGCAGATCGCTTTTCAAAGCACATGTGTGTGGCGGCGATGTGAGACCACCTTAGCCGTCAGCCCCGGGAGGAGGGCCACGGCAACAGACCTGACTGGGGGTCTTTTATCTCGCATACCAGGATAAATGACCCAAAGAAAAAGATGTCCCTGGAGACAAGGAGGAATGAGGACAGCATTCGGGGACACCTCAGAGAGGAGAGTTTGTCGTGGAAAACACAAGCATGTCGCTGGTCGCTTGCTAATAAACGTTTTACATAGCGGCAGCTATAGCAGATGTTTCTGTTTCCAAGCGCTAAGTAACGAGTTTGAGGCAGAGCGACAGTAATTGGCCACGAATGAGTGGTTGCCGTTAAATAGGTCCAGCAAATAACCGTGTTCTTAAGTCTGCAGCCGGACCCATAATTGGCTAATTGCTATTAATGAGTCTTCTGTGACACTAGCATGTTTATTTAACACATGGAGTCGGGGGCGAAGCTCTGCAGGGGACTGAAAGCTGCATGTGAAGTACAAACACAGCAGAAGTACATGTGATGAGATGGGTGACCCACCGGCGCGGGCCCGGAAGGACTTCTCTGAAGAGCCCGTTCAGTGTCTCTCTAAAGTTCCACAACACTTGGTTTGAGGCGCTTCGCCTCCTCACGTGCCCTCACTGCTACATACATTCACATGTGCCTATTAGCAGCTTTCGCACTAAAATACACCCCACTGACCCCCGCCACAAAATCGCGCTTTTGTATTTCCGCTAATTTCCTCTAAAACATATCAAGATATTGTTAAACCCCCAGATAACGAAATAGAGGACACATGTATCTAATCTTTTCAGTCTCGTGTGCAATGGACATCAGTTAAAAAATGTATAGTATTACATAGACGAATACAAAACAAGGTAGAGAGGCCAGTAGGGACAGCTGAATAGATAGATAGATAGATAGATAGATAGATAGATAGATAGATAGATAGATAGATAGATAGATAGATAGATAGATATTAAAAAGTACACGTAATAAAATAGGCATCAGTGTGAATATTGTCTCGGAAAAACTAAACCTGTCTATTTAACTATTATTAGTGTGTGTACGTGTGTGTGAGTATCTACACATATAAACACTCACTACCCACGTAGTTTAAGCTTTACGACCTTTTACGGCAGCACTTTTGAAGTAAACGAAATGTGCAGCTGAGAGCATATAAAAATGAGAAAACAGTCCCTTTTGTGGTGTCCTGAGTGATTAGCATGTGCGAGAAGCGCCAATATGCATACGAAATATATTAAAAATCATATTCAGAAAAGTCCGAGTAGTTTAATAATAATAATAGCGCCTCTGCCCGTCCATGTCGGCTCCGTTAGGATGAACCTTGACTGTTAACAACCCCTTCAATGAGCTATAAATCCCCCCAGACAAGTGACAGCAGGTTCCATTTTAGAGAGGACGGTCCTAGTGGGGTTGGCTTTCCCTGACTCTGTGAAAGATCGGCGTGGTTTAAGGCTTCTCTTTTCAAGTAGACATCCATCAGTTTCCCCAGATAAACACTCACGCCTACCAGTTGCTGTGAACTTATTAGACAAATCTTCAGGACACCACATTTGTAGAAGTTAGATTCCGTGTCCTTTTCTTTTTGTGGGCCGTCGGCATTTTTTTGCTTTAGGAATAAATAAATAGGAAGACTTTTTTTGACAATTTTCACAGACATTTATTTGAATTGTTTTCCAAACGACAAGGCTGTGGACAGTTCGTGTGTTTTTTCCACAGAGGACATTGAAATATTCACAGATCGCTAATAATAAAATAGAAAACACGCGATGCACCACCAGTGAGCGGAGATCTGCCAGAGGTATGTCAGCTGTACGCCTTCCGCTCTTTCACCTACAGATATTTACAAATATGCCAAAAACGGAAACTTTTCAACGGGGTTAAAGTTCGTGCTCTAAGAAATCAATGTTTCCTGACGTAGGACATAGTAATGTGCACTCGAACAATAAAACTATTTTTAAAATCTTTTAAAAACCCTGAGGCTTCCGCAGACAGTGCTTTTTACTTAGTTTTTTTTATTTTACTAGTCGCCAAACATGTTTACTAAAATAAATAATTTTAAGTCTGTGTTTTAAACAAAAGAATCCAGCACAGGCCCGTTTGTGTTAATATGTATGTCATGTTTTCTGTGTCTAAATGTCAATTTAATATTGCAATATTCCTCGCACAGCATGCCCTTGTTGACTATTTTATTATTGTTTTGGTTCTTTTACACCCAGTATAGATACATACATCGCTTCTCTGTGTGTATGTAAAGCTGTTCCTTCTTACTAAGTATTCTCCACCGAGTTTAGACTTAACCGTCTGAAATAATTTTGCGGTACGTCACAAAAAGTACACAGCGTGCCATGTTGGCATAATATGTTCGATTAGTCGACGTAAAAAGGTTTCAAGTTCTGGAAAAAAAAGTGAAATTTCATAGAGACACATTTGAAGAGTGTCTCAAGAAGGGCATTTCTACAATTAACATTCGGCATTACCTGTCCACTTATTTACACTTCATAAATAATCTGTATAGCCGTATTTCCCCAGAGTCACTCTGTGCGGCGTCACTTTGTGCCAAGAAGCGCAATAGCTCCTACCTTGTCCACACACAATGTTTTTTTAAAAATGGCAGCTGCTCAGGTTGGCGATTTTGCTGGAAAAGTTCTGCCCGGCTGGCAGCAGGTTCTCGTGGGCCAGGCTGAGGTGGTTCTGCCCGGATGCCAGGCCGGGGGTGAGCATGGCCAGCACCTGCGCCTGGCTGCCCCCCTGCGCAGAGTAGGGCGACGTGGGGGCGCTCTGCGGGGCGCCCGTCGCCCCGATGATGTTGTCTATGGAGAAGGAGGGCCTGCTCGCAGAGTCGGACTTTAGAGTCTGCAGGAGGGGCAGCGTGGGGTTGAGCTGGGGGTAGAAGGGCTTGCGGGCCAGCTCTCCCCCCAGGAAAGAGGGCAGGCTGGGTGTGGAGAAGACGGCGGCTGCGGGCGGCAGCTGGCAGTGGGAGGCCTGGAAGGGGAAGCCGGCCGCCCCGTGGTGGTGGTGGTGGTGGGGCTGGTGGAAGTTGGGCAGCGGCAGGCCGTAGGTGTAGCCGTAAGGGCCGTAGCCGAAGCCGGGCATGAAGCCGGGCGAGTCCCGCAGCAGCTCGGAGGCCTGCTGCCGCTTGAAGCGCTTGCGCCGCCGCAGGAAGCTGCCGTTGTCGAACATGTCGGCGGACTCGGGGTCCAGCGTCCAGTAGTTGCCCTTGCCCGGGTTGCCCGGCTCCCGGGGGATCTTGACGAAGCAGTCGTTGAGGGACAGGTTGTGGCGGATGGAGTTCTGCCAGGCCGGGAACTTCTCCCGGTAGTAGGGAAAGCGCTGCGAGATGAACTCGCAGATCTCGCTGAGCGTGAGGCGCTTCTTGGGGCTCTGCAGGATGGCCATGGTGATGAGCGCGATGTAGGAGTACGGGGGCTTCACCAGGGCGCTCTTGGCCGGCGTGCCGGGGGGCGAGGCGCCCGCCGGGCCCCCCGACGGCTCGTCCGAGTCGTTGTCCGAGTGGTAGTCCGCGTACTTGGCCGAGTCCGGGCCGGCCAGGTCTCCCACCACGTCGATGTCGGTGTCCTCGGACAGGGTGGAGTTATCAGACATCTCCGCGCCCAGAGTCATGGTACCGTCGGCTGGGAGAGGGGTCCCCGGCAGCCTCGACCCCCGGGACCTCTCTGCAATCCTGGTGGCTTCAGTGGGCGTGCGCCCGTGGCGGTGTGTGATGGGGGTCCCTGACTGCAGGAAGCAACGACCCCCGGACTGAGGGAGCACACACACTCTGACAGTCCAGGTGCCCCCGGCTGGGCAGTCTACAGGCGCTCCCAAGTGTGCAGGGTTCAGTGCTGACCGGACTGTGCAAGGCGCTGATGTCCCATGACAGGTCGGGTCGGCAGACTCCTGGTACCCCCTGACTGGAGACTGCGGCCACCCCCGGGGCAGAAGGGCTGGGGGGTCCCCCTGCCTGTCCCGGCTCTTCTTCCTGCTCAAACTCCGGGACCCTCACAGCAGAGCCAGGCGTGGGACCCCTGAGGCACCAAGTCCTAAGCCCCTCTCGCCGCGGCTGAGTCCAGAGTCCGTTTGAGTGGAAGCGTCTTGCACCCAGACGCCGACTCCTCGGCCAATCACTGCGCTCAAGTCACCAAGATCCCCCTAGCGGAGCTCCGCGGAACCAGCAACTTCCCAAACTCCTGGCAGCCTCCGAAGTTCCTCCCAGTGCACTGGAAGTGGCAGAGTGCTCGAAGAAGGGCCCCCCTCGGGTCACACCCCCTGGGTGGTCTTCCCGACGGCCGGTCCGCTGGGCAGCACCCTTCGTGCGCAGATCCGTGCCCGGGACGCGACGGACCCGGAGCGGCCAGACCTAATGTACTCTTGTGTCCTTAGCACCCTCTGAGGCATATATCCCACCGCCGGGTCACGTGCGCGCTGACGTTATCTCAGCTTCTGCCGACGCGACTCGAGCACCACACACACACCTCGCACCCGCAACCCTGCTGTCAACCAACCCTCTGCTCTGAAAACCTCTGCTCTCGTTTCTCCCATTCAACCCGTCTTAGTAACATTAAATCAGCACAACTGAACACTGCAGCGTCTGACAAGCTCAATATTTAAACTTTCGAAAGGATCTGCGTCCACAAATATTTCTCTGCTGGTCTGAGTCGATACTTGGATATTTCGTTTTCTTCTCACACTGAAAGATTTCTGCCGCTAGTTAAGCGCATTGAAGCCCACCCAAGGTCCCTTTTAATGTCACAAGTACAGCAATGTATTCCGCCGAGCAACCATCGCATAACACACAGCATCATGGTCTTCAAACACTATATACAGAACTCGAGGTCGTTGTTATCGGCGAAGAAGTGAACACCGGACAGAAGGGTTACTATCAGGCGGGCGGTCGGCGCACACCTGCCCCCGCAAGGCTTCCTGCAAACAACGACCTTGATGTACTGGCAATCACTTCAACTTTTGCTAAATTGATTTCGTTCCTACTAATTTCAATACAGTACGTGCCCAACAATTGGCAAATGTGTAATAGTGTTTATTCGAGGAAGTGTCGTTAATACACGTTTTCTATATTGGTACATTCTTACGTTAATTAGTTGTTTATAAATACAATAGTGTCCAAATTCGTAATATTGTAAAACGTGCTCTGTCGATAATAAACCCTTTCTACATAGTAACAGGTGAGAGGTTTAATATGAGCTTAGCACTAATATTGGGTTAATATGTAACACGCTTTAACGGTAGTCAGCGTTTTCTAAAATGTGAAAGATGACATATTTCTAATCAAAATTATGTGTAAGATGTACTATTGTAAGGGTTTTTTTTGCCGGTAAAACAGTTTCTAATTAGGAACAAGAACCACGTTTAAAACAGTTTATAAATAGAATTATGTAAAAAAGGTGGTATTGCAAGAGGGCGCTTTAACTGTAATATATATCTATATCTCTCTCTTTCTCTCTCTCTCTATATATGCATAGATATGTGTGTGTGTGTATATATATTTATATATAAATACATATATATATACACACACACACACATCTATCTATCTATCTATATACAAAATTAAGTGTATTATTTAACAGTATAACAGTGTGCTTCTTCGAATAAGAACATTTTAAAATTAGAAACAACGGATGTGCTTATAAATAGTTTAAATCTTGTATAAATAGAAACACATGTAATATGTGGTATTAAAAGAGGGTACTTTATGAACAATAACAGTTTTCCGAATTTAAAAAACCGTCTTCAATAAGAACCCGTTCGAAATTCGCTGGTTTCAAGGGGACGTCTAGTGCGAATACCACGTCAGAGGGGAGAGGATGTGGCCTAACGGCCAGAGCTGTCGACTTTGGAGCTGGGGAGCCAGGTTGGAGTCTCGGCGTTGGTTCAACATCGTGTGATACTGGGCAAATCACTTAAACTCTCCTACCTAAAAATGAATGTGTCCTTTTGCAATGTAACTGGTCCTCACGTAAACCTCCAATACTTTAGGGTCGAGTTCGCGCTATGTAAAACTGCACAAAATAGAAAATAAATACATAAAATATTCCAAAATATAAATGACAAAAGCAGAAGCTGTGGATTGCAATGAACATTGCCGCGCCGAGCCACTGACATTAGAGTCCTGGCCACCCAGGGCTCGGAAAATATCAATTTTTGGCATTCTGCGAAAGGAGGAGACAGATCGGATGTTAGGTGCACGAATTTTATCATTTCACATGATGACCGAAGCGGGAGAAGGCCAGGTACACGTCCATGTTAAGGCCCATATCTCAAAAGAAAAAGAAATACAAATGACATCCAATATGTTTTTCACAATCTCTTAATCTCTTAATGTGATTGTTGCAATAGGAGCATTTGCGAGGGATACTTTCTGGTAGTTTTCCTTGCAATTTCTAATATTTTTCTGGTGCGTTTCATCAAGATGTCCCAGCTGTAATCTAAAATCAGCCACCAAAGCGGATATACCTTTGTAATAAGTGAGGCATGTAGCGGCCCTTCGTCATGGCTTCCTTTTTAATAATAAAACTCAACCACCTTGAATTTAAGTGAGAAAATGATTGTGCATAGGTGGGTAGACACTCACCTGAAACAGTGCCGGCACAAATAAATTACGCGAGCATAGTTTTCTCTATTCGTGAACTATTCTAAATAGAACCAGAATATATTGATATGTTTTGCTCGTTTGTCCATTCAATAAACTGATTTATTCGTCAAAAATAAGTTTCCAGATCCGAGTTTCCCATTGGAATAACCCAAGAAGGAATTTGTAATTCTTTTTTCCGACCTAAACAGAAAGGAGGTAGATTTGCAAGAGGTTCGGATATCTGGTGACCCAACTCGGATATTAATGGGACGCATTCAAGGGACCAATGACCGACTTTCAAAGCGTCTCTCATATAGTATTGTTGCCTAAAATAAAGACCCCTTCAAGCTGGCCAGATTTACAGGAGCATCTCCTACTTTGTAGTGTGCATACACTGGGTATTTATTCAGTAGCAAATTCAATATTAGATATATTAACATCTCATGATAAATTCAAACTGTGCTGTCGCCGTGCGCAGTTCAGGAATCTATTTCACAGCGAATGCTGCTTTCTCATTTATTGCGAATATTCATAGTGAGTGCGAAGAAAACATTTACTTCATCTTGGGCGCACTTATTTGCTGTTTATATAAATAAATAAACCTCATTAAAATTGCACATATCACTTCCAGGCTCCCGCCACATTTTGCGTAAAAATACAGCCTAGGTTCAAGACAGATCGAATCTGTATGTGTCTCGCCGCCTTTTGTATACCTTCGTTAGATTTTTTCGTTAAATTCCATGTTCCCTGCGGTTTTCTTCAACAATAACGAAAACGAACATTCAGCGGTATAAAGAATTTTCCTTTCTGGTGCACGGACGGGGCACGCGCAGATCAATGGGCAGGCGGCTCGGGGTCAAGCCGTTGCTAACTCCGAAAGTTGCCGCGTTTGACCTGCCTGAGCCGGCCTATTGACGAATCGGCTTATCGACGTCTGTTTGTTTGTTTGTTTGCTCGAGTTTTGTGAATGCTAAGCACAATTCGGGGCCCCGAAACTTCGCACGCGGTCGAAATAGCGCTGCACGCGCATAAAATGGCTAATTTGTTTCCATGGCTCAAATCTATTTATTTTGATAAAGGGAATGTGATCGATATTGCTGCAATTTCGTTCGTTGTGTTTTTGTTGTTAGTGGGGTTTTTTTTGGGGGGGGGGTTCGCGCCTCCTTTCTTTTTTATTTTGTAACCTGTTGCAGGAGCTCACCAGAATAATATATGAAATGTGTTCTGTACATTGACTCGGCGCACAGATTATAACTGTGTGGCTGTGTGTGATTCAAGTTAATGAATTTATTTCAGGAATGTGCTACAACTTTCATTTCTTCTCCAGATGTTTCACTTGTCATTTTAAGAGAGGAACAGCAGTGTTCTGTGGGCATTGTTGATGTCTAAATATATTTCATTTTGACAGGTTGTAAAACACATCAGGAAAACAATGCCATTGGAGCTTAATGAGGAACCACATGTTGTTTCTTCATGTTTGTAGTCAGCTAACCACCACCGCTTGTCTTCTTCTGCACCTCTCAGCCGGATTGGAACACGTCTACCGCTTTATTGTGGGGTAAAAACATCCATCCATCCACCAAACGCACCCACCCCAAAACCCACCCACCCATGTTTGCCTGTCCACGTCTACTACTTTATTGTGGGGTAAAAACATCCATCCATCCACCAAACCCACCCACCCCAAAACCCACCCACCCATCCATCTAGCCATCCATCCATCCATGTTTGCCTGTCCACGTCTACTACTTTATTGTGGGGTAAAAACATCCATCCATCCATCCACCCACCCAGCCACCCACCCATCCATCCACCCAGCCACATCCACCCATCCATCCATCCATCCATCCATCCATGTTTGCCTGTCCACCTGTCTCCCTACATGCATATCTTTCTGCCTATTTGTCTTCTGCCTTACATACCTGCCTGGTTGTCTGTCTGTCTATCTATCTATCTATCTATCTATCTATCTATCTATCTATCTATCTATCTATCTATCTATCTATCCATCCATCCATCTATCTATCTAACTTTCAATGAGAAAGTACTTTTTGTGCATGCACACCCACATTGTCTTGCCTGATGCTTCTGGTTTTTCAACTCTGCACACTGAGGCACTGCTATCCAGTCTCCAGCGTATGTGCTCTGCACCCAAAAACATGGCAAAATTGGCTAACTCCTAATTGACATATTTAACGTCCCAGTGAGGCCATAGTTTATGGTGCAGAAAATACTCAAAGGACATGGGAAGGTTAAATGTCCCCTGTGGACAGCAGCACATGTTGTGCCAGCCACCAGACTGAGAAAGGAAACATGGCTTCAGGACTACCTGTCCTGCCTGACTCCTGCGTTGTGTAAACAACTGGACAAACCTGTTAAAATAACCCACCTTTTCAATATTAAATAAGTCACCCCCTAAGTAGGCCTTGAGACCCCCAAGGTAGCAGTGGCAGCTGGTGGACTTTGGGAGTGGTAAAGCTGGCCGAACAGCAGCAAGTGCCTCGAAGCCTATAAGCAATGTTTATTTACAGTGCCATCAACTATCGGAAGCACTGTCTCTTGCTGATGGTGCTCAGTGCTGTATTTCATTTTGGGTTTATTTTTTATTGCAAATACAACCCTGCCACATTTATGCAGTGCCAATTTCTTTATTATTTTCAACTTTTATTCTTTTGGATTTGACTGGGCTCCAAGGCAGTTACTGTTGTTGGCAGGGTTGTGCTTCCAATAAAAAATAAGCACAAAATGAAATACAGCAGTGAGCAGCGATCTACCTTGATGCTGCTAACTGTTGTTGGCCTCCCCAGTAACCGTTCTCTGGCTTGCCGGGCTGAACACCTCACAAGCTTTCAAATTGCACTCACATATACACTTAAACAAGTGGTCAGGTCAGGTAAACAAGCAAGCATACATACACACACAGTCGCAGGCACGCCCACAAAGACGGCCACACAGACAAACACATGCACTCCCCAGTACACAGACAAACACACATTATGCTGCTAAACGCAAAAACGTACCTGGGGCAGTCTTCAACATCAGCATACATACTCTTTGCCAGGTCAGGCCCAAGATTTAAAACTACCCTGGTCCTCTGCAGCATAAAAACATAGCAGAGACAAGTCAACAAGCTTCCACCCAATCAGAAGCTGGAATAGAGTTGAAGGTACAGAGATAGATCTTTTTTCTCTGTTCCAACTTCTGATAGGGCAAGAGGGCGTATGAATGATAAGCCCTGAAACTCCACTATCTGACAAGCTGTACTAACGGACGCTAATGTAACATGTCAGATATGTATTGGGTCTATGTGAAATCGGGCTGTAACAGTCTCTGCCTGACACATGTGAAATACCACCTGTGGAACCCTCTTCTGCTGGCAATCTAATGTTACAGCTTTTACACGCAAACAAATGATCCATGAGATTGTTTGTTTTCATGTAAAAACTGTAACATGCCAAGCAAATAGTGGCAGAGTAAGGCAGTAGGTTTGCACTCTGCCACCCCCTATGAGCAGCCACAACTACAAGGGAGGGTGCCTAGTATTTAAAAGTGGTACATGTAATAAATTAATGTTGGCATGTACCTACAGTGACTAGCCCCCCAAAAGTATTTTCACTGTAAAGGGCTGTCAATGCCCTATGAGAAGAACTGGAGTTCAGAATACAATCATAACCATTATATCTTTAGCTTTGGACAAGCAACCAGAATAAGTCAGATACTATGTTGCATGTTTATTAAAACTCCAATTCAAAGTTGAAGTCAGAGTTTTAATAAATATTCAGGAAAAGTGACTTTTAAAATATCATATTTTACCTGACTGAAGCTCTAGTCTGCTGGACCTGGCCCTTTTTGTATGGCTATGCCCAAACCTTTTGCCTTCTTCCTCCTATGTTTTGTGACATGTTTTTGTTGGCTTTAGGACTTCTGGCACTTTACCACTGCTAACCAGTGCTAAAGTGCATATACTCTCTGTGTAAATTGTAATGGTGATTGGTTTAACCATGATTGGCTTATTTGATTTACTGGTAAGACCCTAGTAAAGTGCACTGTGTGTGCCCAGGGCTTGCAATACAAATGCTACTAGTGGGCTTGTAGCACTGATTGTGCCACCCACATGATTAGCCCTGCAAGCAAGCCTCAGACCTGCCACTGCATTGTCTGTGCGTGCAGTTTTGAACTGCCATGCAACCTGGCAAGTGCCCCCACTTGCCAAGCCCAAACCTTCCCTTTTACTACACGTAAGACACCCCTAAAGTCAGGGTCGCATTGGTAAGGCGAGCACACAGGCAATGACCGAGGGGCCGGTATCCGAGTTCCAGCTGTGGGCTGCTTTTTTGGGCAGCCTGGTGCCGATTTGGGCGATGTCTGTGTTGTTTGGATGCCGCCAGCGGCCCAGTGGGTGCCTGAGTGGCCTTTCTGGAGGCAGATGGGCATCCATTACCTCCCTTTTATCAACGGGCAGAGGTGTCACTCCCTTTCTCTCGCTGGGCCGGCCCATTAATGTATGCATATTGAGCGGGGCAGGGGGCCTGAGCAGAAGTGGTCTCGCTTTTTTTCAGGTGTGTTTCACCAGTGTGAACTAATCTGTGCAGTTTTTTAAATCTAAGTAAAGTTAAGAAAACATGCCTCTCTCAGAGACACCTCCCCCCCTTCTTTTTTATAAAACTTCGCCAAAGCAGTGTTTTGCGGAAAGGCAATATGCATGAGGGCCACTTTTTTTTTAGCGTGATTTTTAATCCCAATCCAACCCTGGCTAAAGTAGGCCCAAGGTAGCCCTATGGGCAGGGTGAAGTGTATTTAGGAGGTAGGACATGTGCTGATGTGTTTTACATGTCCTGATAGTGAAATACTGCCAATTTCCTTTTTCATTATTGCAAGGACTGTCTCTCCCATAGGTTGTCATTGGAGCTGCCTTGTAACCTCTTACAAGTGTAACTTCCAATTGGGAAGAGATAGAGATTTGGAGTTTGGGGTCCCTGAACTCACAATTAAAAAATACATCTTTAGAGTTGGTTTTTACATTGCATGTTTGAAAATGCCACTTTTAGAAAGTGGGCATTGTCTTGCTTTACCATTCTGTGCCTCTTCCTGCCTGTGGAATCCACCTCTGAGGGAGGGTGGCATATGGGCTGCTTGTGCATTCACTCTAGACAGTCACACAAAGGGAGCTGAGGTATGCCCTGCATATCCCGATGGCCCATCAAAGGCTGTTGGGTCTTCCTAAGCTAGAGTGGTGAGAGGAGTTGTCACTGACACCTGAATAGGGCTGTGTCTGTCCTTACACAAGCTTCCTCCACCCCCCTGTAGTGTGTCTGGAGCCAGGTCAGACAAAGGCCGGGACTTATGCATTACAAAGACTTTCCTTTGAAGTTTACCTACTTCAAAGGCAGAAACTGGTATAAGTACTGGAGCTGTGACACCATAACTTCAGAACACTTGTGGAGTAAGAAGAGATTCTGCCAAGAAAAAGAGCTGGAGAAGCTTTTGGAGGGGTACTGCCACTCTGCTTGTTGCTGTGTTGTGCTGGCCTACTGCCAGCAGCTTCTGTTTTGGGCAGTAAAAGAACTGGACTTTTGCTTTCTGTATCCTGCTTGCCAAGGTTCTCCAAGGGCTTGTGTGTGCTTGCCTCCTGTTAAGAAACCTCAGGGCCATCAAAGAAATCACCTGCAGTCCCTGAACTCCTCTGGTGGGAGTTCTGACCTGCTAAGTGGTACCAATTCCAGCTCTGGGCCTTTGGAGGTGGCTTTGCTGGAAAGAGAGAAAAAAATCCACACCTTGACTCTCAGGCCTGTTTTTCTGATGCAGCACCGCCGTGCGGTTGAAGAATCAACGCATCACCGCTGTGCGGCTGAAGAAGCGACGCAGTGTCTGCTGTGTGGCTGAAAGATCACTGCAGCCTGAGCTCCGAGCACCGTGTCACCGACGTCTGTGGCAGGGTCGGATTGGGATCACAATTTGGTCCGGGCAATCCCAAAAAAGTGACCCACATTCGCAGATCATCCCTTTCATGGATCACCATGAGCAATGCACATGAGCACCACTTACATTACACTATTCATTCCTATTTTAGGTATGGAGATTAAGTGATTTGATCAGAATCACAGAATGCTGAGCTGACCTGGGACTCAAACCTAGTTCTAACGTTGCCAGCTCTAACCAAAACGCCACATCCAATTTTATGCAACCCCCCTCTCCCCTCTCCAACAAGGCCTAAAAGACACTGGGGCCGAGGTGAGAACATGTGGCCCCTAGAGAAGCCACTTCTCTTACTTGCCCCCTCCAGCTGACTATAGCCTCAAGGCGATGACCTGGCAGGGGAGGGGTCAAGAAAAGCACACTTCCCCTGCTGCTTGAGGGGGACCTAAGTGAGAATGGCCCAAAGGTCAAAATCACCTGGTCCCCAAGCGAGGCCCCTGCATACTACCACCCTCCCCACACCCACCATGGCCTAAATGTTATGGCCCAGCGGTGGATAACATTGCTTCTGGCAGGGCAGGCCACACGAGGCAGGGAGCCCCCTGAGGTGAGAATGCCCCAAAGGCCAAAGCAACACCTGGACCCCAGCCTCAGTTTACAGCAAGGCAGGGGAGAGACCAAGATACTGGAGCAACGTTACAGTGGCCTGGCGGGGACTGGGGAAGAAATTAAGTCTCTGGGGCCTGTTTAGAGAGGCCCAAAAAACTGGCCCCCAGGTGACCCAGAGGCACCGGCCCATCGCCCGACTGCCCACCTTTCTAATTCGACCCTGGTCTGTGGCCCCCCCACCGACCTCGACGCAGACCCTCCGAAGCGGCTGAAAAATTGATGCATCTCCTGTTTCGCTGCTAAGAAATCGACGCAGAGTCTGCTCCGCCGCCACCCCAACCCAGCGCATCTGGATTTTCCACACATCGTACTGCGACACTTTCTCTTCATTGAGTATGGACCTGAGGCCGCATGTCCAGAAATCAATGCTTCGCCTCCCCTCGCAGTAAGGAATCGATGCCACACTTCTCCCGCCATGCAGAAAGAACTGATGCCTCCATTCCTCTGGAACTAAGGAACTGACAAACCGCTTTTGGTTTACAGTGCCTCACATCCTCTGCGGTTGTTTTTCGTCTCTGATTTTGACCCATCAAAGTAACTTTGTGCTAAAACAGCGGCATCCATAGATTTCAATGGACTGGGCTTGCTAAACCTTTTAATAGTGATATCTTTGCTGGGTTTTTGTCATTTTGGTCTTGTTTTACTTAGCTAAAGATTTGTTATTTTTCTAAGTTGGTGCGGTGTCCATTTGTAGTGTTTTCACTGTGTTACTGTGTGCGTTTACAAATGCTTTACAAATTGCATCTGAGATAAGCCTGACTGCTCATGCCAAGCTACCAAGGGGGTGAGCAGGGGTTATCTTAGCTGTATAATCCCCTTACCTTGACTAGAATAAGGGTCCCTACTTGGAAAGGGGGCAAGCCACTGCCAACTAGAGATCCCCTTTTCTAACAAAGACCTGGAGGAGGGGGGTGACAGATATCAGTTCAAGAAGGATAACTAGGGAGCATCCAGGAATTTCATTAACATGAAAGGGACTAGGATGAGGCCTGCCATTTCATAGTTTCATACAAAGGAAGACCTGAGGAAAAGAAGCTTTTTGTTCCTTGGGCCCTCTGTAGTCAGTTTGTCACCAGCCCAGTGGAATGGGGAGCTGGTCCATAAACTAGCTTGGTGTAGTTGAAAAGGAGGGGACTGTTCATTCCCCTAAACACACTTTTGTCTGGCACACAAGCTCGCTTCAGGGACAGAAACATTCTGCCATGTTGGATGTGCCTAAAAAATGACATTATGGAATAGTTTGCAGTAAGGACATTCTACAAAAGTAGGAAGGGTTGCCCTTGGGAATTTTTTCTCACCCCTCACCCACTGGCCAGTGAAATCTACAAAGCTGAGACCTCACTCACAGCTCAACAGAACATTTTCTGGACCTACGAAAGAACAGAAGAAGACTGGACCTGCTGCTTGAGACCTGTGTGGAGACTTAAAGGACTGGACCTGCTCCCATTGGGAGCCTTAGAAGTGAATAAAAGGAGGAACTCCATAAACTCTGAAAAGTTGGGGCTTGGACAATTCTGACCAAATGCGCAAAAAGTAGTGGCAGGGTGCAAGGAGCTAATCTCTCCTTCCCAGTACACCTGCTTGCCCTCAGGTGGGACGTCCAGCACTGGTGCCACCAGGGTTTTTCACAAAAACATAGAAGAAACAATATTATGGTACACTAATATATTTGTATTTATATTGTGATTACAAAAATATAGTTTATAATAATGCTAGTAAGAATATTTTTTTGGGGTGGTTTCTTAATATCATTGTATAAACATCATTACGTAAAATTTCGATGTATTTAACCACTTCCGTGCTGAGGACGTGCGGAAGCCATCCAGCGCTGCAGTGCTCAGGTGCTGAGAACAGCTCCAGCATGCCCTCGCACTGGCGGCAAGAATTCCCTCTGGTGTGAGCACTATAGCGATTTCCTTTTTTGATTTCACTTTGGGCTGCTGGGGAAGAGCTTTCCGGGCAACCTGAGGCATTTTTTTTGTTTTGTAATGACGACCGGCATACATGGTACACTGGCATCATTACAATTGAAAATGAAAGTAAAATGAGCTGATCGGCTCATTTCACTTTCACTGCTTCAGTGCTCAGGTGTCTATCTGAGGCCCTCAAGCGCCAATTTAGACAGGAGGGGTATAATTGGAAAAGGTATAATCTTCCCTTTCCATGGGTCCCATTTCCTAGTGGATCACGTAGGAGGGAAATCCCCAAGCAGAGAGCCACCCACTAGACACAATGGGCTAGAGAAAATAGCCAAAATTGATCAATCCTTCCTTCTCACACAGCTCCCCTCCAACTCCCAATGCCAACCCGTCCTCACCTCTAATGCCTACTCCACATCCCCTCGACCAGTTGACCCCTTCTCTCTTCCGCCCACTATCCTACCGCTCCCCAGCGACTCTCCTCACCCACCTACTTCCTTACCCCCCCTAACCTCTCCCCACACTTATCCCCCACCACATCTCCGGAAACCAACTCCCCTAACTCACAATTAAAGAACAATGCCTCCTTGCTCAACTTCCTCCCCGTGACTGAGCTAGAAGTCCTTAAAATAATTGGTAATCTTAAACCGTCCTCCCACACAAAAGACCCCTTACCCTCTAACCTTGTCCCTGCCCTTAAGCACATCTTCACCCCACACTGGACCACAATCATCAACACCTCTCTCTCCACTGGCTGTGTCCCCACCTCCCTTCAACTTGTACAATTCTCTCCCATAATCAAAAACCCCAAAGCTGACCCCAATGACCTAAACAATCTCCGCCCCATCACTAACCTCCCCCTTCTCTCAAAGGTCCTTGAAAAATATGTCCTATTACAACTAGACAAACACATCGAAAACTTCAACCTACTCGACCGCGCCCCCCGCTCAAGCCTCGACGACCGACGCCGATACGATGCCACCACACTCCACGCTCTCAACCCCGGACGGATACACAACTGCTTCAAGGCCGCCCCGAAACGCACTCATGGTCCCTTCACCTGCCGGAACTGCAGCTACACCAGCCTCAGAGCCACCGAAGCCCCCGCCAAGAAGGACCTCAACCACCTCCGATGCATCCTACTGAACACCCGCTCCGCACACAAACACGCCGTCGAGCTCTGGGACCTGCTCGACACATCAGCACCAGACGTCGCCTTCCTGACAGAGACCTGGATGAACGACTCCTCCGCACCCGACATCGCCATAGCCATCCCAGATGGCTATAAGATCACCCGCAGAGACCGCATCAACAGAGTAGGAGGAGGAATCGCCATCGTCCACAAGAACACCATCAGGGTCTCGACCAGCACCAGCACTCTCTGCACCGCCGAACACATGCACTTCCAGATCCACCCGGACCCCAACACCACCCTTCGAGGCACCCTCATCTACAGACCCCCTGGACCCCGACCCCAGTTCAGCGACTCCATCGCCGACTTCATCAGCACGCACGCCCTGACCTCCACCGACTACATCCTCCTCGGAGACCTGAACTTTCACCTGGAGAACAACAATGACAGCAACTCCACCACCCTGATCGACAACCTCGCCAACCTCGGACTAAGACAGCTCGTCACAACACCGACCCATTCCGCCGGCCATACGCTCGACCCCATCTTCTCCTCAAGCTCCCACGTCTCCTTCAGCCACACCACCAAACTCCTCTGGACCGACCACCGCTGCATCCACTTCACCTTCCAGAAACCCACCACACACCACTGCACCCAACAGATACCACGCCGTTGCTGGAGCAAAGTCACCGAAGACCAACTACGGGCAAACCTCGCTCTCAGCCCACCCTCCGACCCACCCGACACCAACGACGCTGCCTGCAACCTCAGACGATGGATAGACGACTGTGCCAACACCCTCGCCCGCTGAAAAAACTCACCTACAGTGACACCACCAAAAGAGCCAGCTGGTTCACCCCGGAACTCCTAGCTTCCAAGCGTACCTGCCGGAAACTAGAGAAGAAATGGCACAGTGAAAAGACACCGGACAGCCACGCAGCCCACAAAGACGCCATCCGTAACCACCACCACCTCATCAGGTCCGCCAAGAGGATCTCCTTCAAAGACCGCCTTGACAACAATGCACACAACAGCAAGGAGCTCTTCAACATTGTGAAGGAACTCTCCGACCCCAGCTCCAACACCAACGACATCCCGCCGTCGCAAGCCCTATGCGACTCCCTCGCCACCTTCTTCCACCGCAAGATCGCCGACATCCACGACAGCTTCAACACCCAGACAGCCCCAACTGAGACCGATGCACCAGACCCGCCGCACACCATCGACCACGACCCTTGCCAGCCTGAACACCGATGACACCATCAAGACCATGAGCACGATACACTCCGGCTCCCCGTCAGACCCTTTCCCGCACCACATCTTCAACAAAGCCAGCAGCTCCATCGCACCCCACCTGCGCAACGTCATCAATCTCTCCTTCGAGACCGCGACCTTCCCAGAGAGCTGGAAACACGCCGAGATCAACACCCTACTCAAAAAACCCAAGGCGGACCCAAGAGACCTCAAGAACTTCCGGCCCATCACCCTGCTTCCGTTCCCAGCCAAGGTCATCGAGAAGATCGTCAACAGACAGCTAACCCGATACCTCGAAGAAAACAGCATCCTGGACCCATCCCAGTCAGGGTTCCGCAGCAACCACAGCACTGAGACTGCCCTCATCGCCGCCACCGACGACATCAGGACCCAGCCCTCATCCTGCTGGACCTCTCCGCCGCCTTCGACACTGTCTGCCACCGCACTCTACGCGCACGCCTCCACGACGCAGGGATCCGATACAAGGCCCTGGAATGGACCACCTCCTTCCTCGCCGGCAGAACCCAGAGAGTCCGCCTCCCACCATTCTGATCCAAAGCCTCCGAGATCATCTGCGGCGTACCCCAGGGATCATCCCACAGCCCAACACTGTTCAACATCTACATGGCCCCGCTCGCACGCATCACCAGACAGCACGACCTCAACATAATCTCCTATGCTGACGACACTCAACTGATCCTCTCCCTCACCAAGGACCCCCTCACCGCCAAATCCAACCTCCACGAAGGAATGAAGGCCGTCGCCGACTGGATGAAGAACAGCCGACTAAAGCTGAACTCGGACAAGACGGAGGTCCTCATCCTCGGCTCCAACCCCTCAGCCTGGGACGACTCCTGGTGGCCAACGACACTGGGGGCAGCCCCGACACCCACCGACCACGCACGCAACCTGGGAGTCATCCTCGACTCAACGCTCTCCATGGCCAAACAAGTCAACGCGGTCTCCTCCTCCTGCTTCAGCACCCTCCGCATGCTTCGCAAGATCTACAAGTGGATCCCGACAGCTACAAGAAGAACAGTCACCCAGGCCCTCGTCAGTAGCAGACTCGACTATGGGAACGCCCTCTACGCGGGAGCCCCGGCCAAGCTCATCAAGCAACCTCAACGCATACAAAACGCCTCCGCACGCCTGATCCTCGACGTACCATGCCACATCCACATCACCCCCACCTGAGGAACCTGCACTGGCTCCCCGTCGACAGGAGAATCTCCTTCAAACTCCTCATCCACGCTCACAAGGCACTCCACAAGACCGGCCCAGCTTACCTCAACAGACGACTCTTCTTCTACGTCCCCAACCGCCAGCTCCGCTCCGCCGACCTCTCCCTCGCCACCGTCCCTCGCATTCGAAGAACAACCACCGGCGGCAGATCCTTCTCCCACCTCGCCGCCAAGACCTGGAACACCCTCCCACTCAGCCTACAACAGACCCAAGACCTACTGACCTTCAGGAGGCTACTCAAGACCTGGCTGTTCGACCAGTAGCGGCACCCCCCCCCTTTTTTTTCCCAGCGCCTTGAGACCCTCGCGGGTAAGTAGTGCACTCTACAAATTCATTGATTGATTGATTGATTGACCCCTTACAATCAGGCTTCAGGAAAGGCTGCAGCACCGAAACGTCAATGCTCAATGTCGTCGATGACATCCACCAATCACTTGATAATGGCGAGACCTGCCTTCTTATCCTCCTTGATCTCTCTACAGCGTTCGATACAGTCAACCATTCAGCCCTAATTGATGTGCTTAGGACCCGTTTCGGCCTTAATGGTACTGCCTACAAATGGTTTGTCTCCTACCTACAACACCGAACTCAGCAAATCAAAATTCAAAACTGTCTCTCTAACCCCACTCCTGTCTCCCCTGGAGTCCCCCAAGGATCTATTCTCTCTCCCTCCCTCTTTAACCTCTTTATGGAACCCCTCACCCTCATTCTTAAACAAGCAGGCATCAACTACCACCTCTACGCCGATGACACCCAAATCTATTACAAGATCAAAACTCATGCTGACATCCTACACCTGAACAACACCCTCACCAAGATCCAAACCTGGTTCCATTCCAATCATCTCAAACTTAACCCTATTAAAACCGAAATCATTCTCTTCTCCCCTAAAAATAACCCTCTCCCCGTTCAATCCTGGATATGCGACCTTAACGCACTCAACTGCTCACTCACCCTGTTCAACTCCGTCAAATCTCTTGGTATTTCTATCAACAACACCCTAACCCTTAACGTCCACATCAAAAACTCTGCTAAAGTAGCCCTCTTCACTCTCCGTCACCTCAAGAAAATCAAACCCTTTATACCCACCGATGACTTTAAACTTGTAGTTCAGTCACTTGTTCTTTCACGTATTGATTATGGTAACCCCATCCTCAACGGAATCCCCAAGGTCCACCTTGCTCCAATCAAAGCTGTGCTCAACCTTGCAGCCAGGCTCATCACAGACTGCAAACGCTTCGATCATATATCCCCGGCTCTCAAATCTCTCAAATGGCTCCCTATTGAAGGCAGATCTGCCTACAAAACTGCCTGCATTACTCATAAAGTCCTCCACCAAAACACTCCGCAGCACCTCTCAAAGAAACTCCTCATAGCGGGCACCACACGACCTCTGAGAAGCACCAACACCCTCCTTCTAATCCCACCACTGCATAAAAAGAAAGCCACACAATCACGCTCCTTCTCTGGCAATGCCCCTATTATCTGGAATGCCCTCCCAAAAAACCTGCGCTGTAACCCCTCCTATTTCAGCTTCAAAAAAGACCTCAAAATCCACCTCCTCAATTATTATTGGGGATCCTAAACTGTGACCTGCACTTGATCTCCAAATTCACCATGTTATATTAGTCCAGTAATATTTGTCCATTTCCTGAACATCATCTACCTAATTACTTGATATGTATAGCTCTTGCCCCTGTTTATCTATTTGATTTGTATATTTCGCATGTTGTTCTCATTTTTTATCTACTTGTATGCCATATTTGGCCAATTTATTATTGGGGGCCTAACCTGTGACCTGTACCTGATCTCCAATCACCATGTTATATTTGTCCAGTAATTTTTGTCCATTTCCCGAACATCATCTACCTAATTACTTGAAGTGTATAGCTCTTGCACCTGTATATCTATTTTGATTTGTATATTTCACATGATGTTTCATTATCTTTTTATCTACTTGTATGCCATGTTTGCTTTTTATCATCCTCTCATGTAAAGCGCTCTGATACCTCTGGGTCTAGCCAGCGCTATATAAAACTTTTTAAATAAATAAATAAAAATAAATAAAATAAATAGTGCCTCCTCCTTCCCCAGACCCAAAGGTTTTTCTGCCCCACTCCTAGGGGAGATTGGAGGTAGTTACCTCCAGTCTCTCCCTGGGGGAGGGTGGAGGACGGGCGAAAGCCCACTCTACACCAGGGATTGTATTTATTAAATACAAATGGGTGGGGCAGCCCAACCAGGCATAGGGCCTAGCCCCCCCCTAAAATTAACCCCAACAGTCTTTCTGCCCACATCGTGGCAGATAGATGTTTTCCTCAAATCTGCCCCCCAGCTGGAGACAGAAAGCCAACTAGACCCCAGGGAATACATTTGGAGGGGGGAGCACCACCCCCAGTAATGGGCTAGTGCTCCCCCCTCTCCCCAGCCACAAAAGTCTTTCTGCCCTCCCGGGGGCAGATAAGAGGTAGCTGTCTCCAATCGGCCTCCCAGGGTGAGGCAGAAAACCCACTAGACACCAGGGAGTATTTTTTTAATAATGCAAAGGGGTTGTGGTGGCACACCTTGGCATTGGGTCAAACCCTGCACCCTGACAATCAAGGCAACAGTCTTTCTGCCCCTCCCGGGGGCAGCGAGGAGGTCATTACCTCCAATCTGCCCTGGGGTAGGCAGACTGCCCACTAGATGCCAGGGAGGCTTTTTTTTAAAAAAGGGGTGGGGGTGGCCCACCCAGGCATTGAGCCAAAGCACCACCCCAACAAATATGCCAGTGGTCTTTTCTGGGCCCTCCGGGGGCAGACAGGAGGTCCTTAAAAGCCCATCAGACACCAGGGAGTTTTTGTAATTGCTGTTGGGGGTGAGGGCTGCCTGCCCAGACATCTAGTTGAGCCCCTTCCCCCAAAATGACCCTGACAGTCTTTCTGCTCCCCCCATAGGAGGTTTTTACTTTCAATCTGCCCCTGCTACAAGCCTACTAGAGACATGATTTTTTTAATTAGTAAAAGGGATGGGGGCGGCCTGCCAAGACATCGTGCTGAGCTCCCACCTCCAAAGTAGCCCAGACAGTCTTTCTTCCCCTCTGGGCGGCAGATAGGAGGTCTTTACCTACAATATGCCCTTCGGGGGGAGGGGAGAAAATCCACTAGACACCAAGGAGTTTTCAGTGCCTTATAAAACCAAGGGTTGGAGGGTGTTTACCCACAATCTACCCAAAGGGTCAGAAAAACTGTTGTGCCTATTCTGGACTAGGGGGTTGGCGCGATGAATGGGTGAGCTGCCACATCCCCCTTTTTTATTTTTCAGACTATTTTTCCTCCAGTGTCTAGTGTCATTTTGTCCCCTTAGTGCCCCTTTGTGCCCTCAATCATCCCACAGGGGAGCAGAAACACAGATCCACCTATTCTGGGGTTTACAGCGTGATGCATGGGTGAGCCACCCCGGACCCCCTTTTTTATTTTTGGGCCTATTTTTCCCTGGTGCCCAGTGGGATTTGATTGCCCTGGGGGCAGATTTTGGGTAAATGCCCTCAATTCACCACCAGGTGAGCAGAGAAACTGATGCACCTATTCTGGGGTGGACGCACTGTGTGATGCCTGGGTGATCAGCCCCACCCCCTATTTATTTTTGGCCTATTTTTCCCTGGTGTTCTGGTGTCCAGTGGCCCTTTCTGTCCCCTGGGGCGTATTTTGGGTTAACACCCTCAATCCAAACCCCGGGTGGGCCAAAGCCGTTATGCACCTTTTCTGGGGTGGGAGCTCTGAATGATGCCTGGGTGAGCTGCCCCACACACCTATTTTGAGCAAAAAAGAAGGGTGTGGGGGGGGGGCTGTACTCAGGATCGTGCCTTGCTCCCACTCCAGAATAGGTGAATACATCTTTTTTTAATTGGGGGTGAATTGAGGGTGTTTATCCAAAATATGCACCAGGGGACAGAAAGGCCACTAGGCCCCAGGGGTGGCTTACCCAGGCATCATGCCGTGGTACAACACCAGAGCAGGTGCATCAGTCTTTAGGCTGGATTGAGGGTGTTTGCCCAAAATTTGCTCCCAGGTGACAGAAAGGCCACTAGGCACCAGGGATTTCAACATGGCACCAAAACAAACAAAAGACTAGGGTAGCCTTCTCTGGCATCAAGCCAATACTCCTACCCCAGAATGGGTAATACAGTATTTCTGCCCCAGAGGGAACTTCAGCATCCCGCCCCTATAGCAAGAGGGGTCATTTTGATTCTTTTAATTTTATTTTTTATACTTTATGGGTAGCAGTGTGGGGCTAAGTCCCAATATTGTCTTATTTCTATTCTGAATGACTGCATGTTTCTGGCTTGTGTCAGCTGCCACCTAGGAAAACCTACTAAATCCAGGCATTTCTGAAAACTAGACATCTGGGGGAGTCCAGGGTGGTGTGCTTTGTGTGGATCGCGCAAAAGTTTATTACCCAAAATGCCGTGCAAATCTCAAACTTTCCCTAAAATCGCACATTTCCTTGCATTTCTGTGACACAAACCATTGGAAACGGAAGAGAGCCACAAAATTCATACCACTCAGAATTCCCCCACTTGTCCCATTAAAAATGCTACCTCACTTGTGTGGCTTTGCCTAGTGCCCCCCACAGGCACACATCAAACCAGGGTCAATGAGAGTCACCCCACGGGAGTCCCATTGATCTTGATTTGATACATGAGTGTCACTGGCACTAGACCTAGCTACACAAGTGGGGTGTAGCTAGGTAAAATTTTACAAGTGGGGGAACTCTGGGTGGTAAGAATGTTGTGGATTCCTAGTGACTCTGGAAGTCTATGTCACAGAAATGCAAGGAAAACACATAATTTTAGGCAAAGTTTGAGGTTTGCAGGGCATAGTGGGTGAGAAAACCTTGTGGGATCCACACTGGACACACCACCCTGGACTCCTATGGTTGTATAGTTTTCAGAAATGTCTGGCTTTGGTAGGTTTCCCTGGGTGGCCACTGAGTCTTGGCCAAAACAACGTAGCTACCCCCATTGTCAAATCATATCATTGTTCTGGCGGGAAATGTTGATGGGTTTTGGCCCTTTCCTGTCATAAGCACTAGGCCTACCCACACTAATGATGTGCCATTTTTATCAAAAGACTTAGGGGAATGGAAGGTGGTAGGAAATATGTGGCTTTCCTCAGATTCCAAAACCTTCCATCACAGAAATGTGAAGAAAAGGTGTTTTCTTTAGTCAAAGTTTGAGGTTTGCAAGGGCTCCTGGGTAAGAAAACCTGGTAAGAACCACACAAGTTACCCCACCCTGGATTCCCCTGGGTGTCTAGTATTTCAAAAATGTGCATGTTTGCTAGGTTTCCCCAGATGCCGGCTGAGCTAGGGTCCCCAAAATCCACAGCTACCCACATTACAAAAAAAGGGTCAGCTTTTAGTGGAAAAATGTAATGTGTCCATGTGGCGTTTTGGGGCCTTTCCTGTCATGGGTAGTAGCCCTACCCACACATGTGATGTACCATTTGTATTAAGAGACATAGGGGAATGCTCAGTGGTGGGAAATGTCTGATTCTTCACAGATTCCAGAACTTTCATTCACAGAAATGTGAGGAAAATATGATTTTTTCTGTCAAAGTTTGAGGTTTGCAAGAGCTTCTGTGTAAGAAAACCTGGTGGAAGCCATGCAAGTCACCCCAAGCTGTATTTCCCTGGGTGTCTAGTTTTTAAAAAAGGTGCAGGATTTCTAGGTTTCCCTATATGCCGGCTGAGCTAGGGCCCAGAATCCACAGCTACTCACATTGCAAAAATAGGGGCAGTTTTCAATGGAAATAATTGATGTGTCCATGTTGCGTTTTGGGACTTTTCTTGGTGCGGGCACTAGCCCTACCTACACAAGCGAGGTACCATTTTTTATCAGGAGTCTTGAAGGTATGCTGGGTGGTAAGAAACTTGTAGCTCCCCAAACATTCCAGACATAAATATGAGGAAAAGGTGTGCTTTTAGTCAAATTGTGAGGTTTGCAAGGGCTTCTACGTAAGAAAACTGTGTGAAAGCAATGCAAGTTATCCCATTCTGGAATACCCAGGTGTCTGTTTTAAAAAATATGCAGGTTTACTAGGTTTCCCTAGGTGCCGGAAGAACTAGGGACCAGAATCCACACCTAAACACATAGCAAAAAAATGGTCAGTTGTCAGTGGAAAAATGTTATGTGTTCATGTTGCGTTTTGGGGCCTTCCTTGTTGTGGGCACTAGGCCTACCCATACATGTGGGGTACCATTTTTACCGGGAGACTTGGGGGAACACAGAATAGGAGAACATTTGCTATTACCGATTGCATTTCTCTGCATTTGTGCCTTTCAACTGTAAGCCAATGTCCAAGAAAGGAGACATTTTGAGAATGCCCTCTGAATCACATGGCAGATTCAGAGATGTACAAATAATCACTGCTCCTGAACTCTGTATCTGGTGTCCATTTCATAAATACATAGGTTTCCTAAATTCCCATTTTCACTCTTTATATTTTACCATATGAATTTCTCTATACCCGGTACACAATGAAAAACAATAGCACTGTGCAGCTCAGTTGTTGGCTCTCGGTACTTCGAGTTCTTGGAAAACTTACAAACCCTATATCTCCCCACAATCAGAAGAGTCTGGCAGGTATATTGCTTCTGTAAATCGGACATTGTGAAAATAGGTAAACAGACATAATATCGAAACAAAAATATCGAATGGACAAAATATCGAGTCCAAAATATAGAATGGACATAATATCGAATGGACATAATATAGTCGTTAAAAATATTGAAATTAAGGTAAGTAATATCGATTGTTAAAATATCGAAGTACATAATATAGGCATTAAAAAATATCGAATTATTAATAATATCGAATTTTTTCTAAGTGTATTGTATGTTAGTATATGTGTTAAAAGTGTATATTAGTTGTTGTAATGTTTGTTTAATTCTTTAAAAGTAATGAATTTTATGTTATTTAATTTTTGTGTAATTTAATTCCGTAGCGGGTAGTGGGTTTATAGGGGAATAAGGTGGGAAGTAATTTAATTAAAATTAAGTACATATTAATAAATATTAATTGGTATTGATAATTAATTTATTGTTAATTAATTATTAATTGGTAATTAAATTTTATTAATTAGTATTTTTTTTTATTGATTAATTGGTAATTATGTTAATTCTATTAATTAAATAGTTGTAGCGGGATGTGGGTTTATAGGGGAATAGCGTGGGAAGTAATTTAATTGAAATTAAGGGGCCGATTCCGATCTCGGTCGGAGGCGCACCCAATACTATTCGGTCGGGAAAAAAGCCATGCGAAAGCCAGTTTCCCGACCGATCCGTACAGCACACCGAACGAGCAAGTACGATGCGCACAACAGCAAAAATTCCGGCCGAGCCGTACTCACCCAAACCAGGTCCTGTTCTCCGACCGAGGCGAATCCGGAAACGCCGAATCGAGTCGCACGGAAGGAAAATGCAGCCCCGTCCGGCCGAACAAGTACGATGCGCTTTCCGTACGCGCCGAACCCGTCGCTACGCACGGCACGTCAAAGCATCCGGGAGAGGCGCACATAAGCTCCGAATCGCGCCACAACACGATCCACGGCTACGAGGCGAACACGGCACCGACGAGGACGACGCAAAGCGGCGAGGACGAAGCGAAGCGGCGAGGACGAAGCCAAGCGACGAGGACGACGCGAAGCAACGAGAAGGACGAACGACACGAACCAACCATGAATCCCTTCGTCCCGATCATACCAATATTCTACATCTACTACCGGAACAGGCACGGACGCGTACGGCGCAGAAGGTAAGTCAGACACCAACCACAAAACACATACAACACGTACACGACACATCACACACATACACTGGGAATCTGAATATACTTACACCAGCAACAGCAGCACCATAGGGGCGGGATGCCCATCACCAATGCCACATATGCACACAGGGGCCTGAATGCGCGCCAGCACCCCAACCCAGGGGGGCTGGATACCCACCACTACTACCACCCGTAGCACGGGGGGCAGGATGCCTACCACTACTACCACCCTTAGCCAGGGGGGCAGGAAGCCTACCACTACTACCACCCTTAGCCAGAGGGGCAGGAAGCCTACCACTACTACCACCCTTAGCCAGGGGGCAGGATGCCTACCACTACTACCACCCTTAGCCAGGGGGCAGGATGCCTACCACTACTACCACCCTCACCCACGGGGGGCAGGATGCCCACCACTACTACCACCCTTAGCCAGGGGGGCAGGATGCCCACCACTACTACCACCCTCACCCAGGGGGCAGGATGCCCACCACTACTACCACCCTCACCCAGGGGGCAGGATGCCTACCACTACTACCACCCTTAGCCAGGGTGGCAGGATGCGTACCACTACTACCACCCTTAGCCAGGGGGCAGGAAGCCTACCACTACTACCACCCTTAGCCAGGGGGCAGGAAGCCTACCACTACTACCACCCTTAGCCAGGGGGCAGGATGCCTACCACTACTACCACCCTTAGCCAGGGGGCAGGAAGCCTACCACTACTACCACCCTTAGCCAGGGGGCAGGAAGCCTACCACTACTACCACCCTTAGCCAGGGGGCAGGATGCCTACCACTACTACCACCCTTAGCCAGGGGGCAGGATGCCTACCACTACTACCACCCTCACCCACGGGGGCAGGATGCCCACCACTACTACCACCCTTAGCCAGGGGGGCAGGATGCCCACCACTACTACCACCCTCACCCAGGGGGGCAGGATGCCCACCACTACTACCACCCTCACCCAGGGGGCAGGATGCCTACCACTACTACCACCCTTAGCCAGGGTGGCAGGATGCCTACCACTACTACCACCCTTAGCCAGGGGGCAGGAAGCCTACCACTACTACCACCCTTAGCCAGGGGGGCAGGAAGCCTACCACTACTACCACCCTTAGCCAGGGGGCAGGATGCCTACCACTACTACCACCCTTAGCCAGGGGGCAGGATGCCCACCACTACTACCACCCTCACCCAGGGGGGCAGGATGCCCACCACTACTACCACCCTCACCCAGGGGGGCAGGATGCCTACCACTACTACCACCCTTAGCCAGGGGGCAGGATGCCTACCACTACTACCACCCTTAGCCAGGGGGCAGGATGCCCACCACTACTACCACCCTCACCCAGGGGGGCAGGATGCCCACCACTACTACCACCCTCACCCAGGGGGGCATGATGCCTACCACTACTACCACCCTTAGCCAGGGTGGCAGGATGCCTACCACTACTACCACCCTTAGCCAGGGGGCAGGAAGCCTACCACTACTACCACCCTTAGCCAGGGGGGCAGGAAGCCTACCACTACTACCACCCTTAGCCAGGGGGCAGGAAGCCTACCACTACTACCACCCTTAGCCAGGGGGCAGGATGCCTACCACTACTACCACCCTTAGCCAGGGGGCAGGATGCCTACCACTACTACCACCCTTAGCCAGGGGGCAGGAAGCCTACCACTACTACCACCCTTAGCCAGGGGGCAGGATGCCTACCACTACTACCACCCTTAGCCAGGGGGCAGGATGCCTACCACTACTACCACCCTTAGCCAGGGTGGCAGGATGCCTACCACTACTACCACCCTTAGCCAGGGGGCAGGATGCCCACCACTACTACCACCCTCACCCAGGGGGGCAGGATGCCCACCACTACTACCACCCTCACCCAGGGGGGCAGGATGCCTACCACTACTACCACCCTTAGCCAGGGTGGCAGGATGCCTACCACTACTACCACCCTTAGCCAGGGGGCAGGAAGCCTACCACTACTACCACCCTTAGCCAGGGGGCAGGAAGCCTACCACTACTACCACCCTTAGCCAGGGGGCAGGAAGCCTACCACTACTACCACCCTTAGCCAGGGGGCAGGAAGCCTACCACTACTACCACCCTTAGCCAGGGGGCAGGATGCCTACCACTACTACCACCCTTAGCCAGGGGGCAGGATGCCTACCACTACTACCACCCTTAGCCAGGGTGGCAGGATGCCTACCACTACTACCACCCTTAGCCAGGGGGCAGGATGCCCACCACTACTACCACCCTTAGCCAGGGGGCAGGAAGCCTACCACTACTACCACCCTCACCCACGGGGGCAGGATGCCCACCACTACTACCACCCTTAGCCAGGGGGGCAGGATGCCCACCACTACTACCACCCTTAGCCAGGGGGCAGGATGCCCACCACTACTACCACCCTCACCCAGGGGGGCAGGATGCCCACCACTACTACCACCCTCACCCAGGGGGCAGGATGCCTACCACTACTACCACCCTCACCCAGGGGGCAGGATGCCTACCACTACTACCACCCTTAGCCAGGGGGCAGGATGCCCACCACTACTACCACCCTTAGCCAGGGGGCTGGATGCCTACCACTACTACCACCCCCACTCATAGGATGGACAATGCATGACACAACAAGCACACCACAACCTAGGGAATGCAAGATTAAGACATCCCCCCACCACCATGACAAGCGTGTGAGCAGGCTGTGTCAAATGCCTACAACACCGAACATGACTTTGAACATACAATGTGACCCCCTAGCACATGTGCCACACATATATGTGTGTGGCACCCACAATGCTAAGCAGCCCATGACCATTGTGGCAATGGGGCCTAAACCCCCATCATCACAGTGACCAAAAGGTAAGTGTGGGGTCCATAGCTGAAGCACATTTTGACCATTGTGGCAATGGGGTCTAAACCCCCATCATCACAGTGACCAAAAGGCAAGTGTGGGGTCCATAGCTGAAGCACATTTTGACCATTGTGGCAATGGGGTCTAAACCCCCATCATCACAGTGACCAAAAGGCAAGTGTGGGGTCCATAGCTGAAGCACATTTTGACCATTGTGGCAATGGGGACTAAACCCCCATCATCACAGTGACCAAAAGGCAAGTGTGGGGTCCATAGCTGAAGCACATTTTGACCATTGTGGCAATGGGGTCTACACCCTCATCATCACAGTGACCAAAAGGTAATTGTTGACAAAGAAAGAGCTGCAACTGCCAAACTGCATGGATCATTCCTGGTCACAGAACCAAAAACTCATCTGTGGCAAAGTAGTGTATGTGTCCCATTGCAACATAAATTGGGGGAGCCAAATACTGCAGTGCAAATGAAACATTCCTTTGGCCATGTGCAGACAAACAACACCCATGGGGGCTGAGACCGTCAACAGTCATCAATGACACAATGACAGAAGTGACCATCAGAATGCAGAACCACATATTTGCACCAATGGGCACACAAATGCAGATACCCTGTGGAGACAGCAGATGTGAGGTGAACAGATACCATACCATGGCAGCAATGGGACACACAAACCATGATCACTGTGCTGACCGATGACCTAGGAGTCCCAGGGACAGCAGGGGAAACACACCAAACAACATACAGCCAATGGCACACCCAAGATATGCCAATGCAGTGGTGCAGATGCACAAACACAAACAGGCAGACCAACACTGTCATCATACACAGCAGGTGAGGGGTGGGGGTGCCAGTGTCCCCAGGCAACCACACAACACATGAGGAGAGCTGAATACCAATCATACAGATGTGCATACACTGCCACACTAAGGTAACTCATGGATCCAAATCCCCTATGTGGGCAAGCAGGCATTGACAGGTGAGAGGGAGCACAAAACACACATGTCACACAGGCACGTAGGAACAACAACTGACACAGCAAGTCACAGACACACCACAGCACCACCCCCAGGGCCCCCACAATGTGGTGACCCTGGGCTGAATAAAAAGACCACTGTGATGACAAAGCTAAATGTCGTTCACACTGTGAACCACAGTCAGGTGTCCTGAGCAACAAACTACCATCACACCTACACAAGCACAAATCAATCAGCATGGCCAGTAAGCCAAGGCCAACATGGAGGCAGGGGCCTAGCCGGGCAACAACTCTCATCTGCACACACTCAAGACCACACCCCTCGACCTCCAACAATGTGCAGCAGTGAAGTACACATGCACTGGTGACATTGCACATGCACCCATGACTATTCCAGGGTGGTGGGTGGGAACCAAGGTGTAGAAACACATCACACATGGACACTCAACAAGACTCCTGAATGTCTGACACACTGCACACTACGCTGTACATGGACATGACGGCAATACCACACCGACCAATGGGATCCCAGCCACAGTCACACACCAATGAAGAAGCCAAGGTCACCCACAAAGAACACACATAGACAACAACCAACATTGCAGCCCGGACCCTAAGGAGTGCCAGCAGTCACACACACAACGTGTCACAATCACTGAAAGATAACACAAACTGGAAATCACATGACAGGGGCAAACAACAAGTGCCAAAGGGAAACCTGACTGTGACCCATCTGCGTCTGCACACAAACTCTGCCCTGACAGCAAACACACCTATGGGTGACACCCTGATGACCAGTAATGTGCCATGCACCCACATCACAGAGAACACAGGGAGAAGACTTTGGGGGAACATAGCTCAAGTCAGCAAGCATCACAAACAGGTACAACACTAGGGATCACAGCATGCGCAGATGAATGGAAGTGAACACACAGACATGCACATACAACACACACCTTGGGCGCAGGCAATGTCACACGTGTACACACTGCCATGAGGGGACTCCACTCCTGTGTGAGGAAAGCTGTGCCATATGTTGCCTCAGTAGGGCCCCATCATGTCAGCTGAGCACTTGGTCACACAATCAACAATTAGCACCAAATGAGGGCTCCCATCACATCAGCCTGTTCATGGATGTGCCAACGGAATCATCAGCACAGATCCAACACACTTGTATAGCAATGTTGCACTGACTACACGGATGAGTCCCTCCCCATTGATGCCCAAACCTGCATGTCCACTGGAGATGGCAACACGGTCAGGGAAGTAGACAAATGCAACGATGGCAGGCACAACAGATGTGCAGGGGTGGAAGCCACAGATATGAAATTGCCAATGTAAGTAGGAAACCCATTGCCAAATACTGAACACATGACACCCTCAGATGCTGCTATTGATGACATGGATACACCACATGATAGGACACATTCCCCCTGGACCACATGGGTTCCTGCACAGTAACACTTCATAATCATGAGACCAGATATCACCATCACTGCAGCAAGGGCATGGTTAGCTGCACCAACAACATGTACATCTGAAGCATGAGCACTAGAGAAAAGAAAGTTGCTTTATTCAGCATATGTGTTGTTTGATAACGACGTCCAGAAGAAATTAGAGCAAAGGCCAATGGCCAGTCCATTGTCAAAGTTCAAACAGGGTGACACTGGCAGATGTCACCCTACGCATGCCTGCACAATACCAGGGACAATCCACTAGGAGGGGCAACCGGGGGGCAGGCCAGGCACCGCAGGGACAGGATCAGGGCTCACCAGGGGAGTCAGGGAAGGGGTGGTGGGTGCTGGAGAGCCACTGACAACTGCAGTGGAGGTGTCTGACATGGTGTGTGCCGGCACAACTGGGGGCATGACACAGATGTCGTGGGTGCCGGCACAACTGCAGTGGACCCTGCAGATGGGGTGGACAGGTCCGCCACTGCAGTGCCCAAGTCAGACAGGGCGGTAGTGGACTCCACTGCAGTGCCTACCTCCAGGGGAGGAGAATGGGGAACAGGCAAGGTGGGTTGGACAGAGGGGGAGGACACCCTCACCACATCAGTGGCACAGACAAGCGCAGCGGGGGTGTGGTGCTGGGAGAGCAAGTGGCAGGGGAGAAGGCCGGAGCATCTTGGGGATGGTATATCTGTGGGTGGGGAACCTGGGGCAGGGTGTGGTGGGGGCACCTGTGCAGTGGGGGCCTGAGGGATGGAGGACGGAGACCTTGTGCCTGAGCTGCAGGGCGGTGGCGGGGTCTTGCTCTTAGCACTCCGGGAGGACTTGCGGGTGGGGGCCTCAGTCCGTCTGCGCCTGGGGGAGGGTGTCCGGGGGCGAGGGGCACTCTGCTCCGTGTGGGTGGGCTTCCTCTTCCCCCGGGATGCTGGAGCAGCTTCATCGGTGGGGAAGAGGCCGAGGTCACAGAGGAAGAGCTGCTGTGACTTTGGGGTTGCAGGTGAGGCAAGGGAGGGTGCTTTGGAGGGAGAGGGAACTGAGGACTGCGCAGTGCATGTGGATGCGTGTGTGTGTTCCAGGGCCCCATCCCCTGTGAGTCTGGCTTCAGTCCCCTGAATGTGCGTGCGTGTGCGTTTTGTCATTGGCGTGTGTGTCAGTGTGCTGGATGTGTGTGTGCTGGTGTGTGCCTGTGCCGGTGTGTGTGTGCCTGGGATGGGTAAGGTGCTGGGGAGTGTGGATGGAGCAGAGGCAGGAGGGGTGAGGGACCGTTTGAGGAGGGACACTGCTGCCGTCAGGGAGGAGTCTATGGACCAATTGCCCCTCTGTAGGTCAGACATGCCCGATGAGATGCCCTCCATGAACGACACCAGCTGAGTCAACAGCGCGGTGTGCGCATGGAGGACACTCAGCATGGCTGTCTGCCCTACATGGAGCTGGCGAAGGAGGTACACAGACTCCTCACTCAGGGCAGCAGGGGACACAGGGGCAGGGGTGCGGTGCCTGGCCCAAAGGAGACACGCTCCCGGACATGGGAGCCTCCACGGACCTGGGGAATGGGAGCCGATGGGAGGGCGGTGGTGGTGCTGGTGGTGGCGGGGACAGCAACACTAGCTGGGGTGTGGTGGCTGCTGACACCCGCCTCCACAAGGGAGTCATCCTCCGAGTTGCTCTGGTCCTCAGCTGAGGTGGATGCTGCTGAGGACTCCTCGGTGTGGCTCCCCTCGCCCTCCGTGCCACTGGGTCCCTCCGACCACTCCTCGGCTGCTGACCCAGTCTGGCTCTCCGGCTCCTCCTGGTCCGTGGAGCTGTCCCCTTCCGTGGCCGTGGATGTATCTGCAAACAATGGGGAAACAGACAGACATCAGTCACCTGCACATAACGCACACACCACTGTGAGCACAGCACATCACAGAGCAAGCCCTGGCATCATTAGTTGTACATTGCTAAAAGTGCACTAATTGAACAGGAGAAGTCAATTGTCAGTCTGATGCCAAGCATGGCACTCACATCCCACATGGCCTTGCACCCATCTGTCTGGTGTCTGTTGGATTGCAACACCCCAGTGTTGACACAGGCACCAAGTACACAGTAGTTGGACAGTGCAGAGGACACGGTGTGGACACATCACAGCTCTTGCCACTGAGTCAGTACAGGTTTCCGGATGTAAGGGATGGCCAGAGTCAAATAGGAAATGCATGTGATGCATACCAGCGACAGACACCATGATGCACCCATGTCCTGATAGCCAGCGCCACTATGGTGTGCATGTAGCACATGTCACTCCCCTGCAGGCTCACCAATCAGTAGACACATGCCATGGCGGAGGCATGACTGCAAAGTCATACATCACTGGCTCAGTGATGTATGAATTTGCAGCCAGACAACAACACTCTGCACTGTGTCACAATAGTAGGTCATGGGGAATGCAAGTCCTGGAGCTGCACAAGTGCACATGTACATCCCCCCACAGCACATCCTCTTAACCCTCATCTGTCCAGGTCATACCTATTGGACATATGGGAGACCTGTGACACTACCCTCTGAACCTGAGCCCCTCACACTCTGCTGTGCATGGGGAACAGCTGCCTGAACTTCACATTTACATGCCCCAGTCTGCATGGGCAGCTGATCAGACACCTATGTGTCACACAAGTATCGTCTCCTATGGTCACATCTCCAGTGGCATGCTGAGCCCCTACCAAGAAACTCCACAGCAGTCCTGGCGACTAATCCACAGCACACTGACACAGAGGCAGACACCTGAGGGGTCAAATCACTGTGCACAATGTGTCCGCTGATACACGGGAGTGGGAGTACAGAGTGTATTGTATGGCCTGGAGTAGGCATGACTGTCTAGCCCCACATGAATGAGGGATGAGCCCTGGACTGTAGGCAGCTGGCTAAGTATGTGTGACACACGTCATATACATACTCCTGGGGCCCAAACATTGTTCCCACCCGCAGCATGGGTGTGTGCCAGGTACCCCAGCCACATGTGGTGGATCAGCTCAGCAATTGGACCACAGATCAAAGTAACACGCTGAATACATGTCAGAATACAGGCATTGTGTAAGCAATGGACCCACCCATGATGCCCACCACAGAGTCAGGGAAACAGATGCTGTCTCCCACCTTGAGTCAAGTAAACTGCAAGGACAC